>CM055611.1:9814860-10414860 GCA_029379385.1 Quillaja saponaria | reverse complement strand
GCTAGTTTATAAATAGAAGCTAATGATATCAAAAGTCATATTGTACTAATTCTAGGACCTAGAGCATTTGTATCGAAATAATCTATTCATTTTTTTTGTGTAAACCATTTTACTATTAATCTAGCTTTATATTTATCTATAGAGCCATCCATTTTAAGAGTCATAACCTTTATAACTTGATATAGTAAAGTCAAATTTTAGATATAATGTGTAAATTATAGTGATAAGTGAAGCAAAAGTATAAATGAAATAAACTAGTAAACACTTATAAAGAGTAATAAATAAATATAATATATACATATATATGTGTGTGTATATATATATATGTAACAAGAATGAGGATCCACCACACATTTAATACGTATATAATAAGAAAAATTTTACACCACAAAATTTTACACTCATTGACTTTGACTTTAATTTAGTTATTTTTTTTTTTTTTTTTTTTTTTTTTGCTCCTTTCTCTTTCACTTTTCCTTTCATTTTTTTTAGTCCACGCCTTCCCATTTTCTTTTTCTTTTTTTGCTTCCCGATCCTTCTAGAGTTGCTGTCATATTTTGTATTCCTTGCTCTGTCATAGGTACTCTAGCCCTCTTACTTAAGGTTACAGCTATTCCTTTTCTCTTGATTAGGCGTGAGTGTTGGCTTGAGTGACATTTGCAGCCTTCCAACTATGGGTAAGTTTTCCTTTCCTTCTTGCCATGAGAGAGTCTCTTGTTTTTTCCCATGAAATTACTTAGGTTGATCGGCAACTTCTTTTCTTGAACTAGCCATATTTTGTAGTAACCTTCCTCCCTCCTCGCCGTTGATCTTGCTTGCCTCTCCTTCAACTTTTGTTTAGTTGTTGTAGCAGTGCTAGGGAGCAGTAACCTGGCTACCTTGTTTTGGCATGTAGCAGTTTGTGTGGTGATTGGAAGTGCAACACCTTCTTGTGCTCCAATTCCACTCCTTACTGATTTGTTCTTACTCTATTGCTGAACAACTTGAAGTAGACAGTAGTAATAGTGTGTTAGCTATCCTTGTGGGAGTTGCTTGTCATGCTTATGTGGGGGGAGGGGTAAAAACGCTGGTAATGGCAACAGTAGTAGGGGATGTGATTAGCTATTATAAATCGGGTGATAGTGCTCTATTCAGGCTTGGCAAAAACAATGTTTTGTTGCAACCTTCTTGTGGTTGTATTGGTTAGGTAAATACATGCTTTTGGTGATTATTTAAAGGGAGATTTGTAGGCTGCCATGGTAGGCAACAAAGGGTTTTTTAGCAACCATAATTAGAGTGGCATCCATCCATATTTCTGTACATATATTTTTAGTTCTTTGATGTTATATTAGTCAATAACGTAGGATTAAGGGTGAAGGGAATATGTAAATATATACATACACATATATATGAACTAGAGTAAATCATGCCGCCCTTAATGTGTTTGATAAATTAATGCCTAAAAGACCTTAACAGTTATTTTTGGTTGTGTATGAGAATTGGATAAAAGATTTTGAAGAGGAGGTTGAATAAAAGAGTAAGGTTGAGGGTGTTCGTGAAGTTGGTAAGTAGATTAGTGAAGGAGGTAAGGTTAGCTTGTTAAAATTCTATAGTTTAAACTTGTAGTAACTTCTAAATAAGTAATGTGAATTTTAAGAATTTAGGTTAGTTTTATTGATAAGATTGGAGTTGGATATGGATAAAAGTCTAGGAATAGAAATTTGAAAGTGATGATAAATGGTAGTTAAGTGGTAATGAAAAGGAAACAAAGTCAGATTTCATGGGTTATAGAAATCTTGCATTTTGGGTATCTTTAGAACTGAATTAGTGTAGGAGTTCTAAAGAATAAGTGTAGCTTATGGTATTGGGATGATATCTGAAATTTTTTGTAATTTGATTCATAATGTATTTATTGTTAGAGCTATTGGACTGTAGCTGGGCTCATGCAAAATTTTAGGTGAGCTTTAGTTAGTTCGGATAACTTTGTTGTGGGTTATGGCTTGAATCAGTTTAGGACCTCTAAATAATAATTGTTCCTAACATATTAAGGAACAATTATGGAGCTTGTCAGGTTGATTGTACTAGTTTTGATATAACTGGTTTTAGAGGGTCTTAAAGGATGAATTAAAAGTAGGGTGCTGAAAATGAATTGTTCTTAACATCTTGATAAACTATATAGGAAAGTTTCCTAATTTAATTTTCAAGTATAAGAATTCTATAAGCACTAGGAATTTGATATTGGCAACCTGAAATTGTGCGAGTGCCCTGGTTGTGTTCATGTAAGGATTTGAGTGAGTTCAAGACTAATTTTATGAGAAGTTTATAAATATGAAAGATAACTAACATCTTAGAAATAATACTTGAACTTGGTTTTGTTGAAATTGGTTAGGTATATAAGTTAAAATAAAATGGTTATAATCTATAAAATTATCAAACTAAGTAGTACTTGGAAAATTTAATTGTAGCTCCAGAAAAAGTTATTGAGCTAACAACAAGCATAATTGCAAGAGAAAGTGACAAGTAAGATCAGAAAACGATGAGCAGATAAATGTTACCTTTTGATTGCTAGATTAATATGTGTTATACATAATTGAATATATATGTTTATATGGAAGCATAAGCATATGTAGTGTTTAACAGAGTTATCCAAATTGTGTACTTCCAAAATAGTTAGCATGAGCATATGCAGATAAAGGCTAATAAAAGATTTTTCTTTCCTAAATAGTTTTTACTTCCAAAATAGAATATAGGGTGTACCTAGGATACTTTGATTTAATTATTTGACATTTATTAAAAATATTCAAGTAATTCAACCCTGGGAGTTGATTTGGGAAGAAGAATGAAGATTTTAGTGATTCTGTATTTCAATGATTCTGTATTTTAGTAATTCTGTATATATTTATGTTTATTGTACCCGGCGCAAAACTACTAGGTAGGGAGATATTTGTTATGCAAGGCTGTTACTCCATTGGCCCTTTATATGTTTTGAATGTTTTGATTGCTATGTTTGAATTGTGAATTCTGAACATTTTAATTAATTTATTTGTCTTATGTATTATGTAACTTATGATTAATTGATTCTATGATACTTATATATATATACTTGTACCATTGAGTTAAGATATGAATTATGGCTACATGAGATTATTTAATTTATATGTGTTCTTTATGCTTTAGTTGATGCTAGTACCTTTTGAGTATGTTTTTTTACTCACTGAGTCCTTAGGACTCACCACTTCTTGTTTAAATTTTTTTCTTAAAAACAGAATTTTGGTATACATCATCACCAAGCTCGTAACTTGCCGAAAGCATATGGCAAGATAATTCTTCAGAATCTCATACTTGAAGGCAAAAGGATGGAAGTTGTAGTCACATCAGGGTTTTGAATGTCGTGTTTGATTTTGTGTAATAACTTAATGGTTTTGTTTATGATATGGTGGAAGTGAAACACCCTGTGTATATTGATGTTGTGTAAATTGATTGAATATAATTAGGAATTATATGTTTATATTTTAGGCGTGTTTCAGTGTATAAGGAACCTTTACCTAAATTTTTAGTAAATTGTTATACATTTCATTAAATAAACATTTTGTAGTTAATTTGTGTTTTCTAAATTTTACTTTTATTCTTTGGTTTAGTCCAAAATTATTCTTTGGTTTACTTCTTGCCATATTGCAGGATCTCTTGAAGTCATAACTTCTTTATATGTTAAAGGATTATGCTTTATGTTATATGCAAAATTATAAATATTTTCTTCTACCATGTATTGGTAGAAATTTGGACCTTAGGTTTTTTTATATTATTTTTTGTTTCTTTCTTCTAGGTTCACTTTCTTCTTCAATTTCAAGATTTTATTGAAAATCAGATTTTTGAATTTCCAAATTTGTATTGCAATCTTGACCTTCTTAATTTGTGTAATTTTTTATTTTTTATTTATTTATTTATTTTTTGTTTTCTAAAAAATGAATTCTCAAAAAATTATCATCTCTTGATTCTATAATTATATTTTGAATTATGGAATCTATTGTTTCATTAGTAAGAAATTTCTATGCCCTGCTATTGTGAGCACAAACAAGAAAGTTATAGTCAATTGTTTTTTACCTAATTTTGGTCTTTTAGAATCAATTAACCTTACTAATGATTTGCATCCCAAAACTTTTAAATAGCCAAGAGAAGGTTTTCTCTTCTTTCATAATTCATAAGAAGAAACATTAGTTTTCTTGTAGGTATACTGTTAAGTAATGTAACAAGAAGTTATGAGTGATTCCCCCCACAAATTCTTAGGTAAATCTAAAGTTAGTAACAAAGTATTTACATGTTTACTATGTTTTTTTTTTTTTTCTTGTAACTCCAGTTTGTTGAGGTCTTTAAGGTGCAGTGACTTGATGGATTATTCCATTATTTTCATAGAATTCATTAAAAGAAAGATATTCACTGTCCTGATCAGATTATAGATTTTAATCTTCTTTTTAATTGATTTTCTACCTTGGCTTTATAAATTTTAAATTTATCAAAAGTCTTATCCTTTGTCCTTAACAAATATACATAAGCATACCTAAAATAATCATTATAAATGCTATGAAATACCTTTTACCACCTCTAGTTAGAAGACCTTATAACTCAAATATGTAAGAATGTATTAAATCTAAAAGTTGTGTACTTCATTCTACATTCTTTAAAAGACTTTCTAATTATTTTAGACTTGATGCAAGTTTCACATTTTTCCAAGTCATTGGATGACAACTCAACAGAAATTGCTCCTAATATATTCACACTTACAATACTATTGTAGTTTACATGACTCAAATGGACATTTAATAAATAAATAAAAGGAGTAGAAGTAGAAGAATGTGATGACAAATGATGAAGAACAAGCAAAGTAAGCAGAATTTATAATTTTATTGTTAACATTAATCTTAGTACATCTTATTAGTTACTACAAGAAAAAGCAGTATCAGCATCCACCTTCAATACTATTGTGATACTGAAAAATGGACTCTCATAACATGCCCTCTAATAATGTTATTAGCGTCCACGTGGTTGCTGATAGTTTTAGCATCCACCTTGTGAAAGCTGATAAGAAATGCAATATGCTTAATGAAATATTAGCTTCTAATTTATGGAAGTAGAAAAGTGGTTTTTTTGCCTTTTTCCCCTTACTAGCTTGCTCAATCCCTTCCCTCCCTTGCTACTTGTCTTAAGCACTGGTGAAAAGAAAGAGTGAGAGTTGGTTAAGAAGCATAAGTCAAAGGGTGAATCCCTTAACTGAATAGAATATCCCTGTTTGAGTTTGTATTCAAGTTAAGTAGATTTTCCGATTGAGAAAAGAGCGAGGATTGCTTGAGTTGTTGGCTATAAGTAAGAACTTAGAGTTTTTGAGTTTCTTCCTCTGACTCCCTTGAATTCACACAGAGAAGATTTTTGTAGGAAACCACCGTAAGCAGACGCTGATAGTAGACAAGTGGACGCTGATAGCTCAATATTTTTAATCTTTTAATTTTTTTATAGTACAACTAATAATTATAAACTATTCATAAAATTGATATTACAATAAAAAATGACCATTTTCTAATCATTGAAAGCTTAAAATATTAACAAATCATTCAACGTATGAATCACCAACAATATATAAAAATATTTAAGTTTGTTCATTATAAATAAATAAATCTAAAACTACACATCTGCAAGAGTTGGATCTTGGTCTCTTGCTCTTCTTGCTCATTATCTATCGGCTCGTGAGGTGATTGTGGAGTAGCTGATGAAGAAATGCCCAGAAAAATCAACTGATAATGAATATAAGTTATTATATCTAAAACTTTTTGTAAAATTAACTTTAGAAAAACTAGCATCCATCATAGCAACTGACAATGTTATGTCCAATAGAAACTTACAAATTAGAAAGTAATCAACATCTGTGCCTAACAAAACTCATCCATTAAATGAAGTGGAATTTTAAGAAACTTGAATCTAACCCCTTCTCATTAATCAATAATAACAAAGAGACAATGAAAGGTATGTAACATGAAAGCCCTGCAAATGAGACTACACACGCACGTGTTTTCTTCACACTTTAGTCCATGAATTTACAATTAAAGCTATGTAGGCAAAAAATGTTAGAAATATATAGCTTACATATTTCTAAATGATTATGTACATATGAATCTTAGAGATTGGCTGATCAATGTCCAAGTTGAACTTTAAAGATGGCAATTACTAAAGCAGCTGAATTTATCCTGCACAAGCAAACAATGAAGCTTCAATTACAATCACCAGCCCGGTCACAAGTCACAATTACTACTACTTGATCAATCACGAATTGTAGAATCAGTCCATCTTCAACAAAAGATAGTATCCATATACATTTGATGGTTAAATGAAGAAAAAATAGCTCTAAATCTCAAGTAACACACATTAATCAAGATACTATTTGGTCATGAATGAAATGCAACGTCTAATGTTACAATGATCACTTGAAAAACTTACACTTGGAATGCTATTTTACTTTTCCTAACCTTTTCTTGCCAAAAATACGTGAAATAAAAGGCCATCTACATTTTAGATTAGTCACCAGTTGTAGCTCAAATCTACACATCTAAGTAATCCTAAACTTCTTTCTGTAAGAAATATGTAGATATAGGAAAAGGGATAGAGAGAAAGTCACATCTCAAGAGTCCATGGAGTAAAAAAAAAAAATTGGGGGTGAGGATGAGGGGAGGACAATGAGAAAAAAAAAAACACTTCCAAGTTCAAGCAGTAAAAAATGCTTTAACTTGATATGCAAAAGTGAATCTAATACTTACATCATTACTACTGGTAATTCTAAACACGAGTCTCAAGACCACCATTCACCTATTTGTCTATTGTCGCTACTTGTTCTCTTTATCCAAGGCAACCTACTGAAAATATCAGTAAGTTATTAAATTGTCTCAATTGAGGTAAAACATAAATAAATAAATATAGCTGAGAGTTGAGTAAGAACCACTTGAATACCAAGTTATATTTCCTTCAGCACCAAACACCAGCAGCTACAGGCAAAAGTCAAAACATCCTATTAATTAGCTACATGTATAAATAGAATTCACCATCTGAATGTCTTTGTCAAATACAAATATCTAAATTCACAAGCATTCCCCAAAGTGCTATCACTTCAAGTATTATCAGAAAATGTAAAAAAAAGAAAAATTAAAAAATTAAAAAAAAAAAAAAGAAAAAAAAAAAGAAAAAAGAAGAAGAAGAAGAAGAAATGATAACATAAAAATGTTGTACATTTGAAAGTATTACAAATCCATTGTTTTCAAAGTCTTTTTTTTTTTTTTTTTTTTTTTCTTTTGGTTCCAAATATTATAAATTTATTAGGAGACTACCTTATTATCTGTGAAGTACCATTTATAATTTAATCCAAGTAGGAAACAGAGTCCTTACCCTCTCTAATCAGTCTATGCACCAGAAATCCCCAAATTCCTTATTTGCTTATTCTAACCCAAGCACCTAAACTTCTAAAAGAGACTAATCACATATACCCAAAGCAAAAAAGGCACTGGATAATATTGAACACTTATAGGAACATGGTAACTGCTCTTAAACATACTCTATGTTTTCTTTTTATGAATAATGAGGTTTATTAGGAAAGAACTCAAGTATAAGTTGTCTATAAAAGAATAGAAGAGAGAAAACAAAAAAGAAATTGAAAAAATGAAATCAAAAGAAAAATAAACCATCTAAAATGATAGGATCTAAGGTTAAAAAAACACTCTTTTCTCTTTTTTCTTTTTTTCTTTGCTATTAACTACATTTAAATTTAATCTTTCTTTTTTTCCTCATGTAACCTACTTTAGTGTTAAATAACTTATGATTATCAACTAGGAGAGAAAAATAGGAAAATATATTCATTCCTTTTCCTCATGTAACTAGCTTTTCTTTCTTTCCTTTCTTTCAAGACTCCAATATAGGAGTTATCAAAGGACACAGAAAAGGATATAAGAAAAGAAGTTAATGAAGCCATTGCTAAACCATCACAGGCAATCTATGATAAAGAGTTTCACTAGTTTTATTCCTTATGAATAAGGATACAAGATAATCAAAATCAAAACCTAAGTGCACAAAAGGATGATAAGCAAAAGCAGAGACGAAACTATATGCTAATTTAAATAGAGGAATGATCCATCAAAAGAAGGACTATGCTACCTAAATATAGCTGCAGGCTGAGAACTAAGCTTGATAAACGAAACACAGTGATGACTATTGAGAGCGCAGTGCAGAAGTTCTAGTTAAAGTGGTAGCTTACTAATTTCAGTTTGAAGCTTTAAGGAGCTTTAGAAAAAAGGAATGCAAGAATTTAATTCTGTTTGAAGCCTTAAGAAGTCTAGCACGTCGGAAAAAGGAAAGCAAGAACTCAATTGTGCTTAATATTATTAAAATAGTGAATTGAATCCCATATGCTTGACAAAAAAATGTCAATTAGATACAATGTTTAAGCTAACATTAATTATGGCTACACAGATAATATATTCAGTCAATTTGTTTTTGTATGAAGTAAGTTATCATTAGTGAGTCATCACATCAGCTTTTCCCATCATCCTCATTTGCTATGAATATATTAGAAATATAAAACAAGCAGCAAGTACAATCACCAAATTATGGCTATTCAAAACTAGAAAACAAAAAAGGGGAAAACTGGGAGGAAAAACCAAAGGAGCTACATGTGTTCCCCCATAGACTATGAAAAAGATCAAATAATAAGAAGTATTGAGCAAGATGAATGTCATTAAGGAGCTACCTGTGTGTGTCCATATGCATTTTCCTTATACAAAATATTAAAACACTGAATGGATTGTAGATTAGATACATGATGGAAATATCCTGGGTGTAAATTCGTAGTCTTAGTATAAATGACTGCTTCCCAATTACTATCACTAACCAATTTAGCTTAGAATAGTCCGAGTATGTTTTCATTTCTTAGTTTCTTTTCCTTCTTAAAGTGATGATTTCTTACATTTTTCATCTATTTAATTATCATTACGTAAACCCTTCTTAAACTTTTTTTTTTTCTCACTTTCCTCCTTTTTACTCCAGTACTTGTATAGTTATACGAGGCCTTCAAACACATTTTTGTAGCCTCTAGGGACCAGTTACCATTAAATTACAATTATAATCTTGTCGAACTTTACTTATTTAACTAGTAGTGTTCATCACGAAGGCAAGTTATTATAGCACAGATAAACCATAATGATTAGGAATAAAGACAAAAAAGATGTCACAACTTTTCAATGTTTCTGAATTCCAATAAATGAAAGGAAATGCCCTAACTTTCTGAATTTCAATCCTAAATTGATACCCAGAAATTGTGTTCCTAGTAGGACACTTGTTAAGTACCTTTAAGTTTTAAAATCAGGTACAAAGAGAACAAAAGAATAAAGGGTTAAACCAACATACAGACACCTTACTTTTCTTCTAGCAAAATCAACTTCCACAGAAGCAGATTGGGATAAAGTTTAGATCTGAGCAATACAGTTAAAGTAAACCAACGAAACTTATAACAAAAGTGATGTCAAGAAGCACAACTTCTACAGTTAGTCAACAACTCAGGAAGGGATAGTTGTTCCCATTAGGAAATGGATCTTCTTCAGCCCTTGCTCCTTGTCGAAACTAAATCAGCAGCTCAGCAAGAGATATTTCGAGCTTGAGTGAAAAGAGCTTTGGATATTTCCAGCAAAAATGAAATTCTAGTGCGGGGAGAGAAAGAAGAATTAGGGATTTAATTTAGAGAAATTATTCATGTCCGAAAAAAATGACGCTATTAGTATAAAAAGCAGACCATGATACTTTTTTTTCCTTTTAAATAAAAATAACTATCTACGTCCTCCAATTTGGAATGTTGTTATTATTTTCCGTGAACATTGATAAGATTTTTTTTTATAAATAAAAACTTATTTCTTCAAATAAATGGAAGCTGTTACTTTCGCGTAAAATGGAGAGAAACTTTCTTGATTATTAACTTCTGTTGGTTATTATCAACGTCCGTAATAATTTTTTCTAATATTTATCAGCGTGAAACTTTCTCGATTTTTAACTTCTATTGGTTATTATCAATGTCCATAATAATTTTTTCTAATATTTATCAGTGTCCACATTTTTGAAGATGGTAATAACTAAAAAAATAGATGTTGATAATAGGTATCAACGTCCACTTTACATATCATTTTCCAACATAGTTCCCACCCTTAGACATAATTACACAATTCGATTCGAACAAAATCTTAAAACCATACTTATCAAGCCTATAGAAATCAAATTTTTCCTAATCTTGAGAATATGAAAAGATCATTCAAAATTAACTTTTTTCCAGACGATAGATTCAAGATAACAGTACCTTTTCCTATGGCTTTTGCAATAGAAGCATTTCCCATAAAAAGACTTTGGTCATCCTTCAATAGTTCATAGTTCTTCAATAGATTCTTAATGTTATGACCCGCTTGTGCCACGTCGAGTTTCTTACATAATGTAAAAATTAGTTACAAAATAATAAATATATAAACAAAATTAATATGCATGAATAAGGTTTATAAAAATAATAATAATAATAAAATAGATAATAATACAATTGAATATGATATAAGCCAATATTAAAATAAGAAATTTGAACAATTTGGCGTAACTCATAATTGTAAAAACAAATGCAAGTATTTGAAGTAAATAAAGTATATAAGTGTGTACAATTAAATTAACAGTTGACTTGATATCATGAAAATTTTTATGAGGTGTGTCACATGTGCAAATGAAAAGAAAATAAATAAGAGAACAAATATAATATAAATAAAAACATATGCACATGTACATACAATTTAATTAGCATCACATGTTTTAAAATGTGACTTTGACTTAGAATTAGAGATTTTTTTTTTCTCTTTTCCTTCACTTTACTTTCTCTCCTTATCTTAGACGAACCTTCCTGATTTTTTTGTTCTTCTTCCACTGACCTTCAATTCTTTCCTTAGAAATTTCTAAAGTCATCAACACAAATTTAGATTTGTGGGAAATCATTGGCGTGGATGGAAGGAAGAAGAAAATGGAAGTCATCTTTATGATCTTCTCATACAAAAGCTCACAAATCTACTTCCTGCTCTACCCGCTTGTAAAGCTCAATCTATAGCCCTGATGCAACAGGTTCGTATCATTAATAGTGCTCAATCTAAAGCTCACAAATCTATTTCAAGTAGGTTTTCTAATTTCTTATCATTAACAGTGCTTCTTTTCTCCCTCTTTGATTTAATACCATATTTTGATTTTGACCAAAAGTTGTTAGTTGTTTATGTAATAGAAAATATTACATATAACTGAAGTAATGGTTTTGCACGATGCTCTGTTTTTATTACCTTGTACTGGGTAGCTTTTGTTACACGTGAACCTAGAATTGGTTTGCCATGATGCTCTATTTTATAAACTTGTACAAGTAAGTTTTGTTATCAAATATTTTCAATAGCACCCCTCATTTTGATTAAGCTCACATGGTGTAAAACAATAGCTTTGCATATCCCTAGTTTTTGTTCTATTTCCTCCTTCCCATACGTCACCTTGCCATAGGAATAACTTAAGATAGGGAGCTGAATGTGCAAGGGCAGCAACTAGTTGTCTTGCACTTTGCTCTACCATGCACTATCTTTGGAGGAACAACAAATTGGTTGTGTCTGTACTAGCATCAAACCGTGACAATTCATCAAGTTGGCAGTAAGTTATTCCCTTTGATATTGCAACTCATTTACGGCAACTCCAGGTGCAAGATTTTCTACCTCTTTACCGTGAATTACTTAGTAGTTAGTAAGTGGTTTGGTGGTTATAGGTTTGGTTAGTAATTAATGAGTTTAGTAACTAATTATTTGGTAATTTTACTTAAGCTCTTTATATTTTGATAGTTGTTGAGCTGGAACTAAGAATTTAGTAAAGTGTTGGAAAGGAGAGTTAAGTGGTTTTTGAAGGGGTGTAGTGGGCAGGTTTCGTGGGTGAAAGAAATTCAGTATTTCCAGTGTCTTCGGGGCTGAATTAAATTAATGATTTAAAGAGAAAGTGTAGCTTAGGATCTTGAGATGTTGTCTGCAAAATTTCATAGCTTGGTTCCAAGTATGTTGTTAGTTAGAGCTATTAGACTCTGGCTAGGTCATGCAGGATTTTTAGTGTCTTGTTTTTAGTTCACGTAAGGAATTGAGTGGATTAAAATTAATTTTAGGAAAAGTTTCTAAATAATAAAGATAGATATACTTGTCTATTAATAAACCCAATAAACAGAATTGGATTTCGTTTTTCCTCGAGAAAGTTATGTCCCAATAATTAAGGTAAGGTCCTAGCTGCCAAAATCTTGCGTTTTGTAGAATTTGATGCAACTTCAAAGAATAAACTGTATTGATACAAAAATCTATAAATTGTAAATGATATACCATTATAAAGTACATGGGTCTAGTATTTTATAAATTTTACGAAACTCGATTAAGAATTTCCTAGAGAAAGATATGACCATTAAAGTGGACACTGGTCCTAATCCCAAGTTTGGACCGTTGTAACATCTCTAACTCACTAGTGCTTTCTATCTTTGCTAATAGTTTTCTTCTGCCCTATGTATTGTCAAGAAATTTAAAATGTTTCTTCACTATTAACCCTATCACATAAAGTCCAATTCATATTAATTGACATGTAATAACATAATGAAAAACTTTCGTAAAGAAATCTATACAAGTTGAGATATAAGCTTAGTAATTAAAAGATTATAACAATAATTTTTATGAACTAAATATTATTTGAGAATATGAATTTTAGTTTTGGATTCTAATGTAGATCTAATGAGACGCGTGGACGCAAGTGTGAGTGACGAATGGAATCAGAGTAAGTGGTTAATTGCTGCCTTTAGGGGCTAGATTAGTATGTGTAATTATATATTTATTTGAATATACATGATATATGGAAAATAAGCAAGTAGAGTATTTCAGTAATTTATTTTAATTATGCTTGCTTGACATTGGTTGTGGTTGATAAGGGCCAACAAAGTGAGATTTTATGAAAAGTGATTTTTATCTCTGAAATTAAAAATCCAAGTGCACATAGGATACCCTGATTTAAAATCATGAGAAATCCTTAATCTGATAAAAACGTTCTTTTAATTGAATGCTCAAACCTGGTGCGATGGATTGTGTATGGAGATCAATTTGTTGTGCGAGCTCGTAAATGCCTTGTAGGGGGGTGATAATGTTGTGCAGGGCTAGGTTACTTGTTGGCCCTTTGGTTGCTTTGTTTGATATTATTACTTTGATTAACCTATGATCGTGTGTTTCATGTAAATTATGAATTTATGATGATTATAATGTATAAGTGTAATGTGAATTAAGGTATGATTAATGTTGCATGAGGTTATTTTATACGTTATACGTTTGTTTTGAGTGATGCTAGTAACTTTTGGGTACGATTTTCCACTCACGGAGTTCATAGGACTTCGATTTTCCACTCACGGAGTTCATAGGACTTACCTCTCTCTTGTGAATTTTTTTTTTTTTTTTAGTAACAAGAGTTCGGTACATGGTGTTGCTGAGCTTAGGACTTGCCGATTGAGTACGGCAAGGTAAGTCCAGGATCTCAGACTTCAAGTTAAAGGATGAAAGTCTGCAGTAACACTAGAACTATGGGGGTGTCTAATTTCGAAAGATACAAGCGTCTAGTTATTTGTCTTGTTTATGATGTGGAAGGAGCGGAGCTCCTTGTTATCTTTATGTTATTATTGTGTGAATCATAAGCATATGTATTTGTATTTGGAGGCATGTTCCGTATTTCAAGGAACCTCTGCCAAAATTTTCAGTAAATTGTTAATTATTACAGCAAGTAAACTTTTACAGTGAACTTCGGTATTGGAAAAGCTACTTTTATTCTTTAGTTGGGTCATATGTCAGGTTTGTTACTTTTCGAAGTCAGGATTACAGTGGATTGGTTACCTAATCCTATGGTAAGTCATGCTTCCGTGAAGGGTGTGACACTTAATTATTGTAATATGCTTGGTAGCTGTTTAGTATTTAAATTAGACTTATTTGATATCCTTTTGATTAATATTATTGGCTATATTCTTGAGTTTTAGTTGGTTTTTGTTTAATTTTAGTATAATTCCTAGTGAACTCATTATCGTATTAGGATGTTAAATTCTAGCTAATTTTGGCTAGGATATAGGTTTTTAATATGAGTACTAACTTATATTTACTTATTTCATGTGTTTTGAAGGTTTAATGCTTAAAGAAGTCACATTAGAAGTGAAATTCGAGCTAAAAACACAAATTGTAAAACAGTGTGTTCTGCCAGGAGGGCTAGAGCCATGGTGCTAAGGACAGTTGAAACCAGTGTTGTGATGACCAATGTGGTGCTTCATCCAATTTTCAGTGTCGCAGTACTAAAAAAAGCATGGCCATGGTACTAACCCAATTCTTTATCCAAATTGAACTCAAACTGAGGGTTTCAAAACATATAAAAGAAGGAATAGTTTGGGATCCAAAAAACACAATTGAACTAAGTTTTTCTAGAGAAAGAAAGTCATCCAGGGTACAAGAGACAAGAGGAGCTTGGATGAAAATTGATTGAAGATTTACAACTTTCTAATTTTCTTTTATTCCTATCTCTCTTTTAGTTTTTCTTGTATTTACTTTGATGATGATTTTATTTAAGTTTATGTGTAAACTAGGTAGCATGAACTAATTCATTCTCTACGATTAAAATGGAACTCAACATGCAGCTTAGATTATATTTATTGATTGTTTAAGGTGTGGTATTTGACTTGTTTATTTCATTCTTTGCTTAATGCTTCTAATTGATAAGCTACCAATTAGATTAATGTGGTAACCTAAAGAAAACTTGACGAATAGAATTTAAGTTTAGCCTTGATGGAAATAACACTTGTTTGAATTCATTCACCTAGATGGTTGAGTTTCATTCATATGTAGGATAGACATATACTTCCATACTTTATGTAGCCCTAATCTTAATAAATATTGTTTAACTCAATTCTCATAGAAATATAGTGAATTTGTTAAGTAAGATATTATTATAAGCAACTCAAAAGATACTTATAATTGAATTAGAACCGTAGATTAATAGTGTGGTACTATAAGTAAGCATGATAATATGAGAATAATTCAAGTGAATTGTTGATGGAAATTGTAATTCTAGGCTTTTATCCATTGAATTCTTAAGTTTCAATTAGGTTTTTTCACCATAATTCTTTTGTTTGGATAAAATTAGGATTGTGTTAATTTTCATACTTAGCTATTAGTTGCAATTCCTTGTTGGTTCGGCTCTCAACTCTATCACTTTATTACTTGTTACAATAGGTGCACTGTTGTGATTAAAATCAACAAGAAGTTTTTGGAGCCATTACTGAGGAATGGTTTTACTAATTTTAGTTAATATTAATGCCCAACCATTCTTGTTTCAATTTAAACTATCTTTTTTTCCCTTTTATCTTTTTAATTTTATTTTATCGTTTGCTTTATAAGAGACATTGAAGATATTTATTATTTCCACCTCACAAGTTTCGCTTAATTTCACTTCGATTCATTCCATGATGCTTGGGAGAGGTTCAATCATGTACTTAGCATGTGTTCAACTTTGCATATTTTATAATGGTTTGAGTGATAGGACAAAGACATTTGTTGATAGGCTAGTCGATGGAGCTTTCACATATCTCATGGAGGATAAAGCATATGAGTTGATATTGACTTTGGCTTATCCTTTCATACCCATGAGTGAGCTTGCATCAAGTAAGAATGAACCTATACCAAGTGAGGAGCCTTTAAAAATGTCTTAAGTTTTGGTAAAATTTTCTTTTCTTCAAGAATCACATGAGAAAATCTATGGTACCCAACCTATTGAACCTAATTTGCTTATAGAAAAAGAATTTCATGACAAAATCCAAGATGACCAAATTATTAAGCTTCAATTGGAAGACACTCAAAGTGATGAAGCACCTTAAGATATAATTATAGAAAAAAGATCATAACCTCTTGAGTCTAACATAGCCACTAAAATTTATACCTATGAAGACCCCATATGGCCAACTCTTCCACCACTTTCGTTAGCATCATTCATCTTCAAATACCAAGCAAGAAAGTCAAGTGATGTTGAACTTACCTGCCAATTGCTTTCATATCTTGCCAAGCTTGAGGGGATCCTGAATCAAGACCCATATATAATGTCACAACATTTGGTACAAATTTCTTTTCTTAAGAATCATATTAGAAAATTCATGGTACCCAACCTATTGAGCCTAATTTGGTCATAGAAAAGAATTCAATGACAAAATTCAAGATGACAAAATTATTAAGTCTCAATTTGAAGACTCTTAAAGTGAGGAAGCACCTTAAGTCATAGTTAAAAAAAATGAACACAACATCTTAAGTCTAACATAGCACTGAATTTTATATCTATGAACACCCCATGTGGCAAACTCCTCCACCATCTTCCTTAGCATCATTCTTCTTCAAATACCAAACAAGATTCCTGAAGCCAAGTGATGTTGAGTGCACGTGCCAATTACTTTCATATCTTGCTAAGCATGAGAGTGTCATGAATCAAGACTCATATTTAGTGTTTTATAACACTAACTATAGGCGGGCTTGTTTAGGAGCACTTTTCAATTAGTCAAGCCAATGACTATAGATCAAGTGCTTCTTAGAAGGCAACCCAAGTTTCTAAATTGTTTTTCTTTCATCTTTTTAATTTATGCTTTAAACTCTCATTAAATGTTGTTTATTTTTTACAAGCACGTCTTTTTTTTTTATCTCTTACCAACTTAGGCACTATTAACAAGGCCAAGGATTAGTGAGGTTTCCACCTTGCTTCAATGCCATGGAGTTTTTCTAACCTTATTCCTTTTTATATTTTAACATTGAGGACAATATTTGTCTTAAGTTTGGGGGAGGATTTTATTGGTGTATTTGTTTTTCTTAGGTTTAGTTAGCCAAGATATTATTATGCTTTTATGATGAAATTTCCCTACATAATGTTAGTTTTCACATAAGCTTGACATTCATGTTGAATTCTTGAACAAGTACATTGTAGGAAATGTGATTTCCAACCCATATTATATACTTGATTTTTTCTTGGGATTGTTTTGCTTATTCAGAGACCATTTATGTTTAGGAATCTCATACTTAGTTATGAACCTTATAATTTGTTTGATTCTCTTAAGAAAAAATCCTAGATAAAACTAAATGAACATAATTTAGGTCATATTTGGACCGTTTGAGCCTTATAAGCTAACCATGTTTTATAATATATCCTTAGTTACCCCATTGAGCCTAATATTTCTTTTTCTTGGACACCCACAAAATTTTTTCCTAACCATTTTGGTGAAGTTTCAGTTTTGAACCCTTACTCTTAGGCATGTTGATCATATAGACAAAAAATTGAGTTATGCTAAAAAAGGAGGAAAGGCTGGAATTATTAAAATAAAAAATAGTATATATATTTGTGCCTCTTGATCACCCTTGTATTCATAGCAAAAAGAAACATGTTTGGGGTGTCATATGAGTTAGGCAAAAGAAAAAGGAAAAGCAAAGTAAAATAGAAAAATACATGAAGTGGTGAAAAAAAAAAAAAGAAAAAAAAAAGTACACCAAGTAGGTATTACATGGGTAGTGAAGAAAGCTCTTAAAGGTTCTAGAGTGATCTTTGTACTTAGGGTAACTTGAACCTTAAAATTTCCTTTATCATACCGTTATCCTAGCCTAAATTACAAGCTTAACAAAGATTTATTGATCCTTGATTTAGTAAAGTTGAAAAACAAACTAATAGGGTTTGAGTGCTAAGTTGGATTTTACATAATCATAAACTTATCTAGATTGCATACATTTCTTTGCTTAAAGATCATACACACACACACATATTGGAAATCTATTTGAATTTGTTACTTGCTCTTGAATTGAATTATGAATTTGAGTGATACTTATGTTTGACAAGTTAAAGGTCATGTAAAACTTTTGAGAGCATATTGGAGATATTATTATTATATTGTGATACATCTTTAGCTATTCATTTTTGTTTGTGTTTTAGTTTTACTTTTACTCGAGGATTAGAAAAATCTGAAATTTTGGGGTGTCATAAGTATTTGAATTAGACTTTTTTCATATCTTTTTTATTAATATTATTTTGGCTATGTTCTTAAGTTTTAGTTGGTTTTTGCTTAGTTTTAGTTTAATTTACAGTTGAGTTATTATTGTACTAGGATGTTGGATTGTAATTAATTTTAGTTAATATTTAGGTTTTCAATATAAGTTCTAACTTATATTAATTTAGTTTATATGTTTTGAAGATCTAATACTTAAAAGAACCCCATTAGAATTCAAATTAGAGCTTAAAGCACTCAAAAATTGCAAAACAGTGTGTGTTGCTAGAAGAGCTGGGGTTGCAGTGCTAGAAAGTCGATGCAGTGACACCAAGGACAATAGCAACTAGCTCTGCGGCACCAGAAAAGCCTGGCCATGGTACGCAACATGGTGCTTCAATTCCTTGTCTAAATTGAACTTAAATTGAGGATTTTAAAACCTATAAAAGATAGAATAACATGGGGATTCAAAAAAACACAATTGAACTAAGTTTTTCTGGAGAAAAGGAAGTCATCAAAGGTGCAAGAGGAGCTTTAATGAGAATTGATTGAAGATTAAAAGCCTTCTAGTTTTCTTTTATTCCTCCCTCTCTTTTAATTTTCTTTCTGTTTACTTTGCTGATGATTTTATTTAAGTCTATATTTACACCAGGCAGCATGAATTAATTCATTCTCTAAGATTACAATAGAAATCAATATGGAGTTTAGATACCAATTATACTGATGTGGTAACCTAAAGAAATCTTAACGAAGAGAATTCAGGTTTATTCTTGATTGAAATAGCACTTGTTTGAATTCATTTACCTAGATGGATGAGTTTGATTCATTTATAGGATAGACATATACCTCCATATCTTGTGTAGCCTAATTAGTTCTAATCTTAATGAATCTTGCTTAACTCAATTCTCACAGAAATATAGTGAATTAGTTGAGAGAGATATTATCATAAGCAACTCAAAATATACTTATAATTGAATTAGAACCTTAGATTAACAATGCGGTGCCATAACTATACATGATGATATGAGAATAATTCAAATGAAGTTTTGAGAGAAATTATAATTTTAGACTTTTATCCATTAAATTCTTAAGTTTAATTTGTCATTAGTTAATTTTAGTTTAAACTAGGTTTTTTCACCATAATTCATTTGTTTGGATAAATTAGGATTGTATTAATTTTAGTACTTAGCTAGATAATAGTTGCAATTCCTTGTGGGTTTAACACTCTACTCTATCACTTTACTACTTATCATCTAATTCAAATTTATCTAATTTTAAGAATTCTCTTTAACTTGAATATATTTGATTAGATCTTGCATAGTCGTAACATTTTCTTTTTTAACTCTTTCTAACAATCTCTCAAAGTCAAAGGTAGTTTTGAAATTATGGTAGACACTACAAGAAAATAAGTAATCCATGACGGGCAAAACCCGTCTTAGATAGTCAAAAACACCATCGTAAAAACATCCACGATGGGTAACCGTTGCGGATAGACATGACATAGAAAATACCATCACTAATAATAAGTATCTACGATAATTTTAGTATCGTTGTAGATAATGAATTATCTATGATGGGCATCTATTATTTATGACGAGAATTGCCCGTTTTAGATAGTTTTAGCACTGTTTTATGCCAAAACTTATCCTCAATGGGTATCCCGTCCTAGATAATATAAGTATCTTGTATAAGTTTTAGTGCAAAATGTTGTCAAACCTATCTAAGACAGGGCAGTTCTTGTCATAGATAATTTTTTGCCTTACTCGTCGTAGATAGTTATCTAAGAGAAGCCGCTCGTCGTAGATAGTCCAGGTTTTTATTTTTTACCAAAACTAGAAAAGATGATCATGCCAAAATAATTTCTAGCTGTAAATATACATTTATCTAAACCATACCAAAATCCAAAATCCAAAATCCAAACCACAATATAAAAAGAACAATTCAATATCTTAAGAACATAATTAGTTATAACACAATAGAGAGAGAGAAAAAAAATTCTTAAAGACATTCAATAACTGCTTCTAGTACCAAAACAAAATATTAAAGTAATTAACAATTCAAACTGTAAAATAAATGTAAAGTCATTTAAGAAAAAAGACTACAATCTAATTAATTATCACCAAGATCCGCATCATAATCATGCTGATCATCATCGGCTGCCTGATCATCATCACTAACCTAATAATTTCAAACAAAATTTGAACTTGTAATAAGACAACCTATAATCATCTAACTCTATGATTAGAATGTATATAAATAACATAACCAATGATTAGAATGTATGTACTTACATTGGATTGAGTTTGCTGAAGGATAGTAGAACCAAACATGGCAAATATATCTTACATTGCTTTAAGATCTCTCTTAGACCACTGCGATACTGGAGCAATCTAAGAAGGAAATAAGACATTGCTAGAAGATATTGATATTGATGGTTGACTACTTGATGTGTGTCCACTCTTAACTTGTATTTTAGCATACTTCCCCTTCCTGCACACTTTTCCATGATTCCTTTTATCATCTTGCTTAACAATATTAAATCACAAAGGATTTATTAGAAGTCGGTTGGGTAGAAAGATCTAAGCCATATTTATCCATCATCTCTTGCTCGACACCTTCCTACGTACAACATCAATAAATAAAGTTATACACAATCATTTAATAAAAAAGAAGTATAAGAAATTATTATATCTATACCTGTTGTGCACTTTGACCTAGAATCCACATATTTTCCCTTTTTCATGAGTTTTATTAAAAATCTCAATGTCTTTCACTGATTTTCCAAGGGTCTCCTAAGCATTTAATATATTAGTAACTACAAAAAATATGATTTTCGAATCTAATTCAGATAACATGATAAAAAAAAAAACTAAAATTCACGTATTTGTACTAAATTCTTAGCATGCATAGGTATAGGTCTGGATCCACCTACATGATTAACTATCTCTTCATTAGCTAATCTATTCTTCTTTTCGGTCTCAGATAATTTTTTCCAATCTTCTGATCCAAAAATATCACACATATCTTTCTAAATGTGTTTCGTGACCCAATTATTCTTTTTTGAAGGACTTCCACTTTTCTATATCATCTCCATTATTGTGTCTTGCATCCTTACTTAACCTATTAAGTGCTTGTCGAAATTATTCTTTGCAAACACTAGTAATATAGATAGAGCCGCCTCTAATTCCTTATCTAATTTAAATTGATAGCGGGTCTTAAACATAAAAAAAATGTTAAATTTTGTAAATAAACTCTTAATAAGTTCCTAATTAATAAATAATAAAACACTTATACTTTAAACTAACCAAGAAATCATTACAGACACAACGTTGTTGTTCTAGTGTGAAATCACTATATTTCGTAACTGGTCCGGGCAAATAAGATTTCACCAAATATGTTATAATAGTCGCTATCTTTGGATGCCCGAGGAAACCTCTACAAAATCACAATATTAATGGTTAATACAAACTTGTAATAAGTAATATAAAACATAATACATAAATATAATCTTTAAGATTTATCATCCACAAATATATAGTTCTAGACGATCACTATCAATAGTAGTAGTAGATTAAGGCTTATTAGCGCTCCTACCTCTACAAGCGCCAACACCAGCAATGCTCTCACCTAAATTCAACAAAAAGTTAATATATAAATAATTATAAATAAATTTTTTTAAGATGTGTAAAATTAAATGTTAATTCAGATCGATGTACGGCCTACAGAAGGCTCTCCTGTAGGTAGTTTATCTCCATTTAAGATCAAAGCATCTAAGTCCTCGCATGTCACCTGAACTCCGCTACTAGAGGATGCATCAACTCTACTATGTCTTACAAGTGATAATGCAGACACAACATCTCTGTCATCACCTACTTCATCTCCTCCATCTTGCGCTGAGGCACCAAGTTTGCTATATCTTCTACCTGAAGCAATCGGATTGTCTCTTCCATGATCCCTCGAAGATGATGAATTGCCTTTACCATGACCTCTCAACGATGATGAATCGCCTCCACCACGACCTCTCAACTGATGATGAATTACCTCTACCATGACTTCTCAACGATGATGACTCGCCTCTACCATGACCTCTGGAGGATGATAAATCACTTCTACCACGACCTCTCGAGGATGATGAATCTCCTCTACCACAACCTCTCGAGGATGATGAGTCTCCTCTACCACGACCTCTGAAAGGGCTAACATCTTGTCCTATCGTACCTCTCTCTATAACAATACTATTTGATTTATAATATATAGACATATTTTATAATATATAAACATATTTTAAGTGTCAAGTTGTCAACAATAATATTAATCATATCAATACATAAGGTTATATCAATAAAAATAAATATACAAGCTTAATAGTAAAGAGATAAATTCATTCATTATCCTCTTCTTCATTTCCCTTTTCCTCTTCTTCTTTCTCATCTTCATCTTTATATTGATCTTCATCTTCCTCATCTTCATCATCTTCCTCTTGATATTCTTTCTTGCCATCTTCATCATTGTTTTCATATTCACCTTCCTCTTCCTCTTTTTGTTTTTCTTCTGCTATATCTTTAGTACATCTTTTAGTTTTTCTTTTTTCTCTTCCTAAATTTGTCTATATCTTCATCATCATCTTCCTTTTTGGATGCATCATCACGAAGAAGGATTCCTAGAAAATGCAGATCATCATCAAGAAGAACTGGTGTAACAAAACCAATTAGACCCTCTTGTAAGCACTATGTAACTATAGGTACTGCTTCGTTATCTTTTGACTTTACCATTCCAGCATGAACATTGCCTATAGCCTTTATCTTACAAACAACCCACCAATCTTCTCTTTCTTTCTTTGAAGAAAGGTACGACATACTTGTGTAGCTTGTTTTGGCAACACAAATGGCTCATTTCTTATAACATAATTGATGGTTAATTTCTATAAAACCAAGTTTAGGGTCTACTTTAATCCCTTTCTCTGGATTATACCAATTAGATTTGAACAATGGATCAATATTATTTCCATGATACTCAAGTTCTACTATTTCAGTTAACATACCATACCAATCAACTTCATTTTCATTGTAGCATTTACCCTTCACACAACACCATTATTCATCGTTTTCTTGTATTTTCCATATTATTGTGTGTGAAACTTGAATCCATTGACAACATATCCTTTATATGTTTTAACACGCCTACTCGAATGACGCCCTATATCCCTTAATTCAACTGCACATATATCCTTGAAAAAATTACTGAGTTCTATCAAAGCATCCCAAATACAATATTTCAAAAAGTCTCAAAATGCCATAGGTATCAATCTCTCCATAAAAATATGACAATCGTGAATTTTCATACCATAAAACTTCCATTCATTGACCTTCACGCATCGAGATAAATTTAAAGCATACCTATATGAAAACATTACATTTTTAACCTGTTTGCACACTAGTTTTTTCTCTTTCTTATTTAAGGTATATGCAACTTTATTTACTTTATGTTTGCCATCAGCTACAATGATTTTTAAGTATCGACACTTGCACAAAATCTCCAAATCAGTATATGCTTTGAGATTATTTTTTGATTTTCCCTTGAAGTCCATTAGAATATTAAATACATTATCAAAAACATTTTTTTTAATATATATTAAATCCAAATTATGCCAAATAAGATTTGTAGGTCAATAATCTAATTCCCAAAATACAAACTTCTTTTTCCAATTATGCATCTTCTTGAATCCATCAATCTCTTCATACCCTTTGCTAAATTTAATTTCTTTGAATGAACTCACTCTTTCAAGCACTTCATTCCCAGATAACCGTGGTGGTAGTGAATCCAATTCTACTTTGTTCTTTCTGAAAGCATTCTTTTGTTTTTTGAATGAATGATCAAGTTGTAAGAATTGACGATGACAATCAAAATAACATAGCTTCTGACCATGTTTAAGTTGGAATGAGTTAGTATTCTCTATACAAAAAGGACACACCAACTTACCATGTGTACTCCACCTAGAAAGCATTGCGTATGTGAGAAAGTCACTGATCATCCATAACAATGCAACTTTCATATTAAAATTTTGCTTTAGTGATGCACCATAAGTTATCCTACCATTCACCCACAACTTCTTCAAGTCATCAACCAATGACCCTAAATAAATGTCTATATTCTTACCAGGATGAAGTGGACCAAGAATTATTAATGTCAAGAACAAATATTGCTCCTTCATGCATAATCCTGGTGACAAGTTATATGGTGTAACAAAAATTGGCCAACAAGAGTAAGGAGATGATGAATTACCAAATTGTGTGAAACCATTAGAGGAAAGACCCAAATAAATGTTCTTAACTTCTTATACGAAGTCAGGAAAAGTATTATCAAAGTGTTTCCAAGCCTGTGTATGACAGATGGACAACCATGTTTTCTCTTTCACGAATGCCAAACTTATGCCATCTCATATGCCTAGTAGTGCTCTCTACCATGTAAAGTCTTTGGAGTATTGGTATTATTAGTAGATAACGTGCCTCTTTTTCTGAGATGTTAAACTAATTTTCATTTTGCTTTAGTTTATATTGGGGACAACCACAAATATAACATTTTGTCTTAGATTTGTCATTTCCGTAGCACAATATATAGTCATTTAGACATGCATCTATCTTTTCATACTCGAGATCCAAAACTTTCACTAGCTTCTTCGCTTCATAAAAGTTTAGTGGCAGTTTATTTCCCTCTAGCAACATTGATTTAAATGTTGTCATAAATCAATCATAACAACTATCAGACACATTGAATTCTGATTTATAATTCAAAAGTTGTGTGATTGCAGATAGCTTAGTGTGTGTCTTGTAACCTTCTCATAATGGCTCATTGGCGTTTAATAAAAGTTTTATAAACTTAGCAACATCATGATTTGGATCTTCTTTGACAAAATTAAAATATGGCCCAGCAGCATCCATTATCATATCTTCCATCTCATTAGTTTCTCCAAAATCATCAATTATTACATCATCTACAGAAGGTTAATCAACCTAACCCTCACCGTGAAAGGTCCAATTCTTTTAATTCTTAACAAAACCTTTTTTGTATAATTGAACAGTAACATCATCTCGATCTAGGAATTTTGTATGACAACAAACCAAGCAAGGACATCTAATTTTTTAAAAATAGACACATGTCGGATAGCTTAATGCAAAGTCCAGAAAAAGCTTCAACTTTAGACTTAAATTCAACTGTCAACATCCTACGATTAATTTGTGGGAGATCCAACCAACTACGATCAAGATCCATATTTCTG
The DNA here is from genome assembly GCA_029379385.1 of Quillaja saponaria. Classification (NCBI taxonomy): domain Eukaryota; kingdom Viridiplantae; phylum Streptophyta; class Magnoliopsida; order Fabales; family Quillajaceae; genus Quillaja; species Quillaja saponaria. The sequence goes on along the minus strand of CM055611.1, from coordinate 10,389,484 downwards.
CACATTAATGGCAAGATTTGAACAAGTGGATAAAGGCTTGTATCCAGCATAACCACTTGTTTCATTTATCCTAATTAATAAGAAAGATGCATTGCCTAATAATAAAACAGTAGTACTGACTCTATGTTAAAATAATAATAATAATAATAATACCATTTATGTTCAAGAAAACTCTATGTTAAAAAAAAATAGAATAAAACAATTAAAGAAAAATCCTAGCTAGCAAGGATACAAATGTAAGTACACATGCATATTGCATGTTGTAGGATATTGAACAAACTAACATATTTGGATTTGTTTGATCTCAAAATGGGGAGTATTTATGCATCTTTTCTTGTTTTGATTTTTCTTTGGGAGAGCAATATGGGTGGCGGAATCAAACAAGATAAGCACTAAGTAAGACATGTTACTGGGAAAAAGTATTAAGTGAAGTAACATTCCTTCATTCAGTTATGCTCATGTACTAACTTGGAGATAATCTCATGTCAATTAATGTTTACTTCATTTCATTCAGTTATGTGCCATATCAGGTTGTCACTTAAGTAGATAGTGAGTAATGACTACTTTAATTGAATGTGGTGGTGGTGAGTAAATGAGCACTATCTTGATTCAGTTACGCTCATATATTTAACTTGGAGAAATTTTTTTTGAAATCCTTTTAAATGATAAATTTGAATGAATTTAACACTAGAGATGTTGGCAAATAACCTAAAAATGCATGTAAAATATAAAATATTAAGATACAAGATTGAGAAAGAACTAAAAGGCAGTAGTCACTACTCACTATCTACTTAAGTGCTATAATACAAGGTTCACAGCTTCCTCCAACATTCAATTAAAGTGAAGTAAACATTAAATGACATGAGATTTTAAAAAGTAATGTGAACTATCATCCTAATATGGCACACTTCCCATACTATAAATGAAGACAACTAATGTGATGGTAGTTTTTGGTATTGATTACTATTGCCAAAATCTTATGTGAGAAAATTTGCAAAGTTTTTTTAGTACTACAGTATCAAGTTTAATGTCTTTGTGATGATTTGGAGTTTGGAAGTTTTAGTTTGCACAGACTCTACAAATCCTAGCTAGCAAGTATAAAAAAATAAGATCAAAAGATAAATTTTGAGGTTAGCATACAAATGGATATTTTTAGTAAAACTATAGTCTAGTATAAAAGTAAAGTGGAGGCTATACAAATGTAACTCAATATCATGACGTTAGACATATTCTATGAAGTAATTCAATGTCACACAAATAGTAATGACAAATCATAAAAACTAGTATCTAAACCACATTTTTGACCTTGTACTACCAACAATCTTTAATTTAAATATATGCACCAAATTTTTAAATATATACAATCAAACAAAGATTTAGTTTCTAAATACAAAAGTAGTAATAGTTGCAACCAGAATAGACAAGTTAGTACTTTGTACTATTAGCTGTGAGAATGAAAAGAAGCCTTGCTGGAAAATATGCTATATATGCGACTACGGGACCACTTGGCTTTGATAACTTGTTTCTATCTCCAAATGAAACCAGGAAAAAAATTCTTTCCAAAATGGAATGGTAACTATGCAACCAACCTCAGTTAAGTTTTGATAGTTAAAAAAAATAAAATGGAAAAGGAGATTCCAAATGGACAAAATGGTTTACATAGTCCTAAAAGGTCAAAGCTTTGTTGTTAACGTATGTTCCATTTGAGTATAGAAAAGGCAGATGGTGAAATATCAACTATAGTAACCTACATGAACCATGCAACATAATTGGATATCACAAGCATAATAGAGTAAATGTACAAAGCACCAAAATCCACTTCAGAGTAAAACCAAATATATGCTGAGTCATATATATAACCATATAGAAGAATGTTGTGAACAATACAAATTCCATACAACACTCTAATCCTATGTACAACAAAGTCTAGCAATATTCAATTTTGTAATGACTTGATTTCATATATAATTGGAAGTTGGAACTTACAAGAATCCTTTCAAGATCCTTTGAAGAATATGCAAAGACAAGCTTTCCTTTCTCTCTCTTCTTATATCTGAAAAATTAGGCAAAGGATAATCATGTATATCAGTAAAAAGTAATTCCAGAACATCCAAATGAAATTCAAGCGGTTAAATAAGAGTACATAGACCTTCCCTATGGTCTAGTAGCTTTTACTCAGTTTCCACCTTAGTGTTGTTTTTCTCAACACTTATAAAATCAAATAGTTAATGCTCTTCCTATTAAATTATAAAATCAAGAGAAAAATTCTGATTGCACCCCTTGTTGCCAAACAAATACAAGCGGAGAAATAATTAACTTGTAAAGAAGTAGAACACATAACAGAAGCCTAATATTTGCACAGTTTTAAAAATACCAAGAAAAAACCTCTTGAAAAATGATGACAATTACTTTTCAAGATCAGCAAATAAGATAGAAGTTTTAAAAGACATAAAAACAAAACCCATCTTCAACCTGAGCTCATGTAGAAGAACCCAAAGAAAGAAAATGAAAAGGGTCAAAGCAGAGGGCGAACACGACTTTTGCTTCAAATAGGCTGATTCCTCATCCTTCATGCACAAGTAAAGAAAGCAAACCCTAAATAGGTAAGGCGAACGACACCACTAGTAGAAATACTCCAGAGAAGTTAAGAGAAATAGGAAGTTAGGATTGGGAGAAATAGAAATTAGGGAGTTAGGGTTGGGAGAATTAAGGAGTTAAAGTAGTAAGACTCACCTTAGAGGAACACTCAGATGCACCGAAGACAAACGCAGCTAAGGCTGGGAGAAATAAGCAAGAACAAGGATTGGTTTTTGATTTGGGGAGGGGGGACCATTTCGTTTGAAATCTGGAAACAAGATCTACGACAGTCACAGACGGGCAACCCGTCATGGATATGGGCCAAAATAAAATAAAAAAATACTTATATCTAAGACAGGTAAAACCTATCTTAGATAACTATAATACCGTCTCAGATAACATTAAGAAATAAATTTTGAAATTTTATTCTTCATTATCGAAAATGGGCAAAACTGTTGTTAATAAGTAACTAATCATCATAGATAAACTATCTACAACAGGTTTATTTAAGACAGGTTTTGCCCGTCGTGGATAAGTCACTTTCTTATAGTTTGAAATACTTGCAATGATTCATAAAGAGAATGTCCCTTATAAACTATAGAATTCATGAGAATTTATAACTCATAAACTTGAGATGAAACATATTTGTCATTGGTTATTTTAAATTAAAAAGTTTACTATCCCGGAATTTCTTATTGCCTGCATCTTCAACTTGATACTTGTGATCTAAATCCTCTCATAATTCCTTAGTAATTTTCCCAGCAAACTTGGAGTTATAAATGTCAAAAAGTGAATTGGACAAACTTGTAAGAATGTATCCCTTGCACATGAAGTCATCTTGATTCCATTTCAGAATTTTTTGTTCTTCATACTTTATTGCCCATTCATCTAGATTGTCTTCCCTTGTAATAGTTAAAAAAAAAGCTTTTCTTCATTCAACATATAAGCAATCTTCAAGATTGTTAAGAAATATATATATATATATATCTTGGTCTTACAATGTTTGAAGTAAAAATCATCAAACTTGTCCAGTTTGACAACATCAATTACAACAGGCACTTTTGGACTTGTGTCTTGGATTGTTACACAAAATATAGTCTTAAAATTGTTATATGTAAATTGCAGAAATAATATAAACTTTTAAAATATCTGAGTCGAGTTAGAAATTCTTTTTCCTTAATACTATATTTGTACCTTACTTGCAACAAGGTCTTTTATATCCAAGGTTGCTATTATATAACTTAAAAGGAGAAAGAAAGAGGAGAAGAAGAGATACAAAAAAGTTGATTAATCATAAATAAGTTAAGATACAAAAAAAAAAAAAAAAAAAAAAAAAAATCTTATCATTTAATAAAAAATTAATGACTTTTTTATTAAGTCAAATAGCAATAAAAAAAAAATTCATGAAAGGATTTTCTTATTCATAAATTGTTAAGATATTTTAAAAATTATTATATTTAAGGGTGGAGTTTATGAGGCATATTTTTGAAATTATAATTTTGGGAGTTACAAAATTCAAAAAAAGTTTTGAATGATGGAGTTACAAGAAAAAAAAAATCAATTAATTTGAATTTGTAACCACAACTCCTAATTGAGTTTTTAAATTTAGCAATTTATTACAATTGAATGGTTACAATTCAATATTTGATTTTGTAACTTATATTACTTAATTCTCTATTAATTTCAATTTTAACATTGAAATTTATTTCAATTATTATATTGATATAAGAGTTACAAATCCTACTATTATATATACCTTTTATTCCCACTTTCAATCATTACATAAATATACCAGGGGAGGAAATGGAGGATTCGTAGAACAGGGGAGGCAGGTCAATTGAATCAAAAAAAATGGAAAAGAAAGTCAAGCCAAATAGTTAATGATAAACTAGTGACCCACAATCTATCTTAATCTTGTTGTTATTATTATTATTATTATTATTATTTATTTTAATTTTTTTTAATTTGGTGTTAATCATATATAAGTTATAATAATTCCCCCATTAATATCTTGCTTTAATTTTAATTCACCACAAAATATACACACAATAAAAGTTGAACAAAAACATTATTTACATACCCAATATAATTTTCCGCGTAACATCTTAAGATATACATTAAGTTACCGGTTATTACATTCTCCCCCTCTTAAAAGAAATCCATTCTGAATTTTAGGCAATGGACGGTAACAATATATTACTTACCTGAATTATTCGAATAAATATGGATAACGTTGTTTCATTTCATTCTCAGATTCTCAAGTGGCTTCTTGTTCCCTATGATGTTGCTATAAAACTTTTATAGAAGGAATAACCTTCAATCGAAGTTTACGAACTTGTCAATCAATGATTTCTATTGGTTGCTCCTTGTACATCAGATTCTTATTGACTTGCACTTCCTAAATTCGTAAGGTATGGGATTCATCTAGCAAATATTTTCGAAGCATCGACACATGAAATACTGGGTGCACCCTATCCAACTCCAGGGGCAAAGCCAGCTTATATGCTACTGCTCCAACCCTATCCAGGATCTGATAATGCCTAATAAATCTTGGGCTTAACTTACCTTTCTTACCAAATCTCATTGTGCCTTTAAAAAGAGAAATTTTTAGGAACACGTGATCATCCACGTCAAATTCTAGTTGTCTCCTATGGTTATCAACATACGACTTTTGTCGGCTCTGAGCTGTTCGTAGTCTATTACGAATCACCTGAACCTTTTCTACAACATCCTGAATTAATTATGGCCCTAATAACTGATACTCGCCTGTCTCAAACCAGCTAACCGGAGATCGACACTTCTTATCATACAACGCTTCAAATAGTGCCATCTGAATGCTACTATGATAACTGTTATTATAAGCAAACTCCATTAGTGGAAGATGCTGGTCCTAAGTACCTTTAAAATCCATCACATAAGCTCGCAATATATCCTCCAAAGTTTATATTGTTCTCTCCAATTGTCCATCAGTTTGCGAATGAAAAGCAGTATTGAACAATAACTGAGTACCAAGAGCCTCCTTAAAATATTTCCAAAATGCAGCAGTGAATTGAGCATCCCGGTAAAAAATAATAGAGACTGGTACTCCATGTATTAAAATAATCTCGTCCAAATACAATTTCGCATACTGATGCACTGAGTAAGTAGTCTTCATTAGAAGAAAATGTGCAGACTTTGTCAAACCATCAACAATCACCCAAATGGAATCAAAACCCTAACAGTCTTAGGAAGTCCCAATACAAAATCCATAGTAATATGTTCCCACTTCCACTCTGGAATATCTAGCTTTTGTCACATCCCCGCCAGCCTCTGATTTTTAGCTTTCACTTGTTGACACACCAGGCACCTAGAAACAAAATTAATAACATCTTTCTTCATACCCTTCCACTAGTAAAATTTTCTTAAATCCTAATACATTTTAGAAGAACCAGGATGCATAAAATACGATGAACAATGAGCTGCTTCAAGAATCTTCTTTTTCAATTTTAAATCAGATGGAACAACCATCTGATAGCCATACCTAAGTACTCCTTCACCATCCACCTAAAAATCACCAGTCATCCCTTGATCACATTTAGTTTTCTCAGTAATTACCTCTGGATCAACCTCTTGTGATGCTTTTATGGCTTCCACAAAAGTGGACTATACTTGAATGTGAACTAGCAATATCCCCTGAGGAGACACCCAAAGCCTAACTCTATCCACCATACATTGTTGCAAATCTTTTACCACCTGAGTACGCACGGCTAATAAATGAGATAAAATACCATATACTTCCTACTCAGAGTATCGGCAAACACATTTGCTTTACCTGGATGATAAGAAATCGAACAACCATAATCCTCCAGGAACTCAATCTATCTTCATTGCCTCAAATTCAACTCCTTCTAATCAAAGACATATTTAAGACTTTTGTGATCTATACAAGTAATGTCTCCATATTTTTAACGCAAAAATTACTGCTACCATCTCACGATCATAACTAGGGTAGTTCACCTCATGCTTTTTCAGTTGTCTGGAAGCATATGCTACAACTCTTCCATCCTACATCAAAACACAACCAAGTCTAATACGAGAAGCATCATAAAACACAATATACTTACCCGTAATAGAGGGAAGTGCAAGAACAAGAGCTAAAGTCAAACAAGTTTTTAATTTTTGAAAGCTTTCTTCATAAGTCTCAGACCACGAAAATTTAACTCCTTTCTGAGTTAGTCGAGTCAAAGGAGCAACGATACGAGAGAAATTCTCCATGAATCTCTTGTAGTACCTGGTTAAGCCCCGAAAACTTTGAATTTCAGAAACATTTGTAGGTTGAGGCCAGTTCTAAACTGCTTCTATCTTGCTAGGGTCTACATTAATTCCTTCCTTAGAAATCACATATCCAAGAAAAGTCACCTGATTTAACCAAAATTCACACTTAGAGAATTTAGTATAAAGCTTATTTTTCTGAAGTGTTTGCAATGCAATACGAAGGTGCTGCTCATGCTACTCCTCACTTTGAGAATATACTAGAATATCATAAATGAAAATAGTAAAGAAAAGCAGTCTTCAAAATATCTTCCTTTTTAATTTGGAGCTAATAATACCCCAAGCGAAAATCAATTTTAGAAAAGCACAGAGCCCCCTACAACTGATCAAATAAGTCATCAATCTGGGGAAAGGATGCTTGTTTTTAACTATAACTTTATTCAATTGCCAGTAATTGATACATCTCTAAACGAACCATCCTTCTTTTTAACAAATAACACAGGAGCACCCCAAGGAGATGAATTGGGATGAATGAATCCCTTATCCAGCAAATCTTGTAATTGCACTTTAAGCTCCCTTAACTCACTAGGAACCATTCTATAAGGGGGAATAGAAATAGGTTGAGTACTAGGTAATAACTCAATGTCGAACTCAATCTCACGATCGGGAGGAAAGCCCTAAAAACTCTTCAAGAAAAACATCAAAAAACTCTCTCACCACTGGGATACGATCTAAAAGAGGACACTCTAACTGAATATCCCTGACAAAAGCTAGTTAAGCTTGATGTTTTTTCCTGATAAGTCCTCTTGTCTAAATGACTGAAATTAAATTGCGGGGAACCTCACTTCAATCCCCCTGAAAAATAAAAGTCAGCTTGGCAGGAATATTGAACTTAACACTCCTATCACGACAGTCTACCAAAGCATGTCATGATCAGACAACTAATCAATGCCTAGAATTATATCATAATCCAGCATATCCAGTATGATTAAGCCTGCCAGATAATTATTATCCCCCACAAGTACTTCACAAGAAGATATATGCTAGTCTGCTAAGATAGTTTTCCCCAATGGAGTTAAGAATGCTAGAAAGATATCAAGAAACTCCGTAACTCTCCCCACACGGTAAACAAAATATAGCGAGATAAAAGAATGAGTAGCTCTGGGATCAAACAATACTTTAGCACTAATGGAACAAACAAACAAATTACTTGATATCACCTCAATAGAAGCCTGTGTATCCTGAGTCGTCATAGCATAAACTTGGGCCTGACCTTTACCTGCTGATGAAGAACCCCTAGAGAAACCACCACGCACCTCTGGAGGCCTCGTAGGTGTTGTAGGAAATGGAGGTCTACCCTGAACTGAAGAAGAAGTTTCGACTGAAATGGACTAACCTCTCAACAGTAGACAGTCTCTAATACGATGATCCATCTCTCCTCATTTAAAGCATGCACCTATCCTCAGTCTACACTATCCAGTATGCCTATTGCCACAAGTAGAGCATGTAGGAAACTCATATGATCAGGGTCCGCTAGACGATCCTCCCTCAAACTGAGCTTCTAAACCCCGCCTCATATGACTTCTACCCTGCTGAAAGCTTTCTCTAAATGAACCTTGCCCAAAAGTAGATTCACCCCAAGCCTGTGTGAACTGCCAGCCCTAGAGGTCGAAGAACCCTCCTGCCTTGCCTTCTTATGACTCTCGTGCTCTGATTATCTCCCTACCACTCTGGTCTCCAATAAGTAGGCAACATCAACAACATGAGTATAAGTCGTAGGATCTGACATAAACATTGATTTGAATAAATAGTCCTTAAAACCATGCACAAATCTTTTCACCCTCGTTTGATCCGTAGCTACAAGATGCGGGGCAAAACAGTACAGTCGAGTAAATCGAGTTTCATATTCTGCCACTGACATACCTTCAGTTTGCACCAATAGCTCAAAATCACGAGCATGCTTATCTCGCACGCTCTCAGGTAAAAAACAATCTAGAAAAGCTCTGCTAAACTCTTGCCACGCTAGTGGAGTAGGCTCGGTCCACCGTTGTACCAGTATCTTATACCAATCATAAGTCACATCATATAGCAGATAGCTAACTAACTCAACTACACGAATGGGATCACATCCCAAAGCTATACACAGTCTATCTGACTCCTCTAGGAAATCATAAGGATCCTGAGCTGGGTTGACCTCCAAAAATTTCGGTGGTTGCATCTTTCGGAAATCGTGTAGCATCACAAATGCTCCCCAATCTTGCTGAACTGGAGCAGTAGGTTTGCCTCTTGCTGAGGCTGAACAGAGGGAGCTACTAGTGGCTACTACTATTGGGCTAAAATCCCAACTAAGTCACCTACAGTCCTCTAAACATGATCAAATCCCTATACCAACCACTCCATGTCGAGATCATGAGCTATTGTATAAAGTGGTTCAGCAGCCCTGCCTCGACCTCAACCCCTACTGCTTCCCCATCGACCCCTGCCTCTAATTGCTGGTGTTTGGGGACCGGTAGATCCCTGGTCGGAGCTAGCCTCCTGCTGCTCTTCTCGGCTAGCAACACTATCACTTCTTCGCATTATATCTAGATCAAGTACACAACTTTAAAGTACATTTATAAGATAAAATAAAAACTAGTACCTAAAAATAATAATAACTTGGAGTTTCAGGACAATTTAAAACACGTCACTAAATCCACATATGTCTTGGGTAATGTACACAAACTAAGGAATAACATTCCATACTTGCATTCAGAGACCTCTAACCATGCTCTGATACCAACTTGTCACACCCTCAAATAAAAGTATGACTGGTCGGAGAAATAGGTGTCCATATCCCTTTAACCCTAAATATGCAAGTAATGTGCCCCCCTAAACTTATAAACACATTATAGTTAAAACTACTACAATATCATTGAAAATATTGACAGAGGTTCCCCATATAGTGGTGCATACCTATAATATATAAAATAACCTGTTTACAATATCCACAGTAAACTATAATATCACAATATACAAAGGAGCTTCGCTCCTAACAAAATATGCAATCACCATGGTGAAATCAGTATATGTCTAACAACAATGCATAACACCTAAAACAACTGCAAGTATCACCCCATACGCTCCAAATGTATGATCTCCGAGATATATCTTGCCGCGATAGAGTCGGTAGGTATCAAATATTTGTCACAACCAATAGGAGTTTCCTAGAAACTAAAAAAAAACAACTATAAAGGAAAGAGTAAGTTACAAGGACTCAGTGAGCAAATCATGTACCCTAAGGATACCAGTATCACCCAACATATGTATCATAACATAAATTTACACACATACGTAATCACAATTTTCATATGCTCACAATTTACTTAGTTCACATAGGTTAATATATCACTTAAATTACTCAAACAACCAAATAATTAATAAACAATTGCACAAGCAAAGGGCCAACGAGTAACTTTGCCCCGTACAACAATGTCTTCCTCACAAGGCATTTACGCACCTACACAACAAAGTAATTCTTCGTACATAATCCAACCAACAGGAGCTGAGCACTCCATTCATTTTTAAAATAATTATCAGAGTCAGAACAACTCATATCAAATATCAAATTCAATTATCCTAGGTGCACCTGGATTTTAATTTCGAAAATGAAAACCTATTTTTCAGAAAACTTTCACATTATTGGCCCTTATCAACCATATTCAATGTCAAACACATACCATCTGATTAAATCACTGAAATAACTCAATTTCCTAATTTTTTTTATTATAACCCATTAATTCAAACATACACATAATAATCTAGTAACAATAAAGTACATAATTCACTTACAAGCTTACGAACGTGATCCATCAGTCCGTCTAGTCCTGTGATAGTGTCAGAATATCATCGACACGCTCTGGAGCTGAAAATCATATATTCATGTTACTAATAATAATAATTTTAAATTTAATTTCATAATTTTCTTAATTGTAATTGATTATGGTTAATATGATTCTTAAAGCAAGGTTAAGCAATTCAATTTATTTACTAATTTAAATTTTATAACTCAAAATTAATTTTCCATATATATCTTTACTTTAACTAGCTATCTTGTCAAATACCTAAAGGTAAATTATATGCATAGTTAGGTGTATAGATACGTATTACTTGTTCAACATTAGTTTCCATTTTATTTATGCTCTATTCATAATTCAATTAACTAATTCCTAACTTTTCACAATATTTACATTTTCACTGTAGAATTCAAATTATATTATCTAACATATATTATCAATTTAAATTAATTATTCTAATGTTCACATAGTTCAAATTTCCAACTTTTGTTACTTGCATTTTATTATTATTATTATTTTTATGTTATCTTAATTGCAATCCAAACCACTTATTTATCTTCCTAATTCGTCTAGTAAAGAGATCATTCCCAAATCTTCATGTACAGCTCAAGGTTTGCCACTCACTTCCTTGACCACAATGAATCACCACTCACTCCCCCCTTTCTTTCATGCTTCAACGACCATACAAGGAAAATAGGCAACCAAGTTAATCTCCCTGTTTTCCACACCCATCCAGTTAACTTCCTTTAAGGTGAACCTTACAAACCCACTCCTATGTTAAATCTAACTTCTCAACAACAATGAAAAGCATTCCACTCAAAGTTAAACAAGAAAATCAAGGAATTAGAGGCATAAAGTAGTGGAAATCTACACAATTGAAACCACCAAGGTGTAGGGTGGAGAGTGGCGGCTGGCAGCTGGAGCAACTCGGCTGCTCAATATGAGCTAAAGTAAGCCACTTCACTTTAGCCTGTTGGATGGCCAAGGAGGGGAAAAGGCCTCGGTTGCTGCTTTGCTCCTGCTGTGCTACACGGTGACTGTTGGCTACTCCTGGAACTCACGACAAGGCTACCACCATGGCTGGCAGAAGGAACCGGAGGATGTCAATGGTTGGGGAAGAAGCAAAGCAGCTTCCGTGGCTAGAGGAAGGTGCTCAGCTGCTAGGACGGCTAACAGAAAGGCTGCGTTTTTACCGAGAACAGGGGAGGAAATGGAGGATTCGTAGAACAGGGGAGGCAGGTCGGTTGAATAAAAACAAATGGAAAAGAAAGTCAAGCCAAATAGTCAATGATAAACTAGTGGCCCATAATCTATCTTAATCTTGTTGTTATTATTATTATTATTTTATTATTTTTTTTAATTTGGTGGTGATTATATATAAGTTAAAATAATTTCCCCATTAACATCTTGCTTTAATTTTAATTCACCACAAAATCTACACACAATAATAGTTGAACAAAAATATTATTTACGTATCTAATATAATTTTTCACATAACATCTTGAGATATACGTTAAGTTACTGGGTTATCACAATTTAGAAGAAGAAATATATATGGATCAACCCAAAAGATTTATTGTGAATGAGCAAGAAAATAAAGTTTGCAAGTTATCTAAATTATATGGATTGAAACAAGCTCCAAAGCAATGGCATGAAAATTTTGATATGTTCATGACAAAAAATGGTTTTAAATCAAATGAGTACAATAAATGATTATACTACAAATATATTGGTGATTTTCATGTTATTATTACCTTGTATATGGATGATATGTTAATTTTTAGTTCTAATTTGAATGTAGTTAAAGGAATCAAAAACTAGCTTCACAACAAATTTGATATGAAAGATCTTGGTGAAGCTAATGTTATTCTTGGCATGAAAATTACTAAAAAACATGATGGAATATATTTAGATCAAGCACATTATTTGAATTAAATCTTGCAAAAATAAAATTATGTTGATTGCAAGCATGTGACTACACCTTTGCATCTAATGTTCATTTAGAACTCATATATGATGGTAGATTTATTATAAATCAAAAAGAGTATGCTAGTATAATAGGGAGTTTACGTTATTTAACCATGACATTGCATATGTTGTAGGATTACTTGGTGGATTAACAAGTAAGCCAATTATAGAGCATTGGCATGCTATAGAATGTGTTATGAAATATCTGAATGACACTAAAAATTATAGGCTATTTAATCAAAAATACCCAGCTGTACTTGAGGGCTATTCTGATATTGATTGGAATACTTTGATAGGTAATTCCTTATCTACTACTAGTCATATTTTTACATTGGGTGTTGGTTCTATTTGTTGGAAATCTAAGAAACAAAAATTAATTGTTAAGTCAATCATGAAAGCTGAGCTTATTGCTTTAGCTTCAACTAGTGAAGAAGCCACCAGGTTGAGAGATTTACTACAAGAAATTTCAATTTGGGAAAAACCAGTACTGTTATAACCTGATATCATAAAGTCGAATTTTAAAATTAATGTACAAATTTTCATTATAAAATAAACCAATTACATAAATAATAATACAATTGAATATGTTATAACTGATATGTTAGTAATTTGTTTTAGAAATTTTGTGTGTTAATTTTGTATGTAGGTAAAACAATAGTAGCATTAAAATATAATATATATATATATATATTATAAGTAGGAAAAATATACTTTCACCACATCATTGATTGACTTGAAACTTAGAATTAAATTAAGTAAAGTCTTTTAATATGTGAAACAAGATAAATAAATAAACAAATAAACTAGAAAATAATTATAATATATATATATATATATATATAATATATTCACATCTAGAACAAGTTTTACACCATAAATATTTTTTTTAAAAGTAGACTTTGACTTTAATATCAGGCCTTGCTTTATTTTCTGATTTTTTTTCTTTCCAACACTGCCTCTCCTTTGTCTTATATATGCTCTGCCTCCTGACTTCAAGAAGCTTCCCCTGTTTTGCTTTCTGTTTAGTTTTGGCTGTGTCATCCTCCATAGCACCCAATCTTCCTACTTGCTTGCTGTTAGTTCAGGACACAAAAACTCCACAACTTCAGCCTTTGTTCTGCCCTATAATGGAGAGGCTGTGAATCTCCAGTTCGGATCAAGTTGGGAGTGATCTTTCATCCTCCTTTCATAAGAGTTTGAAGCGGTTTATCCCAGCTATATAGGTGTGAAACCTATCATTCTTAGTCATATTTTTTTCCATGCTGGCGGAGTTCCTTCTCTTTTATTTTTGCCTCTATCTAATCTTGGGTCTCTACTTTTGCACTTGGAGGCTTCAGTACCCTTTGGCCGTGAGTTTCTACTGTCGTGTAGAGTTTGATGGAAGATAGGGACTTGCCCTCCTTATGTTCCAATAATAGTAGTGTTCAATGAGCATTGTAGGCAGTATTACAAAGTAATACAACATTGCCATGCTAAGGCGTTTCTATCCTAGGGCATTTGTTAGGAAATTGAAATAGCTTTACAATTACTTAAGAGCCATATCCTGTAAGCTAGTTAATGAATATTTGTTACCCAAATTGCTACTAAGTGTTTCTTCGTTATGTTATTTTTATGTCAAGGTAGGTTGGTATCAATAAATAGTTTCATGCTAAAGTCAGTACATTAGATTAACATGTGACACCTAAAAACGTGATTAGATTGAGTTTATTTAACAGGTTAGTTTGTAAAGGTGACTTCATATCTGAATTTTATGCTTCAATTATATACACACAAATTCAGGGAAAAATAATTATACAAAAGAAAATATCATCTGAAATTCAGTTGACTTTTAATTGTTAAATTTGTAATACAAGAGAGGTAGTTATTAGTTTTACAAGAGTCACTTTTCTTATACATGTAGGGCTTAGATATAAGCATCGCGATTCCTCTGAAAGTTCCAAGTCCATGTGAATTGTATCTTTATTCGATTAGTAAACAAAGCAAGTGACTAAATGTATCCGAAATTCCCTATAAATTTGACAAGTGCTTGGTTATTTCTTATGGTGTTGAACTAGAAGGATATATATATATATATATATATATATATTTCCCTAGGAAGCCTACGTTTTATACATCTATAAGTCTAGGGAATTCTAAATAATTGATAGTTGAATTTAATATTTGAATAAGAATTCTATGAAAAATTAATAGTGGATTTAATGTAATTCAATATGTGGAATGTGTAATATAAAGACTTAAGAGACTAGGTGGATTATATTGGAATATATATGTATGAATTAGAGGGAAACATACCTACTGGATGTTTGACAGAATAACTAGAAGAAATTAATTAAAGGTTAGTACATGTATAGGAACAAAATTATATAAGCTCTAATAATTAGATAATTTATTGGGGTAAATCAATTGAATTTGGATAAATTATGATTAAATAGTAAGGAATATGGATTAGGAAAAAAAAGGGAAACTTGATAAATCGAGATATTGAGAGCTAGGTATTGTGTGAACTTAAATATATAGTTTAAGAACTAAAGAATAAATAAATCTGGTTAAATGATTAAGAAAAAGTAATAATGGAATGGTGTGTATATATATATATATATATATATAAGACATGCATGTTATGGAACCATGTAATCTACAAGAAATCGATTTAAATACATAAAACTGATTTAATTTCAAGAACTGCATATAATTGACATATATATATATATATATATATATATATATATATATATATAAGCTTCGTAATTAAAGGTTATGATTATAACGCTTTGGAACTAAGCATTATTTGAATATTTGAATTTCAGTTTCGGACCCTACTGTGAACTTGATATCATACTCGAGCGCAAGAGGAAGTGACGACCATGATCTCAAAAAGAAATGCAAGTAGGTTAATTGTTGTCTTCAGGGGCTAGATTATTATGTGTAAACTGTATGTTTAATTAAATAAATGTGCACTTTAATCGTTAGATAATTATGTGAAATGATTTATGTGAATTTAATTATTCAAAGTATGTTTGTTACTTGACATTATTTGTGGTTGATAAGGGCCATCAAAGTGAAATTTTCTAAGAAATGATTTTTACTTCTGAAATTAAAATCCAGGTGCATCTAGGATATTTTGATTTAATATTCTAATATAAAATATTTTGATTCTGAATTGTTTTAAAAGAATTGAGTGCTCAGCTCCGGTAGGATGGATTGTGTACGGAGAATTAACCTGTTGTACATGTGCGTATATGTCTGGTAGAGGGAGATACTGTTATGCGGGGCTGAGTTACTCTGTTGGCCCTTAGTTTATTTTGTATGCTTTGATTGCGCTAACTAGATTATACAGAGTATTACTTGAACTATGCTTGTTAAGTTTTATAGTTCTATAATTATGTATGTGTAGTTTTATTAGTATTGGAACAGGTGATATGTTGATATTAGTTAATTATATATGCTATACCTGTGTTGGGTGATGCTAGTATCCTTTCGGTATGATTTTCTACTCATGGAGTCCGTAGGACTCACTCCTCCTTATTGAATTTCTTTTTTTTAGTAACAGGTTCTTAAGAACGGCTACTACCAATGATCAAGGTTATCGAGTATTTAGCAACAAAGTAATTCATAATGTTGTGTAATAATCTAGCTAATTGTGATCATGATGAGAAACGAAGTGAAGCTCCTCGATTATATTGTTTTTTTGTTGTTATGTAAAAACATGAATATTTATTGTTTATATTTTGGGTATGTTTCTCATTGCATGTAACCTCCGCCAAAATTTTCAGTAAATATTAAGTATTCAGTAACAAGTCTATATTTTAAACTTTAATTAATTAAATATCTTGGTTTTAAATATAATTATTATGAGTCATGTGTGTTGAGCAGTGATAAAGTCAAGGGTTACGGAGAGTTGGTTATCCAATCTTCTGGCTAGCCATGCCTCTGTGAAGGGTTGTGACAAGTTGGTATCAAAGCATAGTTTAGAGGTCCGTGACTGCAAATGTGGGACGTTGTTGCTTTGTTTACGTACGTTACCAGGGGCTTATGTGGACCTAGTGACACATTTTAATTCATCATGAAACTTCAAATTGTGAATCCTAATGCATTATCCTTGGCCTTATATAATCAATGAGTGTGGAACTTGTTTGTGTTCGTTTATGCATTTGCAATGTGTTGTTAGTTATGTGAAATACAAAAATATTAGCATCAATTAGAAGTTAATCAGATCTTAGACGTCTTTGATAAGACAGTAACTCGTAATGAACCATTAGTAATTTTAGTTAAAATTTTAAATTTTGTAAATAGTAGCCTATGTAAGAGGCAAGTTCTTCAGTTTAGTTTAATTAAATAAACAGTTGTTCATATAACCATTATACCCAAGATTTAAATAAGAATAAGGAGGAGCAAAGGAAATAAAGGATCTACTTTATGTACATCATATGAAACATTGAAGAAATTCACTTCAAAACTATTTATTTCACTGTAAAATGGATCATAGAAACACAGATATATGTGTGATCCATTTATTTCCTCTCAAACCTTTGTCGTAAGATCTATGAAAAGTTTCATTTTAAGGTCAGACTTACAGAATAATTCCAATACTAAATATTGAATCTTGGAATTAATACACTCACAAATTAAAAGAAAAGAACGATTCGTTCTAGTTATGTAATGATTAACACTAGTTGAATTTCTCCTTTCCCCAATATTATTAATTAATTTGGTCAGTTATGAAGACTCGGACTCTTCTTACACTCGGAATATTATTAAGTAAAGATCAAGAAGGAGTAACATTCTGAAAGCTGTTTTCCGTAACTAATAAAGTATAACAAGATTTTAGTCATGCCTTTTGAAAATTTCCTTCACAGGTCTTGGACCACAAAAATTTAATTCCTTTCTGAGTTAATCGAAGAACTTCCTTGTAATGACCAGCCAAACCCAGAAAACTTTGAATTTCAAAAATATTTATTAGTCGGGGCCAATTTTGAACTAGTTCTATTTTTTTAGGATCTACTCAAATTCCTTCCTTAGAAATCACATTCCGAGAAAAATTACTTGATTCAACCAAAATTCAACTTAGAAAATTTAGCATAAAGCATATTTTTCTTAAGTGTTTGCAATACAATACGAAGATGCTGCTCATGTTCCTACTCATTTTGAGAATATACTAGGACGTCGCTAACGAAAACAATGACAAGCTGATACAAGAAAAGTTTAAACACTCGATTCATTAAGTCCATGAATGCTGTAGAAGCATTAGTAAGCCCAAAAGACAATAAAAAAATAAAAAAAATTTGTAATGTTTATATCAAGTATGAAAACTAGTATTTGGAATATCTTCCTTCTTAATTCAGAGCTGGTGATATCCCAGAGGAAGGTTAATCTTGGAAAAAGCATTAAGCTCCCTATAATTGATCAAATAAATCATCAAACTTGGGGATAAGATAATTATTTTTTTAACTGTAACTGCCGATAATCAATATATAGTCTAAAAGAGCCATCCTTCTTTTTAATAAACAAAACAAGAGCACCCCAAGAAAATGAACTAGGACGAGTGAATCCCTTATCTAGTAAATCTTGCAATTGTACTTTAAGCTCCCTTAGCTCGCTAGGAGCCATCCTATAAGGGGGACATAGAAACTTGTTCAGTACCAGGTAATAATTCAAAACCAAATTCAATCTCTTGATCATGAGGAAGCTCGGGAAACTCTTCAGGAAATGTACCAGGAAACTCCCTCACCACTGAAATACGATCTAAGGGAGGACACTCTAACTGAGTATCCTTGGCAAAGGCTAAATAGGCCTGATGCTTCTTGCTAATAAGTCTTGAGAATAAGAAATAAGGAGAAATATTTATGTGACCTTGCAAATATAAACGTTAAGTTTGGGATAGTGTGAAATTTTTAATTAATAAGATTAATGAGTATCGATATATATATTGAGTGGTGGTGATACATAATATGAGTATGAAAAATATTAAGTCAATAAATATTGTGAATTAGAGTAAATAAGATTTAATATATATGTATATGATTTTATATTTATAATCAGAATATATATCGATCATAAATTTAAGTAACTGTTATCATCTGATATTAAAATATGGAATTAGAACAATATGATATAAGTCTTGATTAAAATAAATAAACATTATACCTATTTGGATATAAAATGTATACATGCTGGTAATTTAAAGTTGACTTAGATTCTGATTTTTGTACCAAATAATTTTAGTAATACATGAAGTGATATCCTTCCAAAATGGAATAACCAAATTTCTATGATATATTTGGTATTTTTTTTTTAATTGAAATGATAATTAGAAAATAAAATAGTAAATAATAAATCTTATAGGGATGGATATAATATAATTCAACATTTTGTTCCTTTGGGTTTAACTACAATGCTAATATTGGGGGTGTATACCACTAGTTCGTGAACAACTAATTGTTCTGGGAACTAGTATAGGTTTTATATAGTCAATGGGGTATCCTAAAATGAGTTACTAGATTTATTGAATCATTTTAAAGAAGAAAAAAAAATTGAACAATTGTTGATAGAATCAATGGTCGGCTTTTCGTAAATTACTCGTTTAGGTGAAAATTTTTCAAACATATCGTAAGTTAAATCTATAGTAATAGATAATCAACCTGTAATAAATAAGGAAAGTACAATAATGCTATAAATAAATTAGTATCACATATCTGTAATAGTAGTAGCAAGTTTGTGTCATAAAAATTATATGTCACATATAGCAGTATAACGGAGACAACTCTATTGTAATATATATATCTAAAAGATAAATTTTGGACATTTTTAGTCTTTTAATCTATTAATTTAACCTTTAGAATACACATATATTAAAAGATATTCATACACTTTGTTTATATATTTGAAATTCTATGTACATAGAAAGGATGCATATCCTTAGAGGAAATCCAAAATAAGAAATCTGGATTGGGGTTCAGGTGTCTAATTATTAGGGTGGCACAGCAGAAGTGTAATGTAGTGTTGTGATCAAAATATTAAGTTAGTGTTTCTAAGAAATTGTTTTCATTTTTAAGAGAATCAAATTAAAACTTCTTGAAATATAATTTTGACTATTTAAGTTAGACAATTAATTTAATCGTGTATATTTAATTTGTGTTAGTGTACCTCCCGTATTGGCAAAACTTCATGTGTTACGAATCTATGAAGTAAAAGTGGACAAGAACCTAAGGTCTGAGAAATAATCAGTAGGTGAGTATAAATAAACAAATCTATACATTTTGATGAATTATGTGGCGAAAACTAAGAAAACAAGAAACCACGTGGGAAACCGAAGATTACAATGAAACAACAATACCTAAATCTAGATATTAGTATCCTTTGTCTGTATCTCTTTCTAGAAATTCGGGACAAATTTTCTTTAAGGGGAGGAGATTGTTATAATCTGATATCATAAAATCGAATTTTAAACGTAATGTGCAAATTTTCATTATAAAATAAACCAATTAGATAAATAATAATACAATTGAATATGTTACAACTGATACGTTGGTAATTTACTTTAGAAATTAAATTGAGTAAAGTCTTTTGATGTGTGCAACAAGGTAAATAAATAAACAAATAAACTAGAAAATAATTATAATATATATATATCTAGAATAAGTTTTTCACCAAAAATATATATTTCTTTTAAAGTAGACTTTGACTTTAATATGCCTTGCTTTATTTTCTGATTTTTTTCTTTCCAGCATCGCCTCTCCTTTGTCTTATATGTGCTCTGCCTCCCGAGTTCAAAAAGCTTCCCCTATTTTGCTTTCTATTTTGTTTTGGCCTTGTCATTCTCCATAGCACCCAATCTACCTACTTGCTTGCTGTTAGTTCAGCGCACCAAAACTTCACAACTTCAACCTTTGTTCTGCCTTATAACGGAGAGGCTGTGAATCTCTAGTTCGGATCAAGCTGGGAGTGATCTTTCATCCTCCTTTCATGAGAGTTTGAAGCGATTTATCCCAGCTGTGCAGGTGTGAAACCTATTGTTCTAGTCATATTTTTTCCATGCTGGCCGAGTTCTTTCTCTTCTATTTTTGCCTTTATCTAATCTTGGGTCTCTACTTTTGCACTTGGAGGCTTCAGTACCCTTTGGCTGTGAGTGTCTACTGTTGTGTAGAGTGGAAATTCTGATGGGAATAAATTGCTTTTGGTTCTAAATCCTTAACGTTGATGGTGGTAATAATGTTTCTCATTTCCTGTTTCTTCTAGTGCGTAACGTTTTGGGAATTGGAGTTGCATTTAGTTGCTCGATTTTCTAATTCTTACTATTTACTGGATGAAGAGTTTGATGGTAGATAGGGACTTGCCCTCCTTATGTTCCAATAATAGAAGTGTTCAATGAGCATTGTAGGCAGTATTACAAAGTAATACAACATTGCCATGCTAAGGCGTTTCTATCCTAGAGAATTTGTTAGGAAATTGAAATAGCTTTATAATTACTTAGGAGCCATATCCTATAAGCTAGCTAATGAATATTTGTTACCCAAATTGCTAATAAGTGTTTCTTCGTTATGTTATTTTTATGTCAAGGTAGGTTGGTATCAATAAATAATTTCATGCTAAAATCAGCACATTAGATTAACATGTCACACCTAAACACGTGATTAGATTGATTTTTTTTAGTAGGTTAGTTTGTAAAGGTGACTCCATATCTGAATTATATGATTCAGTTAGATACACACAAATTCAGGGTAAAATAATTATGTACAAGAAAATATCATTTGAAATTAAGTTGATTTTTAATTGTAAAATTTGTAATACAGGCGAGGTAGTTATTAGTTTTACAAGAGTCACTTTTCTTATACATGTAGGGCTTAGTTATAAGCGTCACAATTCCTCTAAAAGTTCCATGTCCATGTGAATTGTATCTTTATTCGATTAGTAAACAAAGCAAGTGCCTAAATGTATCTGAAATTCCCTATAAATTTGATATGTGCTTGGTTATTTATTAAGGTGTTGAACTAGAGATAGAGGGATATATATATATATATGTATACACATGTTTCCTTAGGAAGCCTACGTTTTACACATCTATAAGTGGAACAATGGCCGAATATTTTGTGTTATGGTCATTGGGTCTTAGGTAAAGTGAAAAAAAATCTAGTAATGACCATAGTTAGGTATATATGTATAGTTTGGACTTAACTTAGTAGTTGAAGGGGAACTTGTAAAATAATTGTAGTGGTTTCCTTTTTGGTCCAAACTTAGTGTGAAGTTTATGTAACAATATGTGTTTTGTAATTTAATAAAATGAAAGCTTATGTCTCTTTGTAAGTCTTTAATTGTCTATTTGATAAAACCAACCAAGTGGAATTTCCTAGGAAAAAGAAGTGTCTAATTCAGCTAGGTAATATCTAGGCAAGGAAAAAGGCCAATTCAGCTAAAACAAGAAAGGAGGATGATTATTAACATAGGACAAATGAAACAAATGGTAGAATTCAAGATAGGAAGAATTGGTTAAAAGATTTAGTACTAACCGGCCATTAAAGTCTAAAATTTGATAAATAAAATCATTAGTAGAGTTAATAGGTGGATGGTTATGAATTCATAATAAGCAAGTAATAAAAAGAAGGTAAAAATGAGTGATTTGGTCCACTAAGTGTCTAACCAATTTTTATTAAGTTTACAAATCCAGAATTAAATCAAGTTAAAGGAATTAATGTTAATGAGTAAATTGGATTTAATGAATCCGACCATTAAGGAATAAAAAGGAAAAAGAAAATTTTAGGTGGAGAAATTGTCCAAAGCGAATTAAGAATTAAAAGTATAGAAGTAAGCTTAGTAATAAAGAAATAATTACTAATTAATTCAAGCATTAAGATATTAATTAATTTAAATATATGATTAGGAAAGTAAGGTGTCATGCTATGAGTGGTGCATAGCAAGGCCTAATAGGTCTGTTTTTTTGTAGTAGTCGCTGATGAATTCTTCAAGCTCTTGGCCCTTGAAGTACATATAACAAATTGCATGTCTACAAGGAATTCCAGTAAGCTCCCAAAACCTACAATAAAATTCAAGTTAGTAATGGTGAATGAATATATAAAAAATGCAAGAAACAAACTAATTAAACCATACCTGCAACTACATGATTGATTATCCAAGTCCACAGTAAACTTTTTAAGACAAAAGGTTGACTTAAATTTTCCAGCTCTAGCCCAATTTGGAATCCACATGTTAAAGGCATTGATTTCCTTATCTAACCTCTTTTTCACTTTTGGTATGATGTTAAATCTATACCTTTCTGCTTTATGCCTTAACTCATTAAAACTTTCCATTAGGTATCCACTTATCCATGCAAACATGATGATGATAGGCTTCTCTATAGCCTCTAGTATGGTTTTGTTGATGGCCTCAGTGATGTTGTTCATCAACATATCATATTTTAGGTAGAAGCTGAACTTGTGTCTGTACTAGTATTTGGTAGGCTTTTCCATCAACCAATTATAAGCAGCAAAGTTTTTCTTCTTCAATTCTGCCATATATCTATCCCACAATCGTAATTATAGAGCCTTTGCAGCAGCATGTACTAGGTCCTTCAACTCAGTGGATGCACCAAATTTAGTCTTGAAATTGGAAAACAAATGCTTTAAACAAAATATATGCTCAACACCTTCCAGTAACTTATCAAGTGCTGGCACCAATCCCTATTGAATGAAGATTCTTTTTAAGTAAAATGAAATGCACTAAATGAAAAATGATATTTAATTACCTTTTATTGATCTGATATGATAACCCATTTATTGGATCTCATATCTCCAATGTCATTAAATAGTGTTTGTAAGAACCAAGTTGATCACTAAATTACCTTTTGTCCTTTGTCTTCTACTCCACTGTAGCAAATGCCAAGGGGTAATTCTATTCATTTGGATCTACTATCACAGCAACCAATAGTTGACCACCAATTCACCCTTAAATGGCACTTATTAATACCAATGATAGGTCTATAACCTGCTAGAAATTCCCTTTTGCAAAATTCAAAGCAGACATACATCCTTTCAAAGTGTGGTCTAGGAACTAGCCCTTCTCAATTCAGCACAAGAGCAAGTTTAGAATATTGCTACCCCTAGGTCCCTTTAATCAAATCAATAGCCTTCAATCTAGCTCTGTAAGCCCCTATCTTTGAAACTTCCACATTGTATCTTCCCTTCACACTATTCCTAATTTCAACTAACTTTACCCTATGGTTCACTTTCACCATATCAATAATTGTTTTAGCCACTTTCTTGGCATTAGCAAAATGGCAAGTGAAAGACTTATTACAATTATGGTTTTCACCAATAGTTTTGACTACAAAAGTGTCCTTTCTACCCACTTTACTGCATAAAACCATCCAAGAACAGTCCTCATCCCTAAATTCAACCTTGCATCTAAGCTTATCATTCTTAACAAACTTTGAGTTCCTTCCATTAAGTAAACACCACTCTGATATAGCAGATTTGAACTCTGCCAAATTGATAAACTCAGTTCCTACCCTCCATACAGTCTTTACTTATTTCTTCTACCCTATATCTATTAACTATTCTCTTTTTATTTTCACCTTCAGTGTCAGATTCAGGGAGGGACACCAAGTCATCACTATTGCATTTATCTTCTATATCATGTTATTGTGCATTAGATTGTGATGTCTCACCCTTTTGTTTTTTCCTTCTTCCATAACTCCTTTTTGTAGTTGGTTTTCTACTTTTAGAATTTCCTGATTTTCCTAAATCTTCAAAATCTTCATCTATGTTTTCATCAAAGCAACCATCATCCCCCTCTTCATCACTATCTTCTAAACTACAAGCACTCACACTGTGGTTAAAGTTATCAGTAAACTCCTCACTATCACTGTCAGCACCTTTGTCTCTTAGAGTATTCTCCTCAGCACTGTTCTATCCCTCAATATTCTCCTCCTTAACTGAGTTATCAACTAGAACATGAAGAGTAGGTTTACTACAACAACAATGTCAAATACATGTTCAACATACATTTCAGCAACCTTATTACCCTACAACATGGCAACATTAACCATTTCCATGGTATCCCTGGTCACTTTCAAATTCTATCAAACCATATGTCAATAACATGCCAGGGGCTCTCCACTTCAAACTCTTAAAACTATTATAACACAAAAAAATTTCAACCATGCTCACAACTATAAAATAAGACCAGTAATCTACATGACAAACAAATACTTTAATAGAACCATTCACATACCGTATCATAAAATCTTCAAACTCTTGATAAAAGTGACCCCCATGATGCAGATGCAAATTAAACCTCCCATCATCATCGTCACATTTTTCATACAAAACAGTAGCATATATAGACTGTTAGCATAGTCCAAGGACCCAAGACCAATACCTAACACCTAGCACCTATTACCTAGGATCCAAAAGCCAGGACTAGAGCCCATGACCCAAGACTCAGGACTAAGACCCATGACCCACACAACACATACTGATAACTAATATCACATTGCATATAAAAAACACCATTAAAGCTAGAAATATTAGAAGAAAAAAAGCAGGATAGTTTCCAAACACAAAAAGTTAAGAAAACATGATTTTTATAATTGACAATAACATTGATTTCAAGAAGAATATGTAGTGAACATCTTCTAAACCTAACATTGTCTTTTTCTGCTTCTCATGCTTCACCCTTGCTTTGCTTGGTTACTCAGGAACAAGAACAAAAGAAAAAAGACACAATTCAACAGTAAACTCTGCCAATGGAAATCAAAATCCCTAACAATGGCTACAGAAAATGGGAGTTGAGAGTTAGGATTTGGGGGGAGACCGTGGAATTGGAGGGAAAAGTTTTGGGAGAGATAGCAGAGGGATCAAAACGAGGTTATTTTAAGACTGGAATCGAGAGGGTAGAGAAAACTGTTACCATGTTGGACACCTGTTTATCCAAGTAAGATTTTCGTCCCTTAAAATGTATCTACGTCATATTTTTGGGCATTTATTTAGTTGACAATTGGTATTAGAGACTTAATTGAAATAAATAAAACTTGGTAGGGACCCAATTCTCTCATTTTAAACTTGAGGAACTAAATTGAACTCAAAATTAAATTATAGGGACTAAAACTGTAATTAAGCTTATAAGTTATTTTATAAACTTATCACACCCTCAAACTTAAGATTTTACTAGTCCTTGGGCAAACGAGTAAAATAAGCAACTAACATAGTTTAAGATGCATTGCTAAAAAATAATGACATCTCCATAATATCATCAAAAGTTTCACTGCATCTTAACTCATTGTCAACCACAAGGTATTATTTAAACTCATGTTCAACTCAAAAGCAAGCATCATTCTCAAAAGGATTTCCAAGTGTGTGTGTATGTATAATTAATCGTTTACCTCAAATTACAGGTAACGCTAATAAGTTTATGCGTATTCAACATCTCGCTTAGCATTCTAAACCCTATAAGTTTGGTTTTCAACACTTTCTCCACTAACGTAGACTCTACTAAGTCAAGGATTAATAGGTCTTTATAAAGCTTGTAATGTAGGCTAGTATAATGGTATGAATAAGGAATATAAGCATAAGTTACCCTAAGCACCTAAATCATTCTAGACCTTAAAGAGCTTTCATACATCCCATTATTTCATTTTAACTTTTCTCTTCTTTTTTCTTTTTTTTTTTTTTTTTTCCCTTTCTTTCACCACTTCAAACTTTTCATTCTTTTGCTTGTTTTTTCACCCATTTGTGACACCCCTAAACTTGAATATTTCTTATGTGAATAATTAGGGTCAGCTAAAGGCACAACATCTCTACTTTCCTTTTTTTTTTTTTTTTTTCTTTTTTTTTTTTCCAACCACCACTTTTGCTCTTTTACTTTGCATGGCTCAATATGTATCTAGAATGACCAAATGCTTAAAAGTAAGGGTTCAAAATTAGATTTCACAAGCAATCATATAAGCAATAATGTGGGTGACTAAGAAAAAGGCTTAATAAGCTCAAAGGGTTGTACTAAGGATATAAAATAAACAAGGTTACCTTGAAAGCCTAAAACGGTCTAACAATGGCCTAAATCCTTTCATTAACTTGGTTTCATCTAGAATTTTGCCTCAAGAGGGAATCAAGAAAATTCTAGTGTTATAAACCAAATAAGGATATTCTTAGCATAAATCGTTTCTAAGTAAGCAACACAATCCCAAGAAAAAGACCAAGTGCATAATGAATGTTGGAAATCACACCCTACAATGCTACTAACTCAAGAATTGAAACACAAGTGTCAAGCTTACACGATAATCAAATTTTTATCATAGGATGAGGGAAGCATATCATAATAGTATAATAGAATCTTCAACCAAATGACACACTAAAACAAGACACATTTAAGCATAAACAACTTAAACAATAGAAGCACCAATAACATAAAGCACTCAAAAACACATAACACGCCCCCAAACTTAAACATGACATTGTCCTCAATGGAATAAAATAACAAAACAAAAAATAAAGTAGTAAAAAGGAACTTCCCTAAATTGGGTAATAAGTTGAGAATTAATGAAATCATAGGGCCGTGAGTTAATTAAGCTAAGGACTTAATAGAAATTCTATTAGAAATGTAAAGTAATAAAATATAAGACTTAAAGGAGGTCAATTAAGTTAAAGTATGTTTTGTAATAAGTATTATTAAGGAAGTTAAAAGAGGAATTGATGTAATGTATTCTTTGTAGCAAATAAAGAATAAATTAGCACTTAATTACAAGTGGTAGAATTCGGCCTAAAGAGAAGATGGAAGAAACTTGGTAATTTAATTTAATGAATTAAGACCTAGAAGAATAAAAAGAAAAAGAAAAATTTTGGTAAAGAAAGTAACTAATTTGGTTTAAGAAACAAATGAATAAAAGGAAGCTTTGGTCTCTTTGGTAATTAAGGAATAATTACTGTTTAATTTAGACATTAATTAAATTAAGTCGAGGTTTAAGAGAGTAATGTGTTATAGCCTAGTTATAAATGGTTGAGATGGTTGTGGGGCTGAAGATGAGCTACCTCATACCTAACAAATTGTTATGAACTGGGAGGTGGGCAATAACAATCTTATCAATATTCTCCTTAGGATGCACCAACTCTTCATTATTGTTAAAATGCACACCAACCCAGACACATAAAACAATGACCAAACATGGGAATTAAAGACCTTCCCTTGTATAGAAGTGGGCACACTTGATGATATTTGAAAGAATCAGGCTCCTAATATCAATGCTTTTACCGGTAAGAATGGAATATAAGAGAATAGCTCTTTCCTTAGTGACATCACTAGTATGAGTACAAGGCAACATATTATTAGACAAGAGTAATAACCAAGCCTTTTCATACCTGCTCATTGCATTAGACCGGAAAGTAATTAGCTCTCCTTTGGACAATGTCCATGTAGTTTAACCCTTGCATAAGATAGAAATAACCTTCTCCAAATTTGCCTCACCTTCCATAAGAAGTTTGTACTTCTTTAATATCTCGCAACCCATAAACTTTTTTAATGGTGTGGCTATTAAATGGAACTTGTCACCCATGAACAAACACCTTACCATTCTTGTGATTGGGGGGGGGGGGGGGACATTGGCATAGAACTCCCTTACCAATGAAACAATTGCAGATTTTGGTGTATCACAAAATTGCTCCTAATAGCAAGCTTTGATGATATCATAGATTTCTTCATGGAATTGATGTATCAATTCAAACCCTCTTTCAGCAATTATACCCCAGTTTGCAATTCAGTATGCAAATCATTGTTGAAGCTTCTTCGGACACAAATTTGGTGTGTTCATATATAGAAACCACCTGTTAATCTCTTTGGAGGCATAGCCCAATCCAAACCACAACAACAACATAACCCCAAAACTTGTATTGCACAATCAATATCAATGTAATCAATGCCAAGCATGTAATCCTCCACACATTACTAGAACCAAAAACCCCTAATTTATATAAGATCAAACCCCAATTTTTCAACTTCACAAACCCAAATTCGGGTATAGCATGAAAAATGTAGAAAATTGATTACCTATGGTTTAAAACAAGCTCAAATCCTTAAATAACTTCAAGGAAAGGGAAGGCATATATCCATACTAGAATAAGAATTTTTGTTCTCCTTACTTCAAAAAATATGAAAAACCCTGATTTATAGGAAACTTACTTGCAAGAGGAAAATCCACTTAAAGCTTGAAGGAAGGAGTAGCCATGGATGCCATTCTTGAAACTTTAAAAAAGATGAACTTTAAATCACTTGATTTGGAAAATGGGTCTTGGATTTTTAAGTAGGTAAGACAGTTTTAGGGAGGTAGGGAGTGTTTAGATATGAATTAGGGTTGTGAACACATGAAATTCGGGTTGTTTCAAATAGCCCCTACCAATTACTTCTAGGCGGTGGCTTGCTACTCCGTGGGGACAACAGCTACTGCTACTTCAAGAGCTAGTGTCATGACGCCATTTACTTTTGTATGGTTTGATTTTATTGCATTGTGGCACCTAAAAAGTAGGTGCTGCGGTGTCTAACAAGTCTGTTTTGAAGCTTTCACATGTTTTAAAGTGTTTTGTGTTGTTTCTACAAGACAAAACAAAGAAATTCAGTTCAATTACTCTAAATATGCCTCAAAAAACTTGAAAACTAAAGGAAAAGTTTAGAAAGCTTGGGTTGCCTCCCAAGTAGAACTAGATTTATAGTTATCGGCTTGACTTTGTTATGCTCATTTAGCACTGGCTAAAGTGATAGAGGTATTTTGACGATTAATAGGATCTCCCCTAATAATTGTTCAACCTTTTCCCATTAACCTTGAATTTGTTGTCTGGCTTCTTTTCTTCAGCTATTTCCACAACTCCATAAGGAAATACTATAGTGACTATGAAAGGTCCGGACCACATTGACTTAAGCTTTCCCTAAAATAGTTTCAAACGAGAATTAAAAAGTAAGACCTTCATACCACGCCTAAAGTGGCGGTCCATAATCTTCTTGTCATGGAATTTTTTTGTTTGTTCCTTATAAATCTTAGCATTCTCATATGCTTGAAGCCAGAACTCATCCACCTCATTAAGTTGAAGTAGCCTCTTCTCACTAGCTAGATAGAGGTCAAGATTCAACTTCTTAATAGCCCAATACGCGTTGTGCTCTAACTCCACCGGGAGGTAGCATGCTTTTCCAAAAACTAGTCTATATGAAGACATGCCTATAGGAGTTTTATAGGCTATACAATATGTCCATAATGCATCGTCTAATCTCTTGGACCAATCTTTTCGTGAAGGGCATACTATTTTCTCCGAGATTTTCTTGATTTCTCAATTGAAAATTTTGGCTTTAGCACTAGATTATGGATGATAGGCCAAGATAAGCATGTGAGTGACTCCATACTTAGCTAAAAAGGCCCTCCAAGTGCTTATTACAAAAATAGGAACCCCCATCACTAATAATAGCTCTAGGGGTGCTAAATCGAGTGAAGATTCTTGTCTTAAGAAAGTCCATTCACAACCTTTGAACCATTTATTAGCAAGGCTATTGCTTCTACCCATTTGGATACATAGTCCACTGCTACCAAGATATACTGATTATTGTATAAGGATGGGAAGGAACCCATAAAGTCAACTACCCATACATCAAAAATCTCCACTTCAAGGTTCTTGTTGAGAGGCATCTCATGTCTTTTGGAAATGTTGCCCATGCACCTATCACGAGCAACAACAAAATTATTAGCATCCTTATATAAATAGAGCCAATAAAAACCTGATTTTAGGACTTTTGCTACAGTTCGCTCTTTTTCTAAATGTCCATTATAGTGTAAGGAATGGCAATACTGAGGTATACTTTGAATTTCCTCTTTTGGTGCACACCTTTTAAGAATATGATTAGCACATTGCTTAAATAAGAAAGGGTCATCCCATACATAATATTTGACATCATGTAAAACTTTTTTTTTTTTCCCTTATTTGGTTGGAAATCTAAATCAGGAGGAAAAACTTTACTCATAATATAATTAACAAAATCAACATACCATGGTAACTTTGGATGATCAAACTGAAAAAGTTGTTCATCCTAGAAATTCTCATTGATGAAGGTTTGATCAACAATTTTCTCACCACCTTCCAACCTTGATAAATGGTCTGCCACTTGGTTTTCTGTTTCTTTCTTATCTCTAATCTTCAAGTCAAACTCTTGGAACAAGAGTATCCATCTTATTAACCAGGGTTTCGCATCCTTTTTGTCAATCAAATACTTAATAACAGAGTGGTCAATATAAATAATAACTTCAGTTCTAATAAGATAAGAACAAAATTATGAAAAGCTAACACTACTGCTAATAATTATTTTTTTAATGGTGGTGTAATTGAGTTAAGATCTAGTCAATTCTTACTAGTATAATAAATATAGTGAAAGATTTTATCCTTACACTGTCCTAATACTGCATAGTCACTAGCATCACATATAAGTTCAGAAAAAGGTAGGTTCCAATTAAGAATAACAATTATAAGAGGAGTAATTAGTCTCTGTTTAAAATCTAAAAATGCAGCTAGACATTCTTTATCAAAATCAAAGGGAGTTCTTTTTCTAAAAGGTTACATAGCAATTTTTAAATTTTTGAAAAGTCCTTAATAAACTGCCTATAAAGCCTGCATGCCCTAAAAAGCTTCTAATACCTTTTACTTGAACTAGGTGGTGGGAGTTTCTTTATTGCTTCAATCTTACCCTTATCCACCTCTATGCCTTTGCTAGACACCTTATGTCCTAAGACAATCCTTTCTTGTACTATAAAATGGCACTTTTCCCAATTCAAAGCCAAATTGGTCTCTTCACATCGTTCAAGCACACATTTTAAATTATGGAGATAACTATCAAAAGAATCCCCAAAAATAGAAAAATTATCCATGAACACCTCAAGACTATGCTATACCATGTTAGAAAAAATAGCCATCATGCATCTTTAAAAGGAGCAGGTGTATTACAAAAACCAAAAGGCATCTTTCTAAGGCAAAGATGCCAGAGGGACAATCATCTAAAAAATAGTGAAATTGCTTACTTGCTAACCGATCAAGCATTTAATCAATAAAAGGAAGAGGAAAGTGGTCTTTCCTTATGGCTTTGTTGAGCTTACCGTAGTCTATGCATACACGACATCTGGTCACAGTCCTATAGGGATGAGTTCATTTTTGGTGTTAGCCACAACTGTAATCCCTCTCCTTTTTGGTATGCACTGAATTGGACTTACCCATGAGCCATCCGAGATGGGGTGTATGATACTTAGATCTAGCAACTTGATCACTTCTTTCTTGACTACATCTTTCATGATCAGATTAAGCCTCCTTTGATGTTCAATGGTAGGTTTATGATTATCCTCCATCAAAATTTTTTGCATGCAAAACGAATGGCTTATGCCTTTGATGTCGACTATGGTCTATCCTAGTGCCTTCTTGTGTTCTCTTAGTATATGAAAGAGTATCTCTTCCTGAATATTAGTAAGAGCAGCAAAAATAATAATAGGCAAAGTAGATGATGAACCAATAAAAGCATACCTTAGATGGGGTGGCAACGACTTTAGCTTTAATGCAGGTGGCTCTTCAATCATGGAA
Source organism: Quillaja saponaria (assembly GCA_029379385.1). Lineage (NCBI taxonomy): Eukaryota > Viridiplantae > Streptophyta > Magnoliopsida > Fabales > Quillajaceae > Quillaja > Quillaja saponaria. The sequence continues at coordinate 10,357,278 of CM055611.1, read as the reverse complement.
GCCTAAGGTGTAGAAGCAGGAATGTCAACTTGCTATGAAAGGTGAAGTATCTAATAATTTCATGCGCTAAATAAAATCATCATCTTCTCTATTAGTACTAGAAATTATAGATGCTTCAAGTGGGTCAATTATCTTAAAATACCTCTTGAGTTATTTCATTCACCATATCAAAAGCAAAACATTCTTTGTGGTCTAAAGGAAATTTCATAGCATTAAAAACATTAAATATTACCTCTTGGTCTTGAACTCTCATGGTAAGCTCACCTTTTCACACATCAACTAGGGTTCTTCCTATAGCTAAGAAAGGTCTTTCGAGAATGATAAGGATTTTCATATCTTCTTCCATGTCAAGCACAATAAAATCAACAAGAAAAATCAATTTATCAACTTTCACTAACACATCATTTATTATTCCCCTTGGATAGGTTAAAAACCTATCAGGTAGTTGCAATGTAACTGATGTAGGCTTAGCTTCCCCCAAACCCAAATTCTGATAAATAGACAAAGGGATTAAATTAATACTAGCTCCTAAATCACATAAAGCATTACAAAAAAATTGAGTACCAATAGTATAAGGGATAGTAAAACTACCTGGATCTTTTAACTTTGGTAGGAGTTTCTTTTCTAGTATAGCATTACATTCTTCCGTGAAAGTAATAGGTTTCATACTCACCTAACCTCCTCTTCTTGGATAAGTTGTCCTTCATGAACTTGACATAGCTCAGCATTTATTCTAAAGCTTCAGCAAATGGTATGTTAATGTGGAGCTTTTTAAACACTTGTAAGAATTTTTGGAATTGCTTGTCAAGATTTTTCTTTTGGAATCTTTGAGGAAAAGGTAGTGGAAGAGTAGGCATAGTAGATTCATTAGTTTGATCTTTTTCCTCTTTCTTTTCAATTGAAGTATCTACTTCGATTGGTTTATTCACAACTTTAGCTTGTTTATTCCACTCCTCAACTGACTTAACACTTTTAAGGATGATGGCCTTGCATTGCTCTTTATTGTTTCTTAGATTAGGCTCAGTGTCAGTAGGGAGGGCACCTTGAGGCCTATTTGTCAAGGCATTGGCCAGCTGGCCTACTTGTATCTCAAGAGTTCTTAAAGAAGCCACTTGACTTTGGATCACTGAATCAATTCTAGACATATATTGCATGAACATGTCGTCTAATGATGGCTTTTTCTCAAGTCCTGCCATTGGTCTTGCTTGTGATTGAAAACCGGGAAGGGTAGTTAAGCTTCGCAGTATTTGAAGTCCCTTGATTGTTCCAACTAAAATTAAGATGATTTTTCCATCCCGGGGTATTAGTGTTGGAGAAAGGGTTGTTTTGCCTATTATAATTGCCTACATATTGCACTACTTTAGTGTTTAGGCATTAGTCACTAGTATGACCATCTCCACATATGTCGCAAGCCATAACTTGATTATTGATTGCCGGAACAACAAGAGTATCAAATCTTTTAGCTAGACTTGGCACTTATCGTTAAGTTAGTGAGCGCATCTAACTCATGTACCCTAGCTATTCTACAAGTTACAAGTCACTCAGATAGTCATTGATAATTATCTAAAGCCATTGCTTACAACAGCTCATATACTTCATCAATGGACTTTCCCATTAATGTACCAACAACTGCAACATCAATGGTCATTATTGTTATCCTAGCCAAACCATTGCAGAAGGTTTGGACTTGTAGCCACTTTGGACTGCCATGGTAGGGGAACTGCCTCAACAAGTCTTTGTATCTTTCCCATGTTTCGTAAAGAGATTCTTGGTCTTGTTGCATGAATGAGGTGATTTTATTCTACAACTTAGCTATTTTGGCTGGTGCAAAGAATTTTGCCAAGAACTTTTGAGCCAAGTCTGTCCATGTAGTGATAGAGTAGGATCGTAAGAAGTACAACCAACTTCTCTTCTTATCTCAAAGTGAGAAGGAAAAAGCCTTAGAAGAATGGCATCATCAGAAACATCATTGCACTTGAAATTGTTGCACAACTCCAAGAACATCACCATATGGGCATTCAGATCATTGTTTGGAAGGCTAACAAATTGTTCCATTTGTTGGATCATTTGAATCTGGCTGGGCATAATTTCAAAGTTATTAGCTTGAATTGCTTGGCCGTTGGATGCTAGAATGATGGCCTTCCACTAAGGAGATGGTATAGTCCATTAACTCCTTAGGCTCTTGTTCATCAGCTATTACTGATTTTGCAAAGTAGCTTGTTGGTTCTCATTTCGAAGTCTTTGAACTATCTTTTCGATCTCGGGATCAAAATGAATGTCTTCCAAGCTACGAGTTCTTTGCATAAACCTAAAACAAAAAAGGAAAAAAAATATGAATTAAAACTAGAACTAATTGGTATTAATATTGACAAGAATAGAATAATTCCTTGGTAATGGTGCTAAAAACATTGTGAAAAAAACTATGCAAGCACACATATCTTTTAAACAAGTAATAAAGGGTAAGTTAAGTATCGTTCCCACAAGGAATTAATTCTATCAGGCCAAGTACTAAAATTTACCAACTCCAACTTTCTCCAGACAATTGAAAATTTGAGATTGTTAACTACAATTAAACTAAAGCAAGTAAATAAAATGACTGAACTTAAGATTATGTAGAGAAAAGCTAGGATTTTAATTTCCTTCACACTTCACTTGACTTTCCTTTATCTTATCATGCTTAGTTATGATATTATGTTATTAATCTAAGGTTCAAAGTTAAATACTACTCTTATACATATTTTTATACTCACATATACTATTCCTATACAGGGAATAATATGTAACTAAATTTTAATCATATTTAACTCATAAGATAATTGATTATCCTATAATTAATTTAGGTATTAATTTTGGAGATGTTACAATTATGGTGTCTTCAAAAACCATGGTTTTGGAGTAGTAGTTTGCATGTAGAAGCTAGGTGGCGTGCAGAAGAATGGCATGGTGTCAAATAGGCTAGGTGTCAAGACAAGGAAGAAATGCATTCATTGGAGTAGTGAATATGCAATAAATGGAGTAATTATGGTGTGTAAGGAAAGTGACGCTTGGCAAGATTATAAGCTACAAGAATATTTAGTAATAATGAGTTATAATTATAATATAAGAAAAAGTATAAGTTGCCGGTTTTGGTGTGAGGAAAAGAGGTGATGTGTCTTGTAATATAAGTGTTGAAGAATGAGGTGTCAAGAGGAGAAGTTAAAGTTGAATGCATGAGGTAAGGTGGCAGCAAGGAGGAGTGCATAGAATGGCTTAGGTGGCAAGGCATAAAGGAATGAGAAATTAATGAAGGAATAATTGTAGGCAATGATGGTATATGGGGAGTGAGGGTGTCAGGCTAGGTATAAAGAGGAATAACTTGCTATATATGCTATAGGGTGTCAAGCTTATATATAGGAGTAAATTAAGATCAAGAGGAAGGTTATGAGGAATTAGAGAGAAGCTGTGAAGGAAAGAAGGAAGTAGAGAGAAACAAAGAAAAATCTATATAACATAAACCGAGCTTCATAATTAAGTAAAACTTGGAGGAGTGACTCAATTCAAGGGAGAAATCTAAATCTATCATTGCATATACGATGGAGAGACCCGAGGATATAAATCTTGACTTGGCCAAGAGGTATAGGGGAGTTTTCAAGTGGATTAGTTAAAATTGTAAGGCAAACATCCTTAATTAGATTCTTAAAGCTTTTATGATAATTAATTTTAAGATTAGTTAGAGAATTAAATTAGTAATTAGGTTGAATCTTGGCCAAAATTAGTAAGAAAGTTGGATAATATAATTAAGGTTATAATGATTAAATTAGTAATAATTGAACTAGGAAAAATTATTACGTCCAAATTGTGAGTAAATTTCACTAAATCACTTAATGGCCAAAACTTAGAATTTCTAGAAATAATTGAGGTATTAGCCGAAAATGATAGTGTTAGCTAGTATAATTAATTCAAGTTGATTGAAAATGGTTAATTGATATATAAATATATATATATATTGTGAAAATTGAATTAGATCATGAATTGATGGAATTAAGTGTTGGCAGAGATGCATAGTTTGAAAATTAGTGTTTCCTTAAATAGTCAAGTAATATAATTAGAGGTTTATATTGTTAACCAAATATGCTAAGAAATATAATAGTCATACATAATAAATTTAATCCTAAGAATAGAAATAAGGTAAATGGAAAAGGAATAAAAAGGTAAATATAAATAATAAACTGATACTGAAATGAAATTTTACCTAAACAAAGTTGAGGAACCCTAACTGATTGGAGTACCTTGAATAATTAGACATTGGACATTGAATTTGGACACTAGATTGGACAATTTGGACTCGAACTTGACTGAGGACTAAAATTGACTGTGGACAAAACTATAATTTAAGGTAACACGGTAAAAGGTAGATAATGCATATTCCTATCAAATGTGATTTTTGGTGTGCATGAGTTGCAAAACTATTAATTATACTCCTTAAAGTTCTACCGTATGCATGCATTGATCATAAGTGATTGTTTTAATGAAAATTCAATGATTAATGTTTATGATGAAACTGTATAGTGTGTGATTGGTTTTGTGATTATAGAATGTGGGTCGGACTGGTCGAGTGAACTGATGTAAGCGACAAGGTCGCTTAAGGCTCTGTGTGTTGGTAGGCTAGAGTAGTCAAAGCACCTATGCAGTGAAGGGGTCAGCTGTGTAGACTTGTAGTAGATTTGGACACCTTTAGTACTCAGTAGTCCTTATCCGACTAGAGATGCTTCTTAACAGGCTAGCCAACCTATGGATAGTCCACAAATTCATAATTGGTTCTCGTGCATGCATTGCATCTTTTCGATTTTATAAAATGGGACACCTATCTAATTTCAAAAATGTATATGTGTACATCTACTGAGATTTATAGCTCACTATTTTTAAACTGGTGTCTCAAATGATATAGTAAAAATGCAGTATGTGAGTAGTAGCTTTATTTGGTTGTCTCATATATAGTAGGTTGGTCATGCATATCATGTATAGCAGTATGTGTTTCTCATGGGAGAATATGTGTGCACTAATCCCATCATAAGGATATCCCTATAGATAATGGGGTGCCCCGTCAACATGGTCCAAGTGGTGTTAGAGGAAGTGTTGGTGGTGGTGTTGTAATTGAGGAATTAGTGGATGAGGTGCCTAGTAATATTTGACTAAGTAGTTGGAGAACTAATAGAGGCAAATACAGTTGAGGTGGCATTCAATGAGGATATATCGATGGATAAGGCAGTGGGTGGTCTAGTGTGGTTACTGGAAGATGTTGAGATGGATCAAGACAATCTAAAAGTGGATCTCTTTTGGGAATATTCCCTTATACACAATGAAATGAGTAACAATAAGGACATCATGGCCACTGATTTGCCTAGACTACATTCTTTTGGCATAAGTCTTTTATAGACAATGATTGCATATTTTGAAGCCATTGGGAAACCTTTTGTTATATAGGGATTATTGTTGACTTGATAGTTATTATTTCTTAATCCCTTATATCCATTGTATTAACTTCACGCTGTAGTATGTTAACTCTGATAATTAATTATATGTATATTTTAATTCGTTTTGGTGTACAAGTAAGTGCATTTTATTTAGAAGGATATATTATGTCATGGTTGTTAAAGAATGTCTAAATTTATTACTGACATTCGAATGGGTTCATGTATCATAAATAGTTTCCACCATGATACAAGTTAACCCATAACATATCTATCTTATACAAGAGTGTGTGAAATTATAAGAGGTGCTATAGCATTTTTGTATATTATAGGATAATTAGTGGATTGTGGTGCATATTTTATCTTATAGTATGCAGAGTTGTTACACACTATGCTACAATGCTCTTTGTCTTGTTCTCTTATTTTCTCTATTTAGGATGTCACGGCATCCATTGGTCTAGCGCTGCAACGCAGGGCTCTCTATCTGATTCCTTGCAATTTTGTCTTTTTAGGCACCATGGCGCCAATGTACCTCATGATGCAGTGCAGGTCTTCATACTTTTCCTTTTTGTCTTTGACTAGGACATTGCAAAGACACTTAAAAACAAATCATATCACAAAAGTAATAAAAACTACTCCTAATTAAATTAAAAAACCCTACAAACTCCTATACAACCTAGGCTAGATAAAACACTAAATTTAATTGAATTCCAACTTTAAACTCTAGGATTTAACACAAATTAGGAATCAAAAGTGCAGTGAAATAACTCTATTTTACAGAGTTATTAGGATGTGAGGGGAAAATTGGATCCTTCAGATGGTGAGGACAAGGTGAGGACCTTTTGAGGCTCACCAATTATTGGCTAGGTAGTGGTGATTTGACTATCCCTGACCATAAGCAAGATTTGACAAGGCATAGTTTTCCTCGCTTTCCCTTAATGAGGGAATGGCAAGGCAAACACATTCCCTCATTAAACTATCATTTTCTTGTAGCAATACTCTCAATCGGTTTGTCCTTGAGGCTTGTGAGGTAAATCTTGAAATCCCTTTCCAATATCCTTCCTTACCAAAGTTGTGGCAAGCACCCTTCACAATCCAATTGCCCTTGTCTTTGGCACTCTTGTTTACAACCCACTATGCTTCATGGGTTTCTTGCTCTTTTCCTTAGATCCACAATTTCCTTCCTTGGATTTGGAACTATTTCCAACAAGTATCATGTGGTTTTTATGTTTCACGATGGAGCTTTCTGCAGTACTCAATAAATTGACTATCTCAAGAAGGTATGACCCAATATTGTTCATGTGATAGTTCACGACAAATTGAGAGAACTTATTTAGGAAATGATTAGAGGAACAAATCTTCATTCAAATTTGAATTCATGTATACATTGAGGGTGCGAAGAGCCTCAATGAGACTAATCATCTTGAGTTCAGGATCTCTAATATGTGTTCTCTAAGACATCCTAGTGTAGCAAAGTTCTTTGAATATCAAATATCTCATGGCATGACTTTGTTTACCAAACAACTCTTGTAGGTGGAGTACAATGGTGGCCGAGTCCTCCATTTTCTCAAGTTGCTTTTGCAACTCTTTGTTAATCGATACCAATATCCAGAACTTCCCAATAGTGTCATCCTTAAGCCACTTCTCATAAGCAGTTTTGTCTTCCTCACTAGCATCTTCCCTGACCTTTTATTTAGATTTTTCTTTTATCAATAATGTAATCTTTCTTTTCAAATGTTATGATAATCCTTAAGTTCCTTAGACAATCAGCATAGTTAAGGCCGGTCAATTGGTTTGAGTCAATAAAGCAGGCAAGTGGGTTTCTCATCTACAAAGTAACTAATTTGCATTTAAGTTTTGTTATTAACACCATAAATATTTGGTTTTTAATTAGTATAGTACATCCCACTATTCTATTGGTTTGTGCCCTCAATTAGTAGAAAGCAAGAAACCTCATTGGAAGGCCTCCTAAGTAGGGATCAAAATCTATTTTCCAAATTCTATTAAGATCCCATCATGATGGTCACCTCATTCCCATTCATATCATATATTACTTTCAATCATGTTTTAGCCTTTTGGATGAAATATGACCTTGTAGGAAATGCAACAAAGCATACTATGTCTAAACCCATTATTTTGTATAAGTGAAACAAGTAATATGATACTTGCAAGGGAAATAGAACAAGACCATCTAATTATCTCCTTTATATATATATATATATATATATATATATATATTTAATTAATATATGGTGAATACAAACATTGTCATCATGAAAACCTTGTGGGTAACACAACAACAAAATTTATAATTTTAATCACAATGATGGAAGGCTTTGGTTGTAATAAACTTCTGTTTCAACATAATAACATATTATAAGAGCGGGAGTCTTTTTGAGGTCTCATCGTCAAGCACATGTATCAAATACATATAAAATATGCATCATATACATAAGCAAGACATACATCCAATGCATATCAAAAGAAGCATATCATCCCATGCATCATAATAATACTAAGGTAATTATTATGTAAATGCATCTCACGCATTCATGGGTTTTCATATTCTCCAAGAGTTCCACCATGCTTTCTTGAACTCCTTAAGTCCTCGAAACCGTAAATACTATCTATATCTAATGCTACCTTACATTCAATAAATAATAAAAAAAATTGGTAAGTTTCTAAGGGCTTTTACATTAGGGGAGAAATAGAAGTTCACTTTTTGGAATAAAAGCAAATGCAAGGTAGGACATCTTATTTAGAATATAAACAAAAAATAATAATCAATTGACATTCAACCAGAAACTAGGTCCAAATCTAATGCCATCCACTAAAAGAAATTCAATCTCAAGGTCCTAATGCACATAACCAAGGGAGCCATAATTCTTATACTAATCCAATTAAACATGGACAGTGCAATTTCAATCTAAAAACTCCTTTTTAAATTGAATTGCATACCTAAACTAATTCAGCATTTTTATCACAATTTGGATTCTAGACTTTTTTTTTTTTTAAGCATATCAAGTGCCAACCATCAACAAGTCAATCCAAAAGTTTAACAATTAAAATTGGTTCAACAAATTGTGATTAATGCATACAATTTGCAAAAACAACAATTTTAATCAACATTGATGCACAATGGGTTTTAAATTCAAAACAACCAATTTATGATACTTTTAATCCAATACCACGTGAATAAATATGTTAAGGAATTGTTGAAAAATTGGGGCAAAACGGTCCTTACATTACTCTCGAAAAGACCCAAAAGTGTCTTATGTTAGCCATTCGAGGCATGTTGCATTAGCAGGATTGGGGCTCATACAGACCTTGTTGGGTGCACAATAGAGGCTACCATGCGCGCGCTAGGATGATGTGTAACCAACCTGCTGATGGCAGTAACATGCCTTGGCTTTTGGAGAATCACCAAACTACCCAAAACTCAAAATCTACCCAGAAAATCCAAAAACTTTAGTCGGAGTACCCCCATTAAAAAGGTTCATTAATTTTTTGTCGATCTTAGTGCAATTGACTTCGGCTTTTCCATCTATTCCGACACGTAAGTTGCTATTTATGTTGTAATTTAGAAAAAAAATGTGACTGAAATGGATCTGTGATACAATTTGTATATTTTGAGCAGCTTCAACTTTCCATTCACCGTATGTCGACATGTAAGTTTATATTGATTCGTTAGTTTAGAGTGAAATGTGTTATCAAATTGTAAATTAAGATGTAAATTGTATAAAATTTGTAACTTATAAGATGATTCCATTGAATTCAACTACTACATTTGTTTTGACACATGGCCTTTTATTTTTAATGTAGTTTAGAATGAAATTATGATTCAAAAGATAACATGTAATGTAATTTGTAAATTTTTTTGTAGCTTCAGCAATCTAGCCTTCAACTTCTACTCCAACATTCGATATCGAGCAAGAAGGGATATGGATGAATGCAGCTGTAGGAAATATGAGAAAGCCCTAATAAGCTATCTCCTCCTTGCAATGGCAAGGCTGACCATATCTCATCAACAAATAGTTGGGGGATAGGTAAATGATTTAACTTCAATTATGTTTGGCCATTTATGTTTGTGCATTATTTTTTTAACCAGTTCTCTTCTATATCGTAGAGCATTCTGTTGACACAATATGGAGTCTACTACTACTGATGTATTGGTTAAGAATCATCATCCCTGTCCTTTGCCGACCTATTCCCAATATCCAATAAAGGGCAAGCAACTTTGTTATTAGGATCCAATGGTTAGTTATGTTCAATGTTGTAATTTAATACTTCAATTCAAATTATGTTTAGTAGTAACAAAGAAACTCTGTTAATGCACTTGTGCATGAGGAGTAACTGATAAAGAAACTTACTCTTGTAATAAATTTTTGATACTTTCTTGTTTATTTATTTAAGATAATTATTATTGTTTTTTTAGATATGAGAAAAGATGGGTAAAAAATCTAGCCGGATGGAGGTTTTCTACCGCATTCACGAGATGGGCACAATATGTTGAAACAAGATCCAAAAGAAAGCTAGTATAATTTAAGTTCTTAATTAATATTATTATTTAATTAACTATATTACTAGTTATAAACTTTGGAAATTAGATTTCGAGGGATAAATCGTAAAATATGGATATGTTTGACGAAGGGGTATCGGCACAGTTTCATGGACGAATAAGATTTGGAGGAAGAGACAAATTCTTATTTGGATCAATGGTGAGTTGTATGCGTTAAAGTGTGTTTCTTGAATTTGTTGGATGAGTTATATACGTAGAATAATAAATTTTTAGTAATACAATATTCTTATAGTTGAATTGAGAATTTAGATTTATTATTTAATAATTTTAAAAGTAGAACTTTATGAAAAAACAAGACAAATTGAAGGAGTTATATTCGACAGTCTTATTATTATTAGTGACAATGATATGCAGACACTCTGATAACTTTTAAATTTTAATGTTATCTACTATTTTCGTAAGGGTTTTTCTCATTGATTATTCTATAGACTATTGGCAATAATCATGTGTATCAGTCTTCCAGACTGGGAGACTTAGATATGCTATCATTGATATTTATTTGTCCGACTGTCGCAGATAATAGTTTCGCAACTACCACATCTTCGTCCACCTATCAGCAACAGGAAAGTGACTATCAGTGACAATATTTGGTTATCCCTGATAATACAATTTCTTGTAGTGTATCTCCACATTTCTTCTTATGTCTACGAGTTACAAAGATCATTAAGGTCTTTCTCATTTTGGGTGTAATCATAATGCTCTGACAGGGAGAAGGAATGTCGATTTCTATTTGGATTGCTACTTCATTGTCAAGTTGAGGTTGAATTAAATTATGCCAGTATGAGTTGGGCTCATACTATTAGGTCCACTGCTGTAATTTCTCTATTTTTTTTCTCCCTGTACAAGAAAAACAGGTAAATTGTGACAGATTTTTATGATAATATACTTCCCAAAAAAATATTTTCGCTCTATAATTAGCTACACATTAGAAACATAGTAGTTATAGAAGTGTTCTTCGATTAAATTAGTGACGAACATAATTCTCACTAAAATTAGTAACACTAATGTTTATTGTTAAACCTTCGCAATAATAATAGCAACTACTTATCAGTATTAGCGTCATGTCAACAGCAGTTGAACAACAATACAGACTACGACAACCAAACTTACTAACAATTGAAATAGAAAGAAACCAAACGGATGTGTTACAATAACCACTTACTGAAATTAAGTGACAGCATATGTCCAATTAATGCCTTTTGAAGCTCTAAAATGTGTGATTGTAATTGAAAAATCTCTCAAAATCTTGGTTTTGAAGGGATTTTAAACAGCCTCCATCTTTTGATGAATTTTTGGATTAGGCTACCACATCCAAAGGAGCATAATAAGATAGGAGAAGTTAGCACATGTATAAACTTTTAAACCATCACTCACACTTACAGCAAGCGACCTATATGCCCATGTATTTGCAGGTATCACGACTTTTATTAAAAGTAAAGAGTATTGCCAATGAGTAAACTTTCAAACCAAACGATCAGCTTGAAAACTAGTCCAATTCAATTCATGAATCTTGAATTTAATTGATTTGGGATTATCAGATTAAGTCCGTTTACTTAAAGAATATAATCAATATGTAACATGACATAAGAAATTTGATAAATACTAAATCTCAAACATTCAAACATGTTTTAAATAATTCTAAATTTACAAATACTCTTTAAAGGGAACAGGAAACAATAGTGGAACATCATTCCTAATCAGAATAAAAATTCACTGATACTGAATAATAGGAAGCAATCAAGACTATAATTATTTGAATACTGTAATACTGTAGTTGATATGTGTTGAACTGAATAGGTTAAGAAATGTTTAGGATTTTATGGGTATACTTAAAATAATAATAATAATACGCATAAAATCTAATGGATCGTTTCGGGTGTGATAAGATAATTAATCTTCAAATTTTTAAACTCAGGCAGGACAAAATAAGTAGATGAAACTGAATCAATTCAATCCAAGCAGTTATTAACCCAACCTAATCGAATTAGATCAATTTTATCAGGTTGATTTGATTCGATAAGGTTGGGTGTATCGGGTCCAGGGAACAAGAAAATGCATGATGCTCTGAAATACCTTAACTTCACATTTCCTACTTCCTAGTGTGCACATTAAACAGTCGAAAACAATTCCTTTAATCAGGCAAAATGCTTCCATTTTGTAACCTGGTTGTCCACTAATTTTGAGCTTGATTCAGGTAAATTTCAATAATCCCACTGATCAGGAAAACTAGTGCTATTCTAACTCCTTGGCTCGGCAGTGAGCTCAAGCTCTGTCCATAAATTACAACACGCACTCAAAGAATCCAAGAGATTGATTTCAAATCTGTTTTACTCCGATGAAGCTGCTCAAGAGAATATTGCATGCGCAAATACCAAGTTTTGCAACCATTTATTGCCAGTAAACATGAAGCTTATGGGTGGATCACTGGCTTCTTTTCTCAGTGGAAGTAAATGAAGCAAGCACTTGTATGTCCGAGGTACAACATCGGTCAATGGCATTAATTAAAGATTAAATGAAACTATTCCTCCAATTATTCACTTGTAATGATCCTTCACAGCTTCATTTCAGCTCCTGCAACCCATGCACATTTTCACATGTCTACAGCTTCACTGATAACCTAAAAAGTAAAGCAAAAAAAAAAAAAAAAAAAAGAAAAAAAAAGTCTCTTCAGAATTAAAGATTGACTGACAATGACCACCAACTACATGCCTTCTCTCATTCCTCCCCCACCCCCCCCCCCCCCCCAACATATTGTCATTGCTGCTTCAACTCCCCACTCCCATGCCCCAGAAACTTACCCAAAGGAAAAGAAAAAAAGATTAAAACTGCATTATAAGAAATTTAATGAAATACAGAAAATTTAGCAGTTTACCTTATTCTCGATCACTACTCCATCCGGAATTTCCAATTTCATACCAGGCTTAGCAGCAATACTAACTCGCCCCTAAGGAAAAAAAAAAATAGAATTATATACACTATTGAAAGTCTAAAACTCTTATCACTCTCACTAGTTGAAACTAAGTCCTCATATAACATGTCTTTATATATATATATATATATGTAAAAATGGTGATGCATTATACGTTCAGTAAAATTGAATTCAGATGCCACAAGCATGATTACAAAGATATCACAACGTATCCATATTTGTTTTCAAAGTTTAACAAAGTCCCTTGGTCATGTCTGCAAAACATTTTCACAATGTATCCCTATTTCTTCTAGTAGAAACATTTCCCTGATCATCTAGAATCAATATCAGAATACTATTAGATAACCACAGGTTAGGTTCTACAGCTCCAAGAATATCAAAGGAAAATTTTATTTAAAGTTTAAAGAATTCAAAGAAGGCATCAAGCAACAGTTCAAAAGGAATGTGACACAGTTGTAAATGGATCATCAATAATACCTTCAAAGTAATGTTTTCTCCAAACCACACATCACCTCTCACTGTTAAGCTATCAAGCTCAATGATGCTGGGAATGGACCTGAAGCGACTTAGAAAGTCACTAGTCTGCGGAAAACAAAAACACAACTTGTAATTATTCAGTAACACTAAACAATGATGAGATGAGAAAAAAATAAAATAAAATACTCACCTTTTCAAACTCGGACCCTAAATTGATCATAGGGTCTACAGGATTAATTCTAGAGGGATTTCTAGTTAAAATGCCTTCCTTTGAGCTGTATAGATCTGACTGCAGAAGATAAACATTGAAAAAGAAGATTCATTACAAGATCTCAATCTATATCTTTGTGTAGCACAAAATTACTAATAAGAAGGTGGACAACACACCTGGAGAAGAAGTAAATCCGATGTTGCATTCATTGGAAGAAAACGAGATTGGGGCACAATGATACCAATTGCATCATCGAAGAACTGTCATAGCATTAAAAGGATAAAAACATCAAAGAACTGTTTTAGCAATAAAGGATAAAAAAATCTAGCTAGCAAAACTGTATATGATGCATGTTGTAAAACTAGCTATAATAAAAAAAATCTCAAGAACTTCTTATGGAACTAAAGACCAATCCCTAAATTGACATGTTCTTCTCAGCAACCAACATGTATAGCACATTTCAAACTAGACAGTGTACAACATATTTTACATGTTCTCAGTATATAACAAATGATTTTTAAGATCCAATTAACATGCAGTTTGACCTGCATTACCAGCAGCAGAAGAAGTCATAGTCCAAGTTGGATTTTGTCAGGAAAAAATAGGATAAGAAAATGGAATAGCACAATGAAGTCAAGTGCTATAGTAGCACATTTGCAGCTTCTGTTATTTGATTTTTGCACAGGCTTCAAGTTTGACGATGCCAATCAGCCCCTGCCCTTACTCAGCTTTCAAGTTTTCTCATCATACCATTTAGATTGTAGGTTGTATTAAGCATTTCTCCATCCATTTACCAATATGTTATGTAACCCTTTTTTTTATCTACGGACTACCATTGTAAAGGAGACTGCATGGACAACTTGTTAAAACTATTCTAAAATCACGTGGATTCATCTAAAACAATTATAAATTCAGGATTTAAATTAGGAATTGGAAAAACTGAATTACTGTGTAAGTACTGTCCTCCCCACAACCCCACCCCCCCCCAACCCAACCAAAAAAAAAAAAGAAAAGAAACAAAAAATAAGACAAATAAAATATAGAAAAAAATTACACACACTTACCCTTATTGCTGAACCAACTGCTGTTTCTTGTAAAAGAACTTGATCATTGTCTCTTTCCTACAATACAATAGTAATTTCATCAATTCATTGATTATCAATGTAAACAGAACTACTGAACAAAAAAAGAAAAAGAAAATGCACTGGCACCTTTGAAACAGAAAAATTCTTAATCTTAAGTCTATCTGTGTCCACAAGCCTCTTGACAGAATTTAAACTTGCCCAACTGCACAAAATAGAAAAAATCAGAACTACGCACATCTTGGGAAGCTTTACTAAGATAAGTGCACAAGTAGGCATTAGACTTACAAGTTTTTTGTATCAAAAAGTTTGAAACCCTTTGTTGACTTGTATTCATCAACACAAGAAAGCAAAAACCAAAACAGAATAGAATATATCAGCTTAAAGCATAATGAAAAGTGATGCTAAAGTAAATTATAATATAAAGATCCCACTAGTCTTGCCACTATCATAGTATAAGATTCCCATATACACAAATAGAAACACAAATGACAAATTAAGATAAGTAAAGCTTACATGTTTAACTGAATTTTGTGCAATCTCCATAAGCTGCACAACATTATAAAAAATTGATGTCAACCAAAGCAGTTCCAGTCACATAAGCAAAAAAGAACTATCTTATTAGGTTTCAGTGGCTACCAGATTCCCATTACACCTTTAAAACTTTTGAAGTATTACTAGGTTTGCATCTAGGGTCTTAACAACTGTCGCCATGAAAGAATAAAAGGAGTTGACATTTGGAAACTGGAAACTATGCATGCCCTTAAATCATATCAATCATAAAATTTTGGTTGATCAATGTAATATCATATATAAGCATCAATTTTGTTTCAATACAGCTTGACTGTTTTGATGCAGCACCAACAGGTATTTTAACTGAGAGGACAATCGAAAAGTCGATTTACAAACTACTAAATTATAGACCCTAAATTCTATTTCTTCATTCTCCATCATTCTCTCTTGGTTAGATAAAACTTGACCTCGAGTTTTGAAATGAGAGAGAATGCGGACCTCAAAAATAAAATCTTGTCGTAGAGTCTTCATAAACTAGCGAGAAAAACTTTGTTGGAAATGTCAAACACTTGAAAATTTCATTGGAATGACAAATTAAATCTGCTCGATATTCAAGGGAAGTGTAGTGTCTGCTATCTTTCCTAAAACTGGAACTACAACTTCTTCAATCTTTGCTTCAACTATAACCTTTTCTATAATTGCTTCAACTAAAAGATTCAATAATTTCTTGTGAAAACAATTCATCATGTCTTGAATCCTTGCATTTTAGAGATCGTCGTTTCATTTCAGGCAACTAATTTTTGATACTTTTTGAATCATTAATCCGTGCATTCTTCCGTGCCTTTCTTTTAGCAATCAACTCAACATCGCATAGATCTCTCATAAGAAGCTAAGAGTTGTAAAAATCAGGGAGCCATAAAATATATTTAAGAAAGCATGCCAGATCAAAGCATATATGTCAGAGCAGATTTTGACAATTTGGACCTACAAATTGAACTCAGTGGGCCAAGAAACCTTGGGAATGGGTGTATTTTTTGTTTTTTTTTGTTTTTAAGAACTCAGCAAATGCAGGATGTTGGTTTATGGGTCTAGGGTTACGGGTTGGACCAGCTAGATAAGGAAACAGCCAAACAAGCCACCTGATGGGTGATAAGCAGAGTTGGGTAGAAGATTGGGCCACAGGTGAGTCTGATTTTGGGACTGGGTTTGGATTAGAGGTGGGAGTAGTCTGGGTCACGGATTAGGTATTGGGTATGAGTATGGCTGAAACAGTTTGGTTGATGAAGGTGAAATGGGTGTGCTGAGATGGTTTCGGGTCGGGTCTGCAGAGATGCTTAGATGGTTTTCGGCTAAACTTCAGGGAAATATAGATCGCCGGCTTCCAATTCTTTTTGTGGTGGAAGATCTTGAATCCGCTACTTTTACAAAGATGACGGCTGGGCAGCGCCCATTTAAGGCTTTTTGGCGGTCATAGGTAGTTCTCAGACTTCAAAACCACGGGAATGGATAGATCGGAGAATTCCGAAACTATTGGTGGTGAGTTTGAGAAATTCTGATACATTTGACGGCAGTGGTGGCGGCAGACTTTCACACTTTTTTATTTTTTCCTGCACGGTAAGGGATGGTTGTATGATTTGGATAGAGTACTTGGTTGTGGATCGTGGTGATTGAAGGAGGAGGATGACATATTTGTATTTTTTGATGGGGAGGGATAAGAGTCTGGGCTTTGATACCAAATTGATGCAATACCAATAGGTATTTTAACCGAGATGGATAATCGAAAGGACAATCAAAAAGTCAATTTTTTTAGTTCATCAAGAGGTTTATAACAATGTAAACTATTGTCATTAAATTGACTCCTTGGAAATCCTAAAAAGATAAACACCTAGAGTCCTAAAAATAGAGAAGCCCTAATAACATAAAAATAAAGCAGAGTCCTAATGAAAACAAAAGTAATAACTCCTAACTCTAATTTTATCCCTAATTCTAGCATTAGACAATTTACAAACCACTAAATTATAAACCCTAACTTTTATTTCTTTCACAATATATGATACGTACAACTCTAAGTGAAATCTAGTGCCACTAGATACAAATTCCACCAACAAAAAAGAGGAAAAAGGCCTAATGAAAAAGTATTGTTTAACAAATTTGTTAAATAAAATTGAATAAGGAAAAGGGCTATAGCTTGAATTATTTAAAAGCCAACACCATAAAGCATTATTATAGTAAACAATGAAACATAGACTTCTACATCTAAGACTAAGCAATCGTAGCTTCAATTCGTTTGACAAACATCAACGAACAGTACAATATGAAAAAGGGCACTATTGGGAGAGAGGCAAAGTGGGAAAGAGAGGGCACCACTGGTAAGAGTGTAATAACGAAAAATAAGGGAGGGCACCACTGATGAAGGAGGCAAAAATATAAATCATACACTACAGAGACAATTGCCCTGACTAATTAGTTTAGCAAAAATATAATATAACCCTGATCTTAAAAGATCAAGATACTTCTAGTGATCAAACTAATAGGTATGTAAACTAACTTCAATTCTTAGATTTAAGATGGTATGTGGTGGAGATTGAAGAAGCAATTATTTTGATGTTAATTGTATTGGGATTTTAATTTAATTGTTCAATTTTTATCATTAGGGTCAGGTTTAGTCATTTCAGAAATAGAATTTAGTATTAGTAATTTGGGGTCAATTAGAAATTGTTGTTAAGTTAGGGGCTTTATCACTATTAGGTAATTATATTACTTGGGATATCAATATTACATTATGGGGTTGCCTATACAAAGGTACACCTTGTACTTACTGTCAGACTTGATTATTGAAGAAACTTTTGCTGAAATTTTTGTTGTTTGATGCAATTTCTCTATCATATTCTCTCAATCTCTTATCTGATTTGAGTGCCACCCTACCCTAACATCTTCCAATCATCAAAACCCTAGTCTCCCAAATCCAAAATCATCCTCCAATTCCTCAAATACCTAATATCAGTTCTTGCAGGTAATGTTGATTGCCCAGGAACAGACTTGATTTTTGAACCTCTTAATCATCCTTTTGCTTCAAATCAATCCCAACCTATTATACCCTACACCCCCAAACTTCCATCCCTCCTATACTTCCTAAACCCTAACCCGATACTTCATAAACCTTAACCCTATATTCCAAATTCTAATTTTCTCTACTGCCACCAATTTCCCGCAACCAAACACCCCAAAGATCCCTTCTCTGATTTTCCAAAGCCATCCTACATGAGTCCGCAATTTAAGTCCTAGGAATAACCTAGCATCTGCGTGATATTGGTCTAAACTAAAACGTCACTTACAAATTGGAGAAATAAAGGTTCCTCTTTTCTTTCTTTTGTTTTGGAAAAAGTTACAGTTTCACAAATCTGATTATGGACCATGTTTAGGAGCAACACATCAGTTTTTCTCTTTCCTTTGTTCCTCACGCCGCCTGTACTACTAGGTTTGTTTTAAGAGTGACTTTCATCCATTATCAAAAAAGTAAAAAAATATTCACAAGCAATCACATAGTAAGTTCATGCAATGATCTCTACCAGAAAAATTCCTAAAAATAAATAATGAAATTGCACATTGATGAATTCTATCTCCAGCATTATAGTCCCGTCATTAGAAACCAATGACAAGACAATATTAAAAATATTAGTTGTTCTAGCTTCTTCCCATTTTCAAATATGATAATGAAGAAAGTGGGAAAGTTACTGAAACACATGACAAGAAGTCAAAAGAGAGACCCTATACCTGAAACGACCTAGGGTGTGAGTAAACAACACTATCAAATGACGACCTGGGAGGCGTAACCTAGAAAGAGAAATCAATGAGATATAGAGGTCTCAAAATAATAGAACTATAGAAGCCTCGGAATAATGAAATATTATTCTTGTGCACCTCCATACAGTATTCAATTCCATCTTGCATCAAATGATTTAACATTTCTATGAGAAATAGTCAAGGAGCAAGGCAAACGAAAAATAGTAAACCCAATAGAAAGGCAGAGGAACAACGATTTTTCAAATAATAATTGACAAAAATAAGTATTTAAATACAATAATGAGGAGGATACTTGGATCAATGATAGTAGCCACATTCTCTGAGCCAATTACAAGGACATACTCCTTTCCCTGGAAGAAACACACGAAACATGAACACGAGGAGACACACAAACATGCAAATCTATAAATATGTATTTTTTATGTAATGTATCCTTTTGCATGTTCTACCATTCATGTTTTTCTTGTCATAAGTTTATTTGATAAAATAAAAGTTCCATACCTGTGATAACAGTATGTCAAGGGTTCCACCACTTATTAGGGAAAGGAATGCAGCACCATGGTCAGGACACCTTCAAATGTGCATAAAGACTAGCACATCAGTTAAAGTTGATCAATTATTCACCAATTATAACCAAATTGTGCACAAAAGGAAGAAGTTAACAAAAATAAAGAAAATGTCCACAATGCTTTTCCAGTAAAATAAATGACTAAGAGAACACAAAATTAAGACGGTTTTACTTTTTTTCTATTTTGATAGAGATAGAAGATTTATTGAGGAAGATAAGGGTAAGGAATCTTCATAAACCAAAATAAATTAGACTACAAAAAAAGAGCCACAAGTAGTACAAAAATGTTTCCAATCTTATTGAGCTTGAAGCATATAATTACGTACAAAGAGTGAATAAATACCTGATAAAATAAAACACTAGGGTGATCAACAAAAATTACTGAAGTAAGACACACTATACTACTACAAAACATACAATAGCCTTCTCCATTATTCAAACTGATTGCAGTTATTGTTCGAAAGGGTGCCCGGCGTAGTACCAAGAATGAGAAATAGGGTTGAAGTTGAGAATACAGGGAGGAGAGTGGGTGAGTCAGGAGAGATGGTAAACAAGTGGATGCACCACTACCGAAAACACTCAATAATTTTAATAGAAATTCATGATTATCAATTGTGGATAAAAGACTAGATAATATGCCTTTATAAGTTAACTTATAACCTAAACTAATACCAATGGTCACAATTTGATCTAAGACTATTGTCGATACAATGCATAGTTACTGTGATCTCTTGAACCTCGGGTTCCTGTTTTCTAAGATCATGGTACTTTTTCCTACTAGGATTGCTGTGGTCTGCAATCCAGGTCACAAAGTGGCGACTCAAAATCATGAGATTCATACTAGAAAATGAGAAAGAATGATGAGAATTTTGTATATATCAATTATTATTTATTGTATTTCTATCTGTATGTATTCATATAATTAGGCCATTATCTTTCTTGTAACATAAACTAAATATTATGTTTCCAATAATTTAGCAGAATTTAATACGAAATGTACCAACAAAACTTAGTGTAGCGACCCGAGTACTTCAAAAGTACCACGTCCCAAACTAGTGGACCAACTAAGCCTACCCCTCGTAGGCTACTTTTAGATTGCCATTTTACCCCATTCCCCTACCACGCTCCAAAACATACTGCGATCCCAGTAACTATGGTACTATGTATATAATTAGGAGAAGCATGAGACCTCCATAATACACATATTGTCATGGAAATTCACAATTTCTACAAACAAGGCCCTATTATGGCTTCCAACTAAAATAAACCATTTATATCCAAACCTCCATCACAACAAATCTCTCCAGTGTAGCATAATAGAAAAAATGCTTGTATAGACTTGTGACATGTATCTTATATCACACAATGACAAACACAACGTGCTATCTTTTTCTTTTTTTCTTTTCAAGGTTATTTTAAAGCACACTAGTTAACTTATCAAATGTATTACTAACGATTCCATATGACATGCTGATGTTGGTAATTATAGCTATCTTGAACATAATTTCTACAATACAGTTTACTGTTTTTAATTTTAAATTGGCTAAAGTCAGCATCAATAATACATAATAGTCGTAACAATTATAACATAATATATAGTATGAGAACTTGGCTTTGAGTTTCGAAAAGCTGCAACTTGACAGGTATTAGGATATAATAACTAAGAAACTTAGTATATTCAAACTCAATGAAACAGATATGAGGGCTCACATACAAGTCCTCCCTATTATGTTGTCCAGAAGACTTTAGCTGTAGATGTTGACTCTGCATAAATTACGGAATATCAATGAGAAATTCATATGCTAAAGTTCATTAAAAACATATTAAAAATTAAAAAAAAAGAAAAAGAAAAGATAATCGAATATCTAACATGGAAACAAGTGATGAGCAAACCTGCTTAAGGCAATGCATATCAACGCTTGAATTTGAATATTTTTCCAACACCTACACAAGGTACATAGTAGATTTAGGTAATATCTTAGGCCAAACAGCCAATATGGAAATTGAAAAGGAAATTAACCTTTAAGGTATCATCGTGTGTTTCAACTGAATTCAGGAGAAACAAAGGAACTTTGCATCCGTACTTGGAGTTGAGAGACTATATCCAATTAAAAGAGTAGCGAAGTTAACCCCAAGATCAGAAAATGACAAATAAGAAAAGGCTAAAACCAAATAATGGAAAAAATTACATAAAAGAATGGAAATCTTACCTCAATTTGGCTAACAATTAAGTCCAAAAACGTTAACCCTTTGCAAATATCTACTGCAGACCTGCATTTTTTTTAGGTAGAAAAATAAATTTTATAAGATAAAAAAAAAATTACATTAAATCACAAAGGAATCAAATAAATTGTATGGAAAAACCTATAATGTTAATGGAATATGAATGACATAAACATTGGAAATCAAAGCATCATGCGCAACATTGTTCAATATATATATATATATATATATAAATGAAAAGTAACTAATTGCTATATTCCCAAATTAATAAATAAAAGTTAAATGTATGAAAAGGAAATGAAAAGGAAAAGAAAAGGAAACAACCCCCAACAACAATAATAACAGCAAAGATAATATGACAAGAGAAAATAATAGCATCTGTTAGAGAAGAAGGAAAAATGACAAGCTTAGGCTTCAAGCATGATTACAATAATGACATTTGGGAGGTGGGCACATGCAAAGCACCCTAAACTTACTTTTCGAATTAATAAGACAGACTAGCTGTTTGTTAAGAAAAGTAAGTGTTCTGAAACGTTTTATATTTGGGTCATGTCATCTCCTTTAACAGTGTCTTGGTTGATACAAAAAATTAATGCATGTGGCCTGTTTACAAATCTGTGAAAGAGTTACTTACATTCTTGGGGTGAACTGGCTACTATAGAATGTTTATATACAGGCTATGGTAAGAATAGCTAGCCTTTTTCTTGATAAAGAAGAAATTATATTGATAGTAACAAAGAAGAAAGTACAAGAAGGACAAGATTTCATTCCTCCTTTTATAAAAATAACATGGAAGCAAAACAAAATTGATACAAAACACCCTCCAATCCCTTTGAATATCAGCTAAAGAAACTCCTAGAAAGGCCCCTGAAGCAGAAGCCCATAAGAAGCTAAGAAAACAACTTTATCCCAAAGCATTTGCAAAGTCAAAGACAGATTTTTGTAATTAGAGTTCCTCTCCAACCATACACACCACATGTCCAAAGTATCTTCCAGTTGTTCTTATGTTCAAAGCCCCTAAAACTAATCAATAAGATATCCTCCAAACTTTGTGGACAAACCCACTGCTCCTCAAAGATACCAAAAGAATATTGTTCCGAATGTTTCGGACATAAGAACTACATAGAAAAAGATGATCCTGATCCTCACAACTATGATAACACACAACACATATCACTAGAAAGAGAGTTGTTAAGTCTATGCACCACCAACAAATTATTTGCATTTATCCTTTTCAGTATAGCAGAACTTTAGCTTTCCAACTGGGTTAGCAAGGGCGAAACAAGTGGAATAGGGATCATGAGTAAGAAAGGTAAGGAAGGACTCTCAAGGAATCACCCCAATAGTTTCAAGCATGTCATAGTTTCAGCTTCAGTGTAAATAATGACAAAGTTTTCTCATCCCTTTGTAATAGAAAAAGATGCTTCAGAATGGTATTGGTGTCGTATTGATGCAGAAGGGTAGACCTTTATAGCCTATATCAGTTTTATGAAAACGACCTTGTTTTTGCAATAAGGAAGTAGAGTGCTTATCTGGTGGGACAACATTTTGTCAACAAGATAGACCATCAAAGGTTTATATACCTTTTGGAGCTGAAAATTTCTACATTAGCACAAGACTGTTTGACAAAATTATGGGTTTCTATTAAGGAGTACCATAAAGGAAGGACTCTAATAATGTTACAGAAGGTGCCCTTTCAGAAGACATTGAATTCGAGCAAACTGAAGACTCTGAACCTGTACTTATGGCAATCAGTGTGTGGTACTTAACCTAACGTATAGGGCATTGCCAACCTAAAGTGGATGAGACTATTCTGTATCAGATGGGAATGAGGAGAGATATCAGGTAGCATATAAGAGAATGTTTTTCTTGTCAAAAGAACAAGTGTCAAGTATGTGCCATCTACTGTGCCAGGCTTGGTGCAGCCTCTACTAGCTCCTACAAAGATATGGTCTACCACTTTTATGGATTTTGTGGAAGGACCGCCCAAGTCCCAAGGAAAAGATACCATAATGGTCACAGGATATCAATTAAGCAAGTACCATTATTTCATGGCCTTTTTTCAAATCCTTACACTGCCAACCAATACACTAGTTCAGCTGCACAAGGATATATAGCTGCATAGCATGACATAATCCATTATCCATAGTCTTTGATAGGTTCAAGATCTTCCACAGCCAATTTTGGCATGAAACAATCTGCAGGGTGTGAGGCTGCATTTGTCCACTGCTTACCACTTGGCGACTAATTGACTAACAGAAAAACTCATTAGGTTTCCTGGGACCTATTTAATATGCATGACATCTGAAAATCCTAAAGGAGTAGGCTAAATGGCTTCAAGTAACTCAATTCTAGAATTTCTATTGTCGAAGCACATTCCAATTTATTTCTCACGCTACATCATATGAGGATATGTAAGACCAACCCCAAAATATTCCAGTTTCCAGAGACTCTTCTTTATCTGAGCTGTTCCAAAGCAAGAAAATTGGAAGATCTCAGTTTTGATATTCCCCTAGCTGATAAACATAGAAGGCACAAGGAACTTGCTGTGAGGAATTGGGTGTCTCAAGCTTCGACCATACAGGCAGTCCTCTGTGGCTAGAAGACCATTTTATAAGCTGGCATGGAGATCCTATGAGCCATACCAGATTGTGAAAAGGGTGAGGAAGGTAGCCTATCAACTGGATTCGCCACCTACTGCCAGTATATATTGTACCCTTCACGTTCCACAGCTGCAACGGGGTGTTGGAAATGATACTACACAACCTCAACTTCCTAATTTATCAGAAAGAGTTCAACTGAATACACCCTCATTCTATCTTGGATATGAAGGATGTTAAGATAAAGAACAGACCTGTCACTTAGGTTCTGGTGTAATAGGCCGGCAGCAATCTGGAGGACGCTACATGGATGGATTTTCAACAGCTACATCCTCATTTTCCTGCCTTGGCCAATAGTAACAAATCTTGAGAACAAATGTTTGTTGACATTGGATTCTAATTGTTTAAAAATCTTACCTGTCACTTGGGTTCTGGTGTAATGGGCCAACCCCAAATCTTAACATAGTTTTCTCATTCTAGGAACCTTAACCCTAGCCATGTAAAACCCTGACCTTTCATGCTACCAGAAATTTTTAAAAACTATATCTTCCAATTAAAGTAATCATTTTCATCCAAACCTTCCACTTCCAAGATCATTAATTAATTTTTGAACACTAAATCCCTTTCCCACAAACCTTATCCCTAAAGCATAACTTCAGTACCCAAAAACCGAAATCAGAAGTTAGTAGCAAGAATTTGAGACTTCCCGTAATTTATTGTCTCAGATTTGGGGGTCCCTATAATACAGAATAGGAACTGGACATGGTACACAAAATCAATCTAGAGAAGACAAGTAATCTCATATGAATATCCAGTTTGACTTCATAAAAAGTGACACAATAATAAAATGCCTTACATCTTGCTACATAATTTTCTAAGTATCTTGAATCTTGATTGTTCAGAAACTCTGCAGTTAAGATTTAGGATTTATCACTTATTTCTCTACAGCAGTTTAAAAGGCAAACAAGAAATCATAAGTTCATGATCAATGGAATTAGCATATTAGAAAAGAAGAGTACCATATATTGAATAAGTGTTCTCAGACTACTGTCTGCTACAGTATTAGTGAACAGTGGTAAGGCCGGACAAATTTAGTGCGAAACAATATAGTCCAATTACTTATGTGATATACATGTACCACAAACATTGTGGGAAACAATTTCATTCAGATGAAACTTCAAAAGTTAGACAATTTACATGGATCCAGTGTCCATCTGTAGTAAAACTAAAATTTATCAACTAGGCAGTCAACTTTCTTCTCCAACAATCAAGACAAAGCTCCTCAAAGAAAGAAATTATGGAGATAACCAATGTTAGTAATACAGAGACTATCTATGAATCACTTTCATGTCAACCATTCAAGAGAATCCCAAATCATGGTTGCTGAAGGCATAATCAGTACATCAGCAACCTATTGTTGATATAATGTACACTTTGCAGACTTGGGCCGTAAAGGCTCTTGTTATTGCACGGTGCTTATGAAGCACTATTTCATGTAATAGGTAAGGGGGAAAAAAGAAATAAGAAAACTAAAAAGAGTGTCCAAAGAAGAAGAAGAAGAAGCTTGCTGGGTTTTTCTTTTTTTTTATAACTAGAGACTCTACTAAAAACCCACAGCATGATTCTGCCAGTGACCAACCAATAAACATTTATAGAAAAATAAAGACAGGCAAGCAAAACAAAAAATTGGAGGGTGAAAATTCCAGTAACACAATCACTAAATGTTGAAGAATCAGAGTAATGCTCACCTGGGGCCAGTTAAACCTATTTGTGTTCCCAAAGAACCATTGAATTTCAACACAACAAGTTTCTCCAAAAGCTGCTTAATATCCGCTGTATCTGCTTTTGATCAATATCCAGTTCAGAGCTCTACCTCTAAAACCCAATTCGTACCAGACTAAGTACAAGAGATTGAGCTTTATGAGTTAGAATTTACCTTCAGTAATAGGCGCTAAACTATCATAAGGAACAACAACTACTTTAAGCTTTGCAAAATCAAGCTTGTTCTTGCTCTGCTCAATGCTTGCCATCTCCTCTCTTGAACCAGTAATTTATCAGTTGTAAGTCAATAGGTCATTATTACTTCCTAAACAACAACCAAAAAAAACAAAAACAAATACAGTAGTAAAGCAATCACAATGAAGCATCATACCGGGCTTGAATCTTAGGTTCATTTTCTGTAGCTGCCAACTTCTTCTGCTCCAGCATGAATGTTTTGGTAATCAAATTACAAAACAAATACACAAATTGTACAGAATCATTAGCAGGAACAGGATATGCTATCCGTTTGTAATAATCCAATGGCATACTGGAATCCACCAAAGCTACAATTGGAATTTGCAACTTATCAGCCTCTTTAATGACCGAAGACTTCCTCTCAGTGTCCATAATAACAACACAATCAGGCGGCTGAGCAGGACCAAAACTAAGCTTCTTGTTCCGTGACCGAAATTTCTTGGGGCTACCACTGTTTGTCAAGAACCCACCAGTCCGCCAAAGGGCATTAGCACTGGGGCTATAGCAGCCAATCTTCTTAGTCATTTGCTCGAATATCTCGTCGAACAGAGGGTTGGTATTGATGAACATAAACCGACCGTTTTCGCGGGCGAGGGAACCAATGAAATTGCAGGCATTACGCATACATATTAGCGTTTTGTCGGAGTCAATGATGGCCATCCCGTTGCGGAAGCCATAGGTATAGATTTTGAAATGGTGGGCTGCGACTCTGCGGCCCAATTGAGCATTAGTGCTCAGAAGCTTCTGAATCACGATTGAATGAATGGTCATTCTCTCGGAACAAAGATGACTAACTGGGAACGAGAAGACGGCGGCGACCTGAAGATGGCTGAAGGTATTAGGAACGTGGGAGCCACCGTGTGTTCATTTCCATTTTATTTTTGTCAAGAGTTTCTGCTAATAGGGTTTAACTTCTATCACTCCGGGTCGTTCTATGTAACTACATAGGCCCGCAGGCTCCTAGTTAAGAAACTGTGGAAACTCTTGGGGGTTGTGCTCGGAACCGGACCATCCAAACAATATGGTTGGTACATCTAAAAAAAATTATAGAATTCACTTCGTTTGATATAAATTCTATGTTTTTTATCTTTGAAACAGAATAAATTTTAAATATATTTTATTTATATTTTATTTAATTATGAATTCCGTACTAATTAAAAAAGTTAAATTTTATTTTATGGAGTTTATTTGAAATTTATATTTATTCAATTATGAATTTCGTACTAAAAAAATAGGTTTGATTTTATTTTGTGAAATTTATTTGAGATCAATTATTATTTTTTCCACTTGAAATAAATTTTTATCCTTAATATTACATATATTTTTTATTTAGATAAATTTATAAAGAGTCACCACCATATCATCTCAAATATTTATTTAATTAACTACAAGTTTTTTTTCTCTCAACTTATCTTTTGTTCATAGAATAATAATTGTCTTTAAATTTTAGTTGATTAAATGCTAGTTTTAATTAAAAATTTTAAGGAAAGTATCAAAAAAATACTTAAATTACAATGAAAAATTCATCTGTTCCAACTAAGAGAATTATACTGAATTTTAGCTAGTTTGATATGCAAGAATAATCATTTCCTTCCATACACGATTCTATGAAATGAACATTATTTTGTTTGGTATGTTTTAGCCTTAGAATACTCATTCTATTCTGGCTATTTTACTTCATAAAAGTAGAAATCCTTAAACCCATCTAAGGCGACTACTCATTCCTACTTCTATAGAATCAATTTAGTTTCAGTTAAATGACAAAAAAAAAATTCTATCACATTAAATAAATACTTAAATAAAAAGTTGAATATTAATAAAATAATAATATTATAAATTAATTTATTAAATAATAAATATTTGTAATATAGTCAAATGACAAAAATACATTTCATATCACATTTAATAATATAAAATTATATAAAATATTAAAAAAATTATATCTAAAAATAATAATAAATCAATTTATTTTAGTCAAATGATAAAAAATACACTTCTTATCATAGTAAATAATATAATTCTAAGTAAATAATAATTTTAAATAAATAAATTACTTAAGTAATTTTAAACTAAAATATTAATACTAATAAATAATAAAAATAAGAAATAATAAAATATAAGTAAAAATAATTAATTAATAATAAATAAATAATATCAATTGTTTTAAAAAAATTAATTAAAAACTAAGAAATATATATATTTTATAAATTATGTTATATTTTATTACTTTATCTATTGATGGATATTTTTTTCATTTTTGTATTATTTCATGTCTAAAACTGCATAGAAAATAAATAAATAAATGAAACGAAATGTTATTCCTCATTGACGCTACCAAACAATAGAATGAAAAGATCATTCTATTCCACTGCATTCGATTCTCATTCCTTGTCTTATTCCAATTCCGTAAAAATCATTCATATGTACTAATCCTAAGTGTAGTTTTCATTCCAAATAGAAATTTTCATTTAAAATAAATTGAAATGTAGATTTTTTTTTTTAACCCAAACTTAATTAGGACCTGGGTCAATCCTCGAAAGTTTATTAATTTTAAAAGTAAACAAACATTGGTCAGAGTCTAATTTAAACCAACAACTTACAAGACTTCAAGAAACCATAAATTTGGGATATTATCCCATTACGAGAAAACTAAAATTCAAGCTAAAACTAAGAATTGGAAACAACCCGAATATAAGGAACTTGCTCCTTATCCAAAGTAAACAACCCACAGAGTTGTATAGGAAAACTATCAATAGAAGCCCAAGTAAAACTTGTTTTCCTGTCACAGGTTTCATTTACAATACCATCAGCAACAACATTAGTCTCTTTATAGCAATTAGAGATTGTTATATTAAGATCCTGAATCAATTGCAATAACTCTCGGAATTTCTCATAGAGTTTCCAAATAGGATTAGTCCTTTTAGAGACATAATGCACGAGAGTTAATGAATCACTGTTAACAATAATGTTGACTAAGCCCTGTGAAGCACAAGCTTTTAAACCTTAAAACATAGTCTCAATTTAGGCCACCATATTAGTAAGTTCCCCCAAATAAATTCCAAAAGCAAAAAGCATCTCACTAGGTGAAGATCGAACAATACCTCTTACAGCCACCTTCTATGGGTTACCACGGGAACACCTATCATCATTCAATTTAACATAGCAACTTGAAAGGAAATGAATAAATGGTGTCTAGTTTCCACATTAGGACTAGAACAATATCTACACTAAGAGACCAACTGAAATATTGAATGTAGCCATATTGCTATCTAAAGCAAAAAACCCTAGCCATAACTTCCAAAAGAAAATTGAAACTTTAACTGGGAGAAGGGGACACCAAGAAAAGGTAGCAAAGCATTAGATTGTCGAGTCACATTCCAAGCGGACAAAACAGTAAACAAACCTGCTTTATCTTAGGTCCAAATTAAAACATCATCATTATCACCATAAAAATGTTACTCTAACACTCTTTGACATATTAACCCGAAATTAATTGTTTGTCCCTATAAGATGCCAAAAATCACTTAATTTCAATTTCACAAGCTAACATGGGATTGTATCAATGAGTAAATAAATTAGCCTAAGGCCACATAATGTATCATACCCAAAACATATGAGCCCCTTGCCCACATTCCAACGTAAATGAGATTCAACATGATAACGACAAGCTAGTAACCTTCTCCACATAGGAGAAAAATAAGAAAGAGAAGCAATCATAAGATGTACTCTATTACAATATTTAGCCAATAGAAAGCGAGACCATAAAGACTGACTTTTTCGAAAATTGAACCACAACTTCATTGAAAAGGCCAGAGACATATCATACAACAAACGAATACTAAGGCCTCCTTCCTAAGTAGGACGACAAATGTTTCGCCAAGAACACTAGTGGAACTTTCTATGCTCTTCTTCTGCTCCCTAAAAACAGTTAGCCAATACATACTCCATTTAGCAATAACAGCCTTTGGAGGGTCTAAGGTACTCAAGAGATACAAAGGGATAGAGTTAAGTACATACTTTATTAAGACTAACCTTCTACTTGAGAGAGAAACTTGGAGGACAAGGAAGAGATTCTTAATTAAATCTTTGCAAACATGTTGGAAAAGAGAGCCACTTTCTTACATCTAACAAACAAAGGGCAATCTAAATAAGTCACCAGAAAATTCTGATAGGTAAACCACGTAGTCTTCTTAATAATCCCTAGTCATTGAGAGGATGCCTTAGCTCCTATTAAAAAGCAACCCTTTTGCCTATTCACTAATTGTCCTGAAATTGACTCATATGCTTCCAAAAACAACATAAGACCAACACACAAATGTTTCTTTCCAGTTGAAAATATAATTATGTCATCAGTAAAAGAAAGATGTGAAATTTTAGAGTGCCAGAGTGATGGAAATAATAATCAACTGTACTTGACTCCATGAAGACCGCGACTTAAAACCTCTGAGGCAAGAATGAACAATATAGGTGACAAAGGATCCCCTTGCCGAAAGACCTTTAGAAAGCTTAAAATATCCCACAGAATTACCATTCGCCAAGACTGAATACCAAGGCTTAGGTGGCAAGGCATGAAGGAATGAGAAATTAATGAAGGAATAATTGTAGCCAATAATGGTATATGGGGAGTGAGGGTGTCAGGCTAGGTATAGAGAGGAATAACTTGCTATATATGCTATAGGGTGTCAGGCTTATATATAGGAGTAAATTAAGATCAAGAGGAAGGTTAGGAGGAATTAGAGAGAAGCTGTGAAGGAAATAAGGAAGTAGAGAGAAAACAAAGAAAAATCAATATAACATAAACCGAGCTTTGGAATTAAGTAAAACTTGGAGGAGTGACTCAATTCAAGGGAGGAATCTAAATCTATCATTGCATATATGATGAAGAGACCCGAGGATATAAATCTTGACTTGGCCAAGAGGTATAGGGGAGTTTTCAAGTGGATTAGTCAAAATTGTAAGGCAAACATCCTTAATTAGATTCTTAAAGCTTTTATGATAATTAATTTTAAGATTAGTTGGAGAATTAAATTAGTAATTAGGATGAATCTTGGCCAAAATTAGTAAGAAAGTTGGATAATAGAATTAAGGTTGTAATGATTAAATTAGTGATAATTGAACTAGGAAAAATTATTACGTCCAAATTTGTGAGTAAATTTCACTAAATCACTTAATGGCCAAAACTTAGAATTTCTAGAAATAATTGAGGTATTAGCCGAAAATGATAGTGTTAGCTAGTATAATTAATTCAAGTTGATTGAAAATGGTTAATTGATATATAAATATATATATATATATTGTGAAAATTGAATTAGATCATGAATTGATGGAATTAAGTGTTGGCAGAGATGCATAGTTTGAAAATTAGTGTTTCCTTAAATAGTCAAGTAATATAATTAGAGGTTTATATTGTTAACCAAATATGCTAAGAAATATAATAGTCATACATAATAAATTTAATCCTAAGAATAGAAATAAGGTAAATGGAAAAGGATAAAAAGGTAAATATAAATAATAAACTGATACTAAAATGAAATTTTACCTAAACAAAGTTGAGGAACCTTAACGATTGGAGTACCCTGAATAATTAGACATTGGACATTGAATTTGGACACTGGATTGGACAATTTGGACTCAAACTTGACTGAGGACTAAAATTGACTTGTGGACTAAAACTATAATTTAGGGTAACACGGTAAAAGGTAGATATATGCATATTCCTATCAAATGTGATTTTTGGTGTGTGTGAGTTGCAAAACTATTAATTTTACTCCTTAAAGCTCTACCATTTGCATG
Source organism: Quillaja saponaria (assembly GCA_029379385.1). NCBI lineage: Eukaryota > Viridiplantae > Streptophyta > Magnoliopsida > Fabales > Quillajaceae > Quillaja > Quillaja saponaria. Next base: position 10,325,033 of record CM055611.1, on the reverse strand, counting down.
CATTGATCATAAGTGATTGTTTTAATGAAAATTCAATGATTAATGTTTATGATGAAATTGCATAGTGTGTGATTGGTTTTGTGATTATAGAATGTGCGTCGGTTGGCTGAGTGAACTGATGTAAGTGACAAGGTCGCTAAAGGCCCCATGTGTTGGTAAGCTAGAGTAGTCGAAGCACCTATGCCGTGAAGGGGTCGGCTGTGTAGACTTGTAGTAGATTTGGACCCCTTGAGTACTCAGTAGTCCTAATCCGACTAGAGATGCTTCTTAACAAGCTAGCCAACCTATAGATGGTCCACAAATTCATAATTGGTTCTCGTGCATGTATTGCATCTTTTCAATTTTATAAAACGGGACACCTATCTAATTTCAAAAATGTATATGTGTACATCTACTGAGATTTATATCTCATTATTTTTAAACTGATGTCTCAAATGATATAGTAAAAATGCAGTATGTGAGTAGTAGCTTTATTTGGTTGTCTCATATGGGTGCCCCGTCAACATGGCCCAGGTGGTGTTAGAGGAAGTGTTGGTGGTGGTGTTGTAATTGAGGAATTAGTGGATGAGGTGCCTAGTAATATTTGACAAATAGTTGGAGAACTAATAGAGGCAAATACGGCTGAGATGGCATTCAATGAGGATATATCGATGGATGAGGTAGTGGGTGGTCTAGTGTGGTTATTGGAAGAGGTTGAGATGGATCAAGACAATCCAAAAGTGGATCTCTTTTGGGAATATTCCCTTATACACAATGAAATGAGTGACTCTAAGGACATCATGGCCACTGAGTTGCCTAGACTGCATTCTTTTGGCATAAGTCTTTTATAGACAATGATTGCATATTTTGAAGCCATTGGGAAACCTTTTGTTATATAGGGATTATAGTTGACTTGATAGTTATTATTTACTAATCCCTTATATCCAATGTATTGACTTCACGCTATAGTATGTTAACTATGATAATTAATTATAAGTATATTTTAATTCGTTTTATGTCATAGTTGTTAAAGAATGTCTAAATTTATTAATGACATTTGAATGGGTTCATGTATCATAAATAGTTTCCACCATGATACAAGTTAACCCATAACATATTTATCCTATAGAAGAGTGTGTGAAATTATAAGAGGTGCTATAGCATTTTTGTATATTATAGGATAATTAGTGGATTGTGGTGCATATTTTATCTTATAGTATGCAGAGGTGTTACACACTATGCTATAATGCTCTTTGTCTTGTTCTCTTATATTCTCTATTTAGGATGTTGCGGCATCCATTGGTTTAGTGCCGCAACGCAGGGCTCTCTATCTGATTCCTTGCAATTTTGTCTTTTTAGGCACCATGGCACCAATGTACCTCATGATGCAGTGCAGGCTTCATACTTTTCCTTTTTGTCTTTGACTAGGACACTGCAAAGACACTTAAAAACAAATCATATCACAAAAGTAATAAAAACTACTCCTAATTAAATTAAAAAACCCTACAAACTCCTAAACAACCTAGGATAGATAAAACACTAAATTTAATTGAATTCCAACTCTAAACTCTAGGATTTAACACAAATTAGGAATCAAAAGTGCAGTGAAATAAATCTATTTTACAGAGTTATTAGGATGTGAGGGGAAAATTGGATCCTTTAAATGGTGAGGAGAAGGTGAGGACCTTTTGAGGCTCACCAATTATAGGCCAGTAGTGGTGATTTGACTATCCTTGGCCATAAGCAAGATTTGACAAGGCATAGTTTTCCTCGCTTTCCCTTAATGAGGGAATGGCGAGGCAAACACATTCCTCATTAAACTATCATTTTCTTGTAGCAATACTCTCAATCGGTTTGTCCTTGAGGCTTGTGAGGTAAATCTTGAAATCCCCTTCTAATGTCCTTCCTTACCAAAGTTGTGGCAAGCACCCTTCACAATCCCATTGCCCTTGTCTTTGGCACTCTTGTTTACACCCCACTACGCTTTAGGGGTTTCTTGCTCTTTTCCTTAGATCCATAATTTCCTTCCTTGGATTTAGAACTATTTCCAACAAGCATCATGTGGTTTTTATGTTTCACGATGGAGCTTTCTGCAGTACTCAATAAATTGACTATCTCAAGAACGTATGACCCAATATTGTTCATGTGATAGTTCACAACAAATTGAGAGAACTTATTTAGGAAATGATTAGAGGATCAAATCTTCATTCAAATTTGAATTCATGTATACATTGAGGGTGCGAAGAGCCTCAATGAGACTAATCATCTTAAGTTCAGGATCTCTAATATGTGTTCTCTAAGACATCCTAGTGTAGCAAAGTTCTTTGAATATCAAATATCTCATGGCATGACTTTGTTTACTAAAAAACTCTTGTAGGTGGAGTACAATGGTGGCCAAGTCCTCCATTTTCTCAAGTTGCTTTTGCGACTCTTTGTTAATCGATACCAATATCCAGAACTTCCCAATAGTGTCATCCTTAAGCCACTTCTCATAAGCAGTTTTGTCTTCCTCACTAGCATCTTCCCGACCTTTTATTTAGATTTTTCTTTTATCAATAATGTAATCTTTCTTTTCAAATGTTATGATAATCCTTAAGTTCCTTAGACAATCAGCATAGTTAGGGCCGGTCAATTGGTTTGAGCCAATAAAACAGGCAAGTGGGTTTCTCATCTACAAAGTAACTAATTCGCATTTAAGTTTTGTTATTAACACCATAAATATTTGGTTTTTAATTAGTATGGTACATCCCACTATTCTATTGGTTTGTACCCTCAATTAGTAGAAAGCAAGAAACCTCATTGGAAGGCCTCCTAAGTAGGGATCAAAATCTACTTTCCAAATTCTATTAAGATCCCATCATGATGGTCACCTCATTCCCATTCATATCATATATTACTTTCAATCATGTTTTAGCCTTTTGGATGAAATATGACCTTGTAGGAAATGCAACAAAGCATACTATGTCTAAACCCATTATTTTGTATAAGTGAAACAAGTAATATGATACTTGCAAGGGAAATAGAACAAGACCATCTAATTATCTCCTTATATATATAGATATATTTAATTAATATATGGTGAATACAAACATTGTCATCATGAAAACCTTGTGGGTAACACAACAAGCATTCATAACAACAAAATTTATAATTTTAATCACAATGATGGAAGGCTTTGGTTGTAATAAACTTATGTTTCAACATAATAACATATTATAAGCGCGGGAGTCTTTTTGAGGTCTCATCGTCAAGCACATGTATCAAATACATATAAAACATGCATCATATACATAAGCAAGACATACATCCAATGCATATCAATCCCATGCATCATAATAATACTAAGGTAATTATTATGTAAATGCATCTCACGCATTCATGGGTTTTCATATTCTCCAAGAGTTCCACCATGCTTTCTTGAACTCCTTAAGTCCTCGAAACCGTAAATACTATCTATATCTAATGCTACCTTACATTCAATAAATAATAATAAAATTGGTAAGTTTCTAAAGGCTTTTACGTTAGGGGAGAAATAGAAGTTCACTTTTTGGAATAAAAGCAAAGGCAAGGTAGGACATCTTATTTAGAATATAAACAAAAAATAATAATCAAATGACATTCAACCAGAAACTAGGTCCAAATCTAATGCCATCCACTAAAAGAAATTCAATCTCAAGGTCCTAATGCACATAACCAAGGGAGCCATAATTCTTATACTAATCCAATTAAACATGGACAGTGCAATTTCAATCTAAAAACTCCTTTTTAAATTGAATTGCATACCTAAACTAATTCAGCATTTTTATCACAATTTGGATTCTAGACTTTTTTTTTTTTAAGCATATCAAGTGCCAACCATCAACAAGTCAATCCCAAAGTTTAACAATTAAAATTGGTTCAACAAATTGTGATTAATGCATACAATTTGCAAAAACAACAATTTTGAATCAACATTGATGCACAATGGGTTTTATATTCAAAACAACCAATTTATGATAATTTTAATCCAATACCACGTGAATAAATATGTTAAGGAATTGTTGAAAAATTGGGGCAAAACGGTCCTTACATTACCCTCGAAAAGACCCAAAAGTGTCTTATGTTAGCCATTCGAGGCATGTTGCATTAGCAGGATTGGGGCTCATACAGACCTTGTTGGGTGCACAATAGAGGCTACGATGCGCGCGCTAGGATGATGTGTAACCAACCTGCTGATGGCAGTAACATGCCTTGGCTTTTGGAGAATCACCAAACTACCCAAAACTCAAAATCTACCCAGAAAATCCAAAAACTTTAGTCGGAGTACCCCAATTAAAAAGGCTCATTAATTTTTTGTCGAGCTTAGTGCAATTGCACTTCGGCTTTTCCATCTATTCCGACACGTAAGTTGCTATTTATGTTGTAATTTAGAATAAAATTGTGACTGAAATGAATCTATGATACAATTTTTATATTTTGAGCAGCTTCAACTTTCCATTCACCGTATGTCGACATGTAAGTTTATATTGATTCGTTAGTTTAGAGTGAAATGTGTTATCAAATTGTAATTTAAGATGTAAATTGTTTAAAATTTGTAACTTATAAGATGATTCCATTGAATTCAACTACTACATTTGTTTTGACACATGGCCTTTTATTTTTAATGTAGTTTAGAATGAAATTATGATACAAAAGATAACATGTAATGTAATTTGTAAATTTTTTTGTAGCTTCAGCAATCAAGCCTTCAACTTCTACTCCAACATTCGATATTGAGCAAGAAGGGATATGGATGAATGCAGCAGTAAGAAATGTGAGAAAGCCCTAATAAGCTATCTCCTCCTTGCAATGGCAAGGCTGACCATATCTCATCAACAAATAGTTGGGGGCATAGGTAAATGATTTAACTTCAATTATGTTTGGTCATTTATGTTTGTGCATTATGTTTTTAACCAGTTCTCTTTTATATCGTAAAGCATTCTGTTGACAAAATATGGTGTCTACTACTACTGATGGATTAATTAAGAATCATCATCCCTGTCCTTTTCCGACCTATTCCCAATATCCAATAAAGGGCAAGCAACTTTGTTATTAGGATCCAATGGTTAGTTATGTTCAATGTTGTAATTTAATACTTCAATTCAAATTATGTTTAGTAGTAACATAGAAACTCTGTTAATGCACTTGTGCATGAGGAGCAACTGATAAAGAAACTTACTCTTGTAATACAATTTTGATACTTTCTTGTTTATTTATTTAAGATAATTATATTCGTTTGTTTAGATATGAGAAGAGATGGGTCAAAAATCTAGCCGGAGGTTTTCTACCACATTCACAAGATGGGCGCAAAGATCCAAAAGAAAGTAAGTATAATTTAAGTTCTTAATTAATATTATTACTTAATTAACTATATTACTAGTTATAAATTTTAGAAATTAGATTTCGAGGGATAAATCATAAAATATAGATACGTTTGATGAAGGGGTATCGGCACATTTGCATGGACAAATAAGATTTATAGGAAGAGACAAATTCTGATTTGGATCAATGTTGAGTTTTATGCGTTAAAGTGTGTTTCTTGAATTTGTTGGATGAGTTATATATCTAGAATAATAAATTTTTAGCAATACAATATTATTATAATTGAATTGAGAGATTTATTATTAATAGTTTCAAAAGTAGAAACTTAATGAAAAACAAGACAAATCGAAAGAGTTACATCTGACAGTCTTATAATTATTAACGACAATGATGTGCAGACACACTGATAACTTCTAAATTTTAATGTTATCTACTATTTATGTAAGGGTTTTTCTCATTGATCATCCTATAGACTATTGGCAATAATCATGTGCATCAGTCTTCCAGATTGGGAGACTTAGATATGCTATCATTGATATTTATTTGCCCGACTATCACAGATAATAGTTTTGCAACTACCACATCTTTGTCCACCTATCAGCAACAGGAAAGTGACTATCAGTGACAATATTTGGTTATCCCTGATAATACAATTTCTTGTATTGTATCTCCCCATATTTTCTTATGTCTGAGTTACAAAGATCATTAAGGTCTTTCTCATTTTGGGTGTAATCATAATGCTCTGATAGGGAGAAGGAATGTTGATTTCTATTTGGATTGCTACTTCATTGTCAAGTTGAGGTTGAATGAAATTATGCCAGTATGAGTTGGGCTCATACTCATTAGGTCCACTGTTGTAATTTCTCCTTTTTTTATCTCCCTGTACAAGAAAAAAGGTAAATTGTGACAGATTTTTATGATAATATACTTCCCAAAAAGATATTATCGCTCTATAATTAGCTACACATTAGAAACATAGTAGTTATAGAAGTGTTCTTCGATGAAATTAGTGATGAACATATTTCTCACTAAAATTAGTAACACTTACGTTTGGTGTTAAACCTTGGCAAAAATAATAGCAACTACTTGTCAGTATTATCGTCATATCAACAGCAGTTGAACAATACAGACTACGACAACCAAACTTACTAACAATTGAAATAGAAAGAAACCAAACGGATGTGTTACAATAACCACTTAATGAAATTAAGTGACAGCATATGTCCAATTAATGCCTTTTGAAGCTCTAAATGTGTGGTTGTAATTGAAAAATCTCTAAAAATCTTGGTTTTGAAGGGATTTTAAACAGCCTCCATCTTTTGATGAATTTTTGGATTAGGCTACCACATCCAAAGGAGCATAATAAGATAGGAGAAGTTAGCACACGCACAAACTTTTAAACCATCATTCACACATACAGCAAGCGACCCATATACCCATGTATTTGCAGGTATCACGACTGTCATTAAAAGTAAAGAGTATTGCAAATGAGTAATCAAGAGAGACTCTTACAGAAAAGAAAGAATGAAAAAAAAATAAAGAGTAATATACATGGAGATTAGAAATTATTAGAGTCCAATAAGGGTGTTTACGAGCGGGAGTAATTCAATTTAAGGTCAATACCCAACCAATCCTACATAATTGGTTTCAAAAAAAAAAAAAAAAAATTTCAAACCAAACGATCAGCTTGAAAACTAGTCCAATTCAATTCATTAATTTTGAATTTAATTGATTTGGGATTATCAGAATAAGTCCGTTTACTTAAAGAATATAATCACTATGTAACATGACATAAGAAATTTGATAAATACTAAATCTCAAACATTCAGTTTTAAATAATTCTAAATTTCCAAATACTCTTTAAAGGGAACAAGAAACAATAGTGAAACATTACCTAATCAGAATTATTTAAAACATGTCTATAATTATTTGAATACTGTTTTAGTACTTAGTTGATATGTGTTGAACTGAATCGGTTAAGAACTGTTTAGGACTTTGAGGGTATATTTAAAATAATAATAATATGCATACAATCTAATGGATCGTTTTGAGTGTGATAAGATAATTAATCTTCAAATTTTTAAACTCAGGCAGGACAAAATAAGTAGAAGAAACTAAATCATTTCAATCCAAACAGTTATTAACCCAACCATATCGGATTAGATCAATTTTATCATGTTGATTTGATTCGATATGGTTGGGTGTATAGGGTCCAGGGAACAACAAAATGCATGATGCTCTGAAATATCTTTACTTCACATTTCCTACTTCCTAGTGTGCATATTAAACAGTTGAAAAGAATTCCTTTAATCAGGCAAAATGCTTCCATTTTGTAACCTGGTTGTCAACTAATTTTGAGCTTGATTCAGGTAAATTTCAATAATCCCACTGATCAGGAAAACTAGTGCCTTTCTAACTCCTTGGCTAGACAGTGAGCTCAAGCTCTGTCCATAAATTACAACACGCACTCAAAGAATCCAAGAGATTGATTTCAAATCTGTTTACTCCGATGGAGCTGCTCAAGAGAATATTGCATGCGCAAATACCAAGTTTTGCAACCATTTATTGCCAGTAAACATGAAGCTTATGGGTGGATCACTGGCTTCTTTTCTCAGTGGAAGTAAATGAGGCACTTGTATGTCCGAGGTACAACCTCGGTCAATGGCATTAATTAAAGATTTAAATGAATCTATTCCTCCAATTATTCACTTGTAATGATCCTTCACAGCTTCATTTCAGCTCCTACAACCCATGCACATTTTCACATGTCTACAGCTTCACTGATATCCTAAAAAGTAAAGCAAAAAAAAAAAAAGTCTCTTCAGAATTAAAGATTGACTGACAATGACCACCAACTCCATGCCTTCTCTCATTCCCCCTAAAAACATATTGTCATTGCTGCTCCAACTCCCCACTCCCTTGCCCCAGAAACTTACCCAAAGGAAAAGAAGAAATGGTTAAAACAGCATTATAAGAAATTTAATGAAATACAGAAAATTTAGCAGTATACCTTATTTTCGATCACTACTCCATCCGGAATTTCCAATTTCATACCAGGCTTAGCAGCAATACTAACTCGCCCCTAAGGAAAAAGAAAAAAATAGAATTATATACACTATTGAAAGTCTTAAACTCTTATCACTCTCACTAGTTGAAACCAAGTGCTCAAATAACATGTCTTTACATATATATATATATAAATGGTGATGCATATGCATTATATGTTCAGTAAAATTGAATTCTGATGCCACAAGCATGATTACAAAGATATCACAATGTATCCATATTTGTTTTCAAAGTTTAACAAAGTCCCTTGGTCATGTCTGCAAAACATTTTCACAATGTATCCCTATTTCTTCTAGTAGAAACATTTCCCTGATCATCTAGAATCAATATCAGAATACTATTAGATAACCACAGGTTAGGCTCTACAGCTCCAACAATATCAAAGGAAAATTTTGTTTAAAGTTTAAAGAATTCAAAGAAGGCATCAAGCAACAGTTCAAAAGGAACGTGAAACAGTTGTAAATGGATCATCAATAATACCTTCAAAGTAATGTTTTCTCCAAACCACACATCACCTCTCACTGTTAAGCTATCAAGCTCAATGATGCTGGGAATGGACCTGAAGCGACTTAGAAAGTCACTAATCTGCAGAAAACAAAGACACACAACTTGTAATTATTCAGTAACACTAGACAATGATGAGATGAGAAAAAAAAAACATTCACCTTTTCAAACTCAGACCCTAAATTAATCATAGGGTCTACAGGATTAATTCTAGAGGGATTTCTAGTTAAAATGCCTTCCTTTGAGCTGTATTAGATCTGCCTGCAGAAGATAAACGTTGAAAAAGAAAATTCATTACAAGATCTCAATCTATATCTTTTTGTGTAGCACAAAATTACTAATAAGAAGGTGGACAACACACCTGGAGAAGAAGTAAATCCGATGTTGCATTCATTGGAAGAAAACGAGATTGGGGCACAATGATACCAATTGCATCATCGAAGAACTGTCATAGCATTAAAGGATAAAAACATCAAAGAACTGTTTTAGCAATAAAGGATAAAAAAATCTAGCTAGCAAAACTGTATATGATGCATGTTGTAAAACTAGCTATAATAAAAAAAATCTTAAGAACTTCTTATGGAACAAAAGACCAATCCCTAAATTGACATGTTCTTCTCACAACCAACATGTATAGCACATTTCAAACTAGACAGTGTACAATGTATTTTACATGTTCTCAGTATATAACAAATAGTTTTTAAGATCCAATTAAAATGCAGTTTGACCTGCATTACCAGCAGCAGAAGAAGTCATAGTCCAAGTTGGATTTTGTCAGGAAAAAAAAAGGATAAGAAAATGGAATAGCACAATGAAGTCAAGAGCTATAATAGCACATTTGCAGCTTCTGTTATTTGATTTTTGCACAGGCTTCAAGTTTGACGATGACAATCAGCCCCCACCCTTACTCAGCTTTCAAGTTTTCTCATCATACCATTTAGATTATAGGTTGTATTTAGCATTACTCCATCCATTTACCAATATGTTATGTAACCCTTTTTTTATCTACTGACTACCATTGTAAAGGAGGCTGCATGGACAACTTGTTAAAACTATTCTAATATCACGTGCATTCATCTAAAACAATTATAAATTCAGGATTTAAAGTAGGAATTGCAAAAACTGAATTACTGTGTAAGTATTGTCCTCAGGAACACACACTTACCCTTATTGATGAACCAACTGCTGTTTCTTGTAAAAGAACTTGATCATTGTCTCTTTCCTACAATACAATAGTAATTTCATCAATTCATTGATTATCAATGTAAACAGAACTACTGAACAAAAAAAGAAAAAGAAAAAGAAAATGCACTGTTACCTTTGAAACAGAAAAATTCTCAATCTTAAGTCTATCTGTGTCCACAAGCCTCTTGACAAAATTTAAACTTGCCCAACTGCACAAAATAGAAAAAATCAGAACTATGCACACTTGGGAAGCTTTACTAAGAGAAGTGCACAAGTAGGCATCAGACTTACAAGTTTTTTGTATCAAAAAGTTTGAAATCCTTTGTTGACTTATATTCATCGACCACAAGAAAGCAAAAACCAAAACAGAACAGAATATATCAGCTTAAAGCATACCAAAAAGTGATGCTAAAGTAAATTATAATATAAAGATCTCACGTGTCTTGCCAATATCACAGTATAAGATTCCCATATACACAAACAGAAACACAAATGACAAAATAAGATAATTAAAGCTTACATGTTTAACTGAATTTCGTGCAATCTCCATAAGCTGCACAACATTATAAAAAATTGATGTCAACCAAAGCAGTTCCAATCACATAAGCAAAAAAGAATTATCTTATTAGGTTTCAGTGGCTACCAGATGCCCATTACACCTTTAAAACTTTTGAAGTATTACTAGGTTTGCATCTAGGGTCTTAATAACAGTCGCCATGAAAGAATAAAAGGAGTTGACATTTGGAAACTGGAAACTATGCATGCCCTTATATCATATCAATCATAAAATTTTGGTTGATCAATGTAATATCATATATAAGCATCAATTTGTTTCAATACTGCTTGACCGTTTTTGATGCAGCACTAACAGGTATTTTAACTGAGAGGGACAATCGAAAAGTCGATTTATTTAATTCTTCAAAAGGTTTATAACAATGTAAACTATGGGTCATTATATAGACTCCTTAGAAATCCTAAAAGGATAAACACTTAGAGTCCTAATAAAAGGAAAACCCTAATAACATAAAGATAAAACAGAGTCCTAATGAAACAAAACTAATAACTCCTAACTTAATTATAATAAAATATTACTAATCGTATCTCTAACTCTAACATTAGTCAATTTACAAACTACTAAATTATAGACCCTAAATTCTATTTCTTCGTTCTCCATCATTCTCTCTTGGTTAGATAAAACTAGACCTCGAGTTTTGAAATGAGAGAGAATGTGGACCTCAAAAATAAAATCTTGTTGTAGAGTCTTCATAAACTAGTGAGAAAAACTTTGTTGGAAATGGCAAACACTTGAAAATTTCATTGGAATGACAAATTAAATCTGCTCAATATTCATGGGAAGTGTAGTGTCTGCTTTTCTATAATCTGAACTGACATAAGCTTTTCTATAATTGCTTCAACTAAAAGATTCAATAATCTTGTGAAAACAATTCATCATGTCTTGAATCCTTGCATTTTAGAGATCGCGCTAATTTCATTTCAGGCAACTAATTTTTGATACTTTTTGAAGCATTAATCTGTGCATTCTTCCATGCCTTCCTTTTAGCAATCAACTCGACATCGCATAGATATCTCATAAGAAGCTAAGAGTTGTAAAACTCAGGGAGCCATAGAATATATTTAAGAAAACATACTAGATCAAAGCATATATGTCAGAGCAGATTTTTGACAAGTTGGACCTAAAAATTGAACTCAGTGGGCCAAGAAACCTTGGGAATGGGTGTATTTTTTATTTTTTTTTAAGAATACAGCAAATGCAGGATGTTGGTTTATGGGTCTAGGGTTACGAGTTGGACCAGCTAGATAAGGAAACAGCTATGGGTGATGGGCAGAGTTGGGTAGAAGATTGGGCCACAGGTGGGTCTGATTTTGGGACTGGGTTTGGATTAGAGGTGGGAGTAGTCCAGGTCACGGATTAGGTACTGGTTATGGGTATGGGTATGGCTGAAACGGTTTAGGGTTGATGAAGGTGAAATGGGTCTGCGGAGATGGTTTCAGGTCGGGTCAGCAGAGGTGCTTAGGTGGTTTTCGGCTAAACTTCAGGTAAATATAGATCACTAGCTTCCAATTCTTTTTGCAATGGAAGATCTTGAATCCGGTGACTTTTACAGCGATGGCAGCTGGGCAGCACCTGTTTAAGGCTTTTTGGCAGTCATGGGTAGTTCTTGGACTTCAAAACCATGGGAATAGATATATCGGAAAATTCCGAAACTATTGGTGGTGAGTTTCAGAAATTCTGATACATCTGACGGCAGTGGCAAACTTTCATACTTTTTTTTTTCCTGGACAGTAATGTGTAGCGATGGTTGTATGATTTGGATAGAGTACTTGGTTGTCGATGGTGGTGATTGAGGGAAGAGGATGACATATCTGTATTTTTTGACGGGGAGGGATAAGAGCCTAGGCTTTGATACCAAATTGATGCAGCACCAATAGGTATTTTAACCGAGATGGGCAATTGAACGGACAATCAAAAAGTCAATTTTTTTAGTTCATCAAAAGGTTTATAACAATGTAAACTAGCGTCATTAAGTAGACTCCTTGGAAATCCTAAAAAGATAAGCAGCTAGAGTCTTAAAAATAGAGAAGCCCTATTAACATAAAAATAAAGCAGAGTCCTAATGAAAACAAAAGTAATAACTCCTAACTCTAATTTTATCCCTAATTATAACATTAGACAATTTACAAACCACTAAATTATGAACCCTAAATTTTATTTCTGTCACAATATATGATTACGTACAACTCTAAGTGAAATCTAGTGCTACCAGATACAAATTCCACCAACAAAAAAGAGGAAAAGGGCCTAATGAAAAATTATTGTTTAACAAATTTGTTAAATAAAATTGAATGAGGAAAAGGGCTATAGCTTGAATTATTTAAAAGCCAACACCAATAAAGCATTATTATAGTAAAAAATGAAACATAGACTTTTACATCTAAGCAATGTGAGACTACGGAATACATTAATATTATATTTTTAATACTCCTTCAAGATATAATGTTCAATCTTCTACAAGTAAAACCTAATTATCAATCACAACAATCATCTCACAACAACCTAAGAACGATTGGTCAATAAGTAAATAAAATGACAAAGGATTGTGGCTTCAATTTGTTTGACAAACATCAACCAACAGTACAATGTGAAAAAGGGCACTATTGGTGAGAGACGCAAAGTTGGTTAGGGCACCACTGGTAAGAGAGTAATAACGGAAAAGAAGGGAGGGCACTGCTAATGAAGGAGGCAAAAATATAAATCGTACACTACAGAGACAATTGCCCTGACAAATTAGTTTAGCAAAAATATAATATAATCCTGATCTTAAAAAGTCAAGATACTTCTAGTGATCAAACTAATAGGTATGTAAACTAACATCAATTCTTAGATTTAAGATGGTATGTAGTGGAGATTGAAGAAGCAATTATTTTGATGTTAATTGTATTGGGATTTTAATTTAATTGTTCAATTTTTATCATTAGGGTCAGGTTTAGTCATTTCTGAAATAGAATTTAGTATTAATAATTTGGGGTCAATTAGAAATTGTTGTTAAGTTAGGGGCTTTATTACTATTAGGTAATTATATTACTTGGGATATCAATACTAGGTTATGGGGCTGCCTATACAAAGGTACACCTTGTACTTACTGTCAGACTTGATTATTGAAGAAACTTTTGCTGAAATTTTTGTTGTTTGATGCAATTTCTCTATCATATTCTCTCAATCTCTTATTTGATTTGAGTGCCACCCTATCCTAACATCTTCCTATCATCAGAACCCTAGTCTCCCAAATCCAAAATCATCCTCCAATTCCTCAAATACCTAATATCAGTTCTTGCAGGTAATGTTGACTGCCCAGGAACAGACCTGATTTTTGAACCTCTTAATCAGTTCAACCGAAACACCCTGATTCTATCTTGGATAAGAAGGATGTTAAGATAAAGAACAGACCTGTCACTTAGGTTCTGGTCTAATAGGCCAACAGCAATCTGGAGGATGCTACAAGGATGGATTTTCAACAGCTACATCCTCATTTTCCTGCCTTGGCCAATAGTAAAAAATCTTGAGAACAAATGTTTGTTGTCATGGGATGCTAATTAAAAATCTTACCTGTCACTTAGGTTCTGGTGCAATGGGCCAACCCCAAATCTTAGCATAGTTTTCTCATTCTAGGAACCTTAACCCTAGCCATGAAAAACCCTGATCTTTCATGCTTCCACAAACCTTATCCCTAAAGCATAACTTCAGTACCCAAAAACCGAAATCAGAAGTTAGTAGCAAGAATTTGAGACTTCCCATAATTTATTGTCTCAGATTTGGGGGTCCCTATAATACAGAATAGCAACTGGACATGGTGCACAAAATCAATCTATAATAGACAAGTAATCTCATATGAATATCCAGTTTGATTTCATAAAAAGTGACACAATAATAAAATGCCTTACATCTTGCTGCATAATTTTCTAAGTATCTTGAATCTTGATTGTCCAGAAACTATGCAGTTAAGATTTAGGATTTATCACTTATTTCTCTACAGCAGTTTAAAAGGCAAACAAGAAATCATAAGTTCATGATCAATGGAATTAGCGTATTAGAAAAAAAGAGCACCATTTATTGAATAAGTGTTCTCAGAATACTGTCTGCTACAATATTAGTGAACAATGGTAAGGCCGGACAAATATTAGTGCGAAACAATACAGTCCAATTACTTATGTGATATACATGTACCACAAACATAGTGGGAAACAATTTTATTCAGAAGAAACTTCAACAGTTAAGCAATTTACATGGATCCAGTGACCATCAGTAGCAAAACTAAAATTTATCAACTAGGCAGTCAACTTTCTTCTCCAACAATCAAGACAAAGCTCCTCAAAAGAATGTTAGTAATACGGAGACTATCTATGAATCATTTTCATGTCAACCATTCAAGAGAATCCCAAATCATGGTTGCTGAAGGCATAATCATTACGTCAGCAACCTATTGTTGATATAATGTACACATTGCAGACTTGGGCCGTAAAGGCTCTTGTTATTGCACGGTGCTTATGAAGCACTATTTCATGTAATAGGTAAGGGGGGAAAAAAGAAATAAGAAAACTAAAAAGAGTGTCAAAAGAAGAAGAAGAAGAAGCTTGCTGGGTTTTTCTTTTTTTTTAATAACTAGAGACTCTACTAAAAACGCACAGCATGATTCTGCCAGTGACCAACCAATAAGCATTTATAGAAAAATAAAGACAGGCAAGCAAAACAAAAAATTGGAGGGTGAAAATTCCAGTAACACAATCACTAAATGTTGTATAATCAGAGTAATGCTCACCTGGGGCCACTTAAACCTATTTGTGTTCCCAAAGAACCATTGAATTTCAACACAACAAGTTTCTCCAAAAGCTGCTTAATATCCGCTGTATCTGGTTTTGATCAATATCCAGTTCAGAGCTCTACCCTCTAAAACCCAATTCATACCAGACCAAGTACAAGAGATTGAGTTTTATAAGTTAGAATTTACCTTCAGTAATAGGCGTTAAACTATCATAAGGAACAACAACTACTTTATGCTTTGCAAAATCAAGCTTGTTCTTGCTCTGCTCAATGCTTGCCATCTCCTCTCTTGAACCAGTAATTTATCAGTTGTAAGTCAATAGGTCATTATTACTTCCTAAACAACAACCAAAAAAAACAAAAACAAATACAGTAGTAAAGCAATCACAATGAAGCATCATACCGAGCTTGAATCTTGGGTTCATTTTCTGTAGCTGCCAACTTCTTCTGCTCCAGCATGAATGTTTTGGTAATCAAATTACAAAACAAATACACAAATTGTACAGAATCATTAGCAGGAACAGGATATGCTATCCGTTTGTAATAATCCAATGGCATACTGGAATCCACCAAAGCTACAATTGGAATTTGCAACTTATCAGCCTCTTTAATGACCGAAGACTTCCTCTCAGTGTCCATAATAACGACACAATCAGGCGGCTGAGCAGGACCAAAACTAAGCTTCTTGTTCCGTGACCGAAATTTCTTGGGGCTACCACTGTTTGTCAAGAACCCACCAGTCCGCCAAAGGGCATTAGCACTGGGGCTATAGCAGCCAATCTTCTTAGTCATTTGCTCGAATATCTCGTCGAACATAGGGTTGGTATTGATGAACATGAACCGACCCTTTTCACGGGCGAGGGAACCAATGAAATTGCAGGCATTACGCATACATATTAGCGTCTTGTCGGAGTCGATGATGGCCATCCCGTTGCGGAAGCCATAGGTATAGATTTTGAAATGGTGGGCGGCGACTCTGCGGCCCAATTGAGCATTAGTGCTCCGAAGCTTCTGAATCACGATTGAATGAATGGTCATTCTCCCGGAACGAAGATGACTAACTGGGAACGTGAAGAAGGCGGCGACCTGAAGATGGCTGAAGGTATTAGGAACGTGGGAGCCACCGTGTGTTCATTGCCATTTTATTTTTTGCCAAGAGTTTCTGCTTATAGGGTTTAACTTCTATCACTCCGATTCGTTCTAAGTAACTCCAAAGGCCCGGAGGCTCCTATGTAAGAAAATATGGAAACTCTAGGGGGTTGGGTTCGGAACCGGACCATCCAAACAATATGGTTGGAGCACCTAAAAAAAAAAATTTAGAATTCACTTCATTTCGTATAAATTCTACACTTTTTTTATCTTTAAAACAAATGAACTGGAATATATTTTAAATAAAGTTTATTTGTAATTCATATTTTATTTAATTATGAATTCTACACTAAATAAATAGGTAAGATTTTATTTTGTGGAGTTTATTTGAAATTTATCTTTTATTTAATTATGAATTTCACTCTAAATAAATAGGTTTGATTTTATTTTGTAGAATTCATTTGAAATAAATTATTATTTTTTCACCTCAAATAATATTTTTATCCTTAATATTACACATATTTTTTATTTAAATAAATCGATAAAGAGCCATCATCACATTATCTCAAATGTTTATCTAACTAACTACAAGTTTTTTTCTCTCAACTGATCTTTTGTTCATTGAACAATAATTAATCTCTTCGTCTTTAAATTTTAGTTGATCAATGCTAGTTTTAATTAAAAAATTTGATGATAGTATGGGAAAAATACTTAAATTAAAATAAAAAATTCATTTGTTCCAAATAAGAGAATTATACTAAATTTTGGCTAGTTTGGTATGCAAGAATAATCATTCCATTCCATACACAATTCTTTGAAATGAACATTATTTCGTTTGGTATGTTTTAGCCTCATAATACTTATTTCATAAGGTTATTTTATTCCGTAGAAATAGAAATCTTTAAACCCATCTAGGGGTGGGATTGCGTATTCTTACTTTTATAAAATTAGTTTAGCTCAGTTAAATACAAAAAAACTATTATATCACATAATATAAATAATTAAATAAAAAGTTGAATATTAATAAAATAATAATATTTTAAATTAATTAATTAAATAATAAATATTTATAATTTAGTCAAATGACAAAAATACCCTTTATATAAAATTTAATAATATAAAATCATATAAAATTTTTAAAAAATTATTTATAAAATAAATAATAAATCAATTTATTTTAGTCAAATAATAAAAAAAAAATACCCTTCTTATCATAGTAAATAATATAATTCTAAGTAAATAATAATGTTAAATAAATAAATTAGTTAAGTAATTTTAAATAAAAATATTAATACTAATAAATAATAAAAATAAGAAAAAAATAAATAAAATAAAATATAAGTAACAATAATTAATTAATATTAATAAATAAATAATATCAATTTTTTTTTTAAATGATTTAAAAACTAAGAATTATATATATATATATATATTATAAATTATGTTATATTTTATTACTTTATCTATTGAGGGATATTTTTTGTCATTTTAACATAATTTTTATATTATTTCATATCCAAAACTGCATAGAAAATAAATAAATAAATAAATAAAATAAAATGATTATTCCTCAATTATACTACCAAACAATAGAATAGAAAGATCATTCTATTCCACTGCATTACATTCTCATTCAAATTTTGCAAAAATCATTCCTACGCACTAGTCCTAAGTATAGTTTTCATTCCAAATAGAATAATTCATTTAAAATGAATTGAAATATAGAGGTTTTTTGTAACCCAAACTTAACTAGGACCTGGGTTAGTCCTTAAGATTTTATTAATTTTAGAAGCAAACAAACATTAGTCATAGTCTAGTCTACCAATAACTTACAAGACTTCAAGAAACCATAAATTTAGGATACTATCCCATTACAAGAAAAGTAAAATTCAAGCTAAAACTAAGAATTGGAAACAACCATAATATAAAGAACTTGTTCCTTATCCAAAGTAAACAGCCCACGGAGTTGTATAGGAATACTATTTATAGAAGCCCAAGTAAAACTTGTTTTCCTGTCACAGGCTTCATTTGCAATACCGTCAGCAACAATAATAGTCTCTCTATAATAATTAGAGATCGTTATATTAAAATCCTAAATCAATTGCAATAACTCTCGGAATTTCCCATAGAGCATCCAAATAGGATTAGTCCTTTTAGAGACACAATGCATAAAAGCTAATGAATCAGGGTTAACAATGAATTAGTATGTTCCCCTAAATAAATTCCAAAATCAAAAAGCATTTCACCAGTTGAAGATCAAATAATATCTCCTATAGCTACCTCCCCTGGCTTACCACGGGAACACCTATCATAATTCAATTTAACTTAAGTGAGAGGGGGAGGTAGCCATCTTAACATAATAACCTTATTTAAGAACATATGCTTAGGAATCCGAAATCCAAAAAAACTTAGCTAATAAGAATCTTTAAAGTTCAATTTTATTGTACCTTTCATAGATGTGAGAATAAGACCAAGAGTCTTCAAAACCTATCTGATTATACCCACCAAGCACATTGATATATTATCATATTCCTTCTCATTATGGGCTATCCAAATCTCTCATACAACCAAGCAAGGAGTAATCGATCTCAAATAACCTGCAAAAAGCTTGTACCACCTTGCCACCATAACCAAAACATATCATGAATTGAAACGAAATGAAAAGTTCATATCAAAACAATGCAAAAAAAAAAAAAAAACTTCCATACATCCCTAGCAACTTGAAAGGAAATGAATAAATGGTGACTAGTTTCCACATTAGGATTAGAACAACATCTACACTGAGAGACCAATGAAATATTAAATCTAGCCACATTGTTATCCAAAGCCAAAAACTCAAACCATAGCTTCCAAAAGAAAATTGAAACTTTGACTGGGAGAAGAGGATACCAAGAAAAGGTAGCAAAGCATTAGATTTCCGAGTCATATTCCAAGCGGACAAAATAGTAAACAAACCTGCTTTATCTTCAGTCCAAATTAAAACATTATCATTATCATCATAAAAATGTTACTCTAACACTCTTTGACATACTAATCCAGGAATTAATTGTTTATCCCTATAAGAAAGATGCCAAAAATCACTTAATTTCAAGTTCACAAGCTGACATGGGATTGCATCAATAAGTAAATAAATTAGCCCAAGGTCACACCATGTATCATGCCAAAAATGTATGAAGCCCGTTGGCCATATTCCAACATAAATGAGATTCAACAATATAACGACAAGCTACTAACCTTCACCACATAAGAGAAAATAAGAAAGAGAAGCTATCACAAGATGTACTCTATTACAATATTTAGCTAATAGAAAGCGAGACCATAAAGACTAACTTTTCCAAAAATTGAACCATAGCTTCATTGAAAAAGGCCAGAGACATATCAGACAGTGAATGAATACTAAAGCCTCCTTTCTAAGTAGGACGCCAAATGTTTCGCCAAGAACACCAGCGAAACTTTCTATGCCCTTCTTTTGCTCCTTAAAAACAGTTAGCCAATACACACTCCATTTAGCAATAACAGCCTTTGGATGGTCTAAGGCACTCAAGAGATACAAAGGCATAGAGTTAAGTACATGCTTTATTAAGACTAACCTTCTACTTGAGAGAGGAACTTGGAGGACTAGGAAGAGATTCTTAATTAAATCTTTGTAAACATGTTGGAAAAGAAAGCCACTTTCTTACATGTAGCAAACAAAGGGCAACCTAAATAAGTCACCATAAAATTCTGATGGGTAAACCACGTAGCATTCTTGATAATCCTTAGTCGTTGAGGGGAAGCCTTAGCTCATGTTAAAAAGCAGCTCTTTTGCCTATTCACTAATTGTCTTGAAATTGACTTATATGCTTCCCAAAAAGACATAAGACCAATACAAGAATATTTATTTCCAGTTGAAAATATAATTATGTCATTAGCAAAAGAAAGAAATGAAATTTTAGGAGTGCCAGAGTGATGGAAAAAACAATCAACTGTACTTGACTCCATGAAGACCACAACTTAAAACCTCTAAGGCAAGAATGAACAATACAGGTGACAAAGGATCCCCTTGCTGAAGGCTTAAAAAATCTCACAAAATTACCATTCACCAAGACTAAATACCAAGAGCTAGAAATCATGCTCCAGATCAAATCTATCCAAAACTCACAAAAGCCAATTCTCTAGAGCATCGATATTAAGAAAAACTAATTAATCCTATTATAGGCCTTAGTCATATCAAGCTTGAAAATAGTATTGCCACCTAGAACCTTTTTATGTAAATCATGCACCAGTTCTTAAGCTAAAGCCACATTATCAATGAGGCTTCTACCCCAAAGACAACCACTTTGTTCCTCAGAAATAAGAGCAGGCAGAGAATGATTGCAACGAGTCTACCTTAGGTGATAGAATAATAACTATGCTGTTAACAAATTTAGACAATTTCCCACCAGTAAAAAAGTACTAAATAGCCCGCGTTATATCATCAATAACAATCTCATAACATGTAATGAAAAATTGATTGTTAAACCCATCCTGGACCAGCCGCACTGTTTATATCTAACTGTAACACAGCCTCTTGAATTTCATCCTATAAGAGAAATTTACTCAGCAAATCATTATGAGCAGAGGACACTAAATTAGGAATACAATCTAGAAAATTCAAATCAAGAAAAGAACCTGTAACAATAAAGAGGTGCATAAAATGATCAATTACTGCCTTTTCAATATCTGTCCTCCGGTCCAACCAAGTGCCTGAAGCATCTTTAATTTTGTGGATAGGCCAACCAACTTCTTTTAGCTTTGATAGAAGCATAAAAGTATTTAGTACACCTATCACCCTCTTTAAGCCATTTAGCCAAGGACTTTTAACGCCATAATTCCTCCTCTTCTAACAAAGTTTCAGCTTTACTAAGATCATCCAAAGAGGCTTCACCCCTATCAACAACTTGTTTAGTGTGTGACACAAAGTCTTCAGCATTTTTAACTCTGTCCGGAACACGGCGAAAGACATATTTGTTCCACCCATACAAATATTTTTTTAATTGATTTAACTTAGCACCCAAAACATACATCGGATTACCATTCAATGGTTTTTCCCAAGATTACTGAACTGTAGATAAAAAATGGTTATGGCAACTCCATATATTTAGATAACGAAAATGAGCATTATAAGTAAGCCCTTGCCCATGAACTTCAACTTTCAAGGGATTTTGATCAGAGTATTTCCTATTAAGCTACGTGACATGGAAATTCACATTAGACCAACAACAATTAATAAAGAAATGATCAAACCTCTTTAGAATTCAAGCCAAGCCTTCACACACTTGTTAGTCCAAGTAAACCATGAACCTAAGAAAGCCTTTTCATGCAGATCACATACAAACAAAGCACCCATAAAATCATATGATGCTTCAGAATTGAAACAGGCTCTCCGACCAAAAATCTCATCCTGACTCAAAACGCAGTTAAAGTCCCCTCTAACTTACCAACTATTCAAACCAATAAAACTACTAATAGCCATTAAATCATCCCACAAATCTATTCCTTCCACCATGTTGCATTTAGCATAGAAAGGAAAATAGGTTTGCATATTCTTGTATGCATTAGTTTCAAAGAAAACTACTGACTTGAATTTAATATCACCTCGCAAGTAAAAGCATCATCCTAAATAGCCACAAATTATTATCCAAATTAGTAAAAGAATAAGAAAAGCCACAATAAAAAGCAAGAGTATCTAAATTACCAAAGGACTTTTTGGTTCTAAAATAGCCACCAATGAACAATTATGCAACCTTTTCAATTTATAAAGCCTACGTCTCGTTTTTACATTCTTGATTGCTCATACATTCTGATAAATGAGATTCATCATTTAGATGTAAAAGAGGGAAAGCTATGGTTTACCTTAGATGGTGGATTGCTTATGGAGGTTTTCATATGTTCAATGCCATCTCTTATAGTACTGAGGGCATTGCCTTCACCAACAAAACTCAAAGGTTGCTCAACATGTGTGAAAGGGCTCTTTTTTCTACTCTTAGGAGATAGGTTTAGTGTGTGCACCACCCTAGCCAAGTCATCTATTGTGCATATACTGAAGTCTTCAGACCCTAGAAATGGATTGTCCTCAACTCCCAACTTTAAAGCAAGAAGATCATGATCATATACTTTTGTAGGTAATGCAGCTTCTTGATTAGCTTGATTACTTCTTAGATTTCTTGGAAAGTTCATGCTTTTCATCCAAAAACACTTGAAGACAAATATCACGGCCTGTCATGTCTTGCTTCTTTTATTCATTAGTACCCCTTTGATTAATAGAATTTTGACCACGCTTAATCATATTTAAATGCTTCATAATAATCTACATTACCTTGCAGCTATAATGAAGCCGAAGTTGAAGAACAAAGGTCCATGCCCTTCTTCACGTTTCATTAGGTGCAATGGGTGAGCCTTGCATTACTACTCCTTTAGAATTCAAGTCCCTTAGTCCATGATCAACATCCAAATTCTGATTATCATTTAAGGAAATTGATGCGGATGAATCACCCTTATGAAACTTTGCTATCGTGACAATGATGGTAAGTTATCCTTCTTATATGATACTACCTTCATCTTACCTTTTTGTAGCTAAACGTCTTTATTTACATGATTCTTCTCCTTTACCAAGATTACATTCTTTCTTGGTTCTTGATTGATTTTGCCTTTTACTAGTTCTTGATTCTTGGCTGCCATATTGGTAGAATGATCTTGATGATTCTTTCTTGCA
This sequence comes from Quillaja saponaria, assembly GCA_029379385.1. Taxonomy (NCBI): domain Eukaryota; kingdom Viridiplantae; phylum Streptophyta; class Magnoliopsida; order Fabales; family Quillajaceae; genus Quillaja; species Quillaja saponaria. Next base: position 10,301,799 of record CM055611.1, on the reverse strand, counting down.
CCTTGATTGTCATGAAGAACTTTACATTCCTCCATTCCATGCTTAAGGCAAAAAGCAAAAACAATGAGAAAAATATTTAGGAATATTTCATAGCCTATTTCTTGATAAAAACATTTCCCATCACCACATCTAATCTAAACCTTTCCAACAAGGGGCATCAAGAGGTCTAGTTTAACACACACTATAGCTACACTTGACCTAGTTCTTGAAGCCAAAGCTCTATTAAGTTTCAAAGGCTTACTCACCATAGAAGCAATAATGAATCAAACTTTGTTTAGAGTAAAAGTGAATAGGAAATTTAGGTAAATTAATCCATACCAGGACAGTTAAAGATTCTTGAACTGGTCTAAACTCCGCAGTCCACTTGCAAACTCGCATAAGCAAACATTGAATAAACCATTGACTCGCTTTACACTAAAGTCTTTAGTAATCCTCTTCATTGAATGCTTCAAAGGTAAGTATGTTTCAAATCCAATAAACCAATTGATACAAATGTTGTAAGTTCTATGGCAGTAAAAGGTTTCCTTATATCAACCATTAGAGGTTTCTAAGGGAAAACTTACCCATTAATGTATATTTGTATAGGGCTGCAAGCCACCTTTATTTCTTAAGGAGTAAAATATATAGTAGGGGTTCCTCTATAGGATGAAATCAGTTTAGTAGGTATTGTATTTTGTGAACCACCACTATTGCAAAGGATTTTACAAGGAAAGGAAGGGAGTCAAGCTAGGTAAAGGGGTAGATTGATGCAAGGCATCGTATGACCTATTTAAGGAAGCGTTCACGAGCTGAGCTTGGGCAGCCATGGCTGTCAATTGGGTTGGGTGATATGGCAAGGCAGGCATGGCCGAGGGAGCCTTCTCCATAGTAGCAAGCATCAAGGGTTGTTGATGTGAGGGTTAAGAGATGGCAGCCATGGAATCATGAGGTGGAGATTGAAGGTTAGCTGACGGAGTCCTAACAAGTCGTGGGCATTTGAAAGAGGAAAAGATTGGAGAATGTCATGGACGGCAGCCACTGTGGCTAGTGGGTGTTGAGTCCCTATGATGTCTAGAAACTTAGAGAAACCACCAGTAAGGCTGAAACCCTAACAGAGCCAAAAAAGGAATCCTAAGTCAACTCAAACTCCTTTGATAAAATAATTGGATTTAGAACTTGGAGGTAATATTAATTTATTTCATTTTATTTGGGCCAAACAAGTTTTTAGGTTAATTAATTTGATTATTCGACATATATGTATTCAATGTTCTAAAATTTGGACAAGAGATTGACTCAAAATGTAGTTTAAATCATGAATTATCGATTTAAACGTCAGATTCACTTGCATGATGTCATAATTCAGTATAAATACTATTTTATAAAAATAACAAACATTTACCATTCGGATTGTATTAATCACTTTTATAAGAAATTGACACATAGATCAGCTAATTTCTTTTACAGAAAGACCTATGTCCTATCGATTTTTTGTATGTTTTTTAGCTCATACATGGCCTAGGGTTATCAACAAATCATGTTAGGTTAGGTCAGATATCCAATAACTTAGAGTCAGATTTATTGACTTTTGGTGAATCATATTTTGCATGCCGAGTTGAGATCCATGGATCTTAGGTTGGTTTAAATTCATATCTAATTTTGATTTTTTTTTCCCCTTAGATTCATTATATTATGCTTGGTTATGTAGCGCATTCTTTTTTAAGCATAATAGAGCACTAATAATTTAAGAGAATTTTAAAAGAGTTGAATGAAAGAGAATATTATGAAATTGTTAACAATCTATTAATGTTGGTAGCAAAAATACTGGACATTATTTATTATTAAGTAATACAAATAGCATTAGTTAATTCGCTATGATAACCTATCAAATTTATTTATATTAATTTAATAGAATTTACAACATATATATTTATAGAAATTTCTACAAGTCAAGAAATAAATAAAATGTAATAAATTATGAAAAATTTAAGAATATTAAATTATTTGGCTAAGGTTTAAAATTAAGGAATTTATTATCTAGCATTACATGTTGACCTCTATGTGATTCTTTTCATTTAATTTGGAAAGTTGGCTCTGTCATTTTAAAAAATTGCATAGTTTTTGTTTTGACATCAAGAGACTAATATTATTAATGATAGAATAATGAGTAGAAGACTAAGGGTTAGTTTGGTGCATTAATGATTTTTGCAGAATTTAGATGGGAAATGAAATCAAAGTGGAATATTGTGGAATGTAATGATCATTTCATTTTATTATTTGTAGCTCTAGTGAGAAATAGTCATTCAATTTCAATTATTTATTGATATGCAGTTTCCAAACATTAAATGATATATATAAAAAAAATTATGCTAACATGAAAAATATCCGTAAATAGATAAAGTAATAAAAAAAAAAACATAGTTTCTTAAATTTTTATTACTTTATTCATAATGTTGTATTCTTATTTATTTATTTATTATTATTATTTCTTATTTATGTTATTACTTTATTTCCTTTATATTTTTGTCCTAGTTTTTTCTTATAGGGTTTAACTTCTATCACTCCGCTTGTTTTAACTTCAAAAAGCCACAGGCTCCTAGTCAAGAAAATAAGGAAACTCAAAGGGCAGTGTTTGGAACCTTACCACCCTAAAATAATCCAAATTTTGCGATAATCTTCATTTATTTTTTTTCATTTTATTTGGGTAGGGCAAGTTTTTGGGTTAATTAATTTGATTGAAATATATGTAGTCAATGTTTTAAAATTTGGGCAAGAGAATTACTCGAAAAAGAATTTAAGTCACCAATTATTGATTTGACCATCGGATCAACTCAAATGATGTCAAAGTTTAATATAAATACTACTTTTTATATTTTATTATAATAATAATAGTTAGCTACAGATCCATGACTTCTTGATTCTCCGTATGTTTATAGGCCCACACAAGTCTTAACGTTATCAATTGTCTCTCTAAACTCACTAACTTCTCTCTAAATATATACATATACTAAGTTAAGTTTCAGAGATAAGTCACAGAAACCACCCGACTTCCCCTTTTCCGTAGTGCGCTTCAGATAATGCCTAAGAGTCATGTAAAAGTGCACTTTGACCATGTACCCAACACATTTATACTTCTAAAGGGTTATATGTTGCCGACCTGCCAAAGTTCGACTTTAAGTTATAATCAAAAGTGTTTTTTGGTTGCACTTGTATAAGACTTTGTTGTATATGTGAGAAATGACATCTATCATAGACAGCTTGTATTAGTATTAGTGTCAAAGAGTCAATCAATGATTGGTTGTAATGACACTTTATTTATATTTAATACACATAATAATATTTATTAAGTTTTTTTTTTTAATGAGATTTAGTATAACCATATTTAAAGTCCTTAAAATAAATATTATGTATGCATCATTATGATGTTGATCATAATTATGAGATATGACATAAATAACGTAATATTCCAAAAGTATTTCCTAGTCAATAAATCATCAAGAATAGAGATATTATTGAATTTTTCGAGTATAACACCCATGTATACCATAAGATAATAAACACATCCTATGCCCTAATTATCAAATATTATATAGGAATATCACAAATCCTTCCAATAGTTCATCAGCATACAATACATATGTTATGGCCTGAACAACATATATCTCTATAATATCACAACGAAAACTAATCATCAATATATATATATATATCTCATCAACTTTCATCAAAACCTGTATATACAATACTAACATCTATTTACATATTTTAACAGACAAAGTTCTAAGTTTACGGTACTTCTAACATCATCAAACATCATAAGTCAAGAGTATGGGATTAGGAATAAAATCTACCAATGGATTATCATATCCACTAAAATACCTTACTATCGCTCAGCCCATCATCCCTATACATCAAAACATCACATCGACAGCTCACTCAAATCTAATATCTAAACTTGAAAAAAGATGTGCAGTTACCTTCTCGTCTGAGACTCATGCCAAAAACATCCACATGACAGCCCAGTCTGCCATGTCCACATTAGGTCAACTATGTCATAACATCTTATGAAGGCAGGACTAGCTAGAGAAATGGATAACCAAACCTCCATATCCTTGATTTCAAATCAACGAAACATATGACCTTTGACCAAACTAGATATTTTAAAGAAAAGTTTAGAAACTATAACTATATACAAACGCTCATTTATTGAAATGTATAATAATGTAACTGAAAATTTCGGTGCAGATTTAGATGCCCAAAATACAAACATAGTATACCTGATTACTTACAACCAGTCCCCAATATCAACAATATCCATAAGAAGCTCCACTCCATTTTGGATCATAAACAATAACCAATAAACTATAAACCAAAAAAATTCGACACCCAAAGCTCAAATATGACTACAAAGTTCCATCCCTTGGCTTCAAGTAAATGATCTCAGATGAATACCTTGCTACATGCTATTGGTAAGTCACGTATTCGTCTATGAGGTATTCTGGGGTCCTAGTACTAAAAAAATATTAACAAACATGGGATGAGTCATAACAACTCAGTGAGCCAAAAAGATACCTAAAGGGTAGTACCTTCAACCATACACAAATAAAGTGCATAGATCAAATAATTTTATGTAAACATGTGTCATAAAAAAAATCCAATTTCATATGTACGTAAATATAGGAAACGTAAAATTAAACAAATATAATTATGTAATACATTATACAAACAAATCAATCAAAGTATTCAAAGGGCTAATTAAAGTTACTCAACACCCGAACACTAAATACACATCCTTCTCATGGCAATTTTGCTCTTGCACACCAAGAATATATATAAACTCCTAACATATCCACCCTGGGGTTGAGTTACTCCAATTTTTTTAATCAAATATCAAATAATCAGATCAAGGTATCCTAGGTGCACTCGGATTTTATTTTGGATAAAAAATTAGTTTCATTGGCCCTTATCACACCCAAACAAAGCCACACATCAAACACAATTCAATTAATATAAAAATGTCAACAATATGGCATTTATTCAATTAGTACTAAACATTCACTTTTGAAAACTATATGAATGTATTCACAAAATAAACCAAAACAATTAATCACAGCACACTAGCAACCAAAGAGTAATGTTTTCCACTCACAAGGCTTATGGATTTTGCGTATCGTTCCATCTTGTATTTGAAGGTGGCGATGTGTCACACCCTTCATTGAAGAATGACTGGCAAGAGGATTGGATAACCTAAACTTCCGTAACCTTAACTTTACCACCACTGAACATATACGACTCTTAATTAAACCAATACATAAAAATAAATTTTATAAAAACATGAGTTAACCATAAAAGTTTGTTTACTGAGATATATAATAATTTACTAAAATTTTTGACAAAGGTTCCCCGTAAAGTGGAACATATCCATATAATAAAAATAACATATACTATTGTTTTTATACAATAACAACAACAACAACAATAACAACCAAACAACAAGGAGCTCTGCTCCGTTTCTCATCAAAATAACAAATAAGGAGACTATTACATAATATAAGACTAGACACCCCACAACTCTAATACGACTGCAAACTTTTATCATTGACTTCAAGTTTGAGATTTTGGAAAATACCTTGCCGTACTATGTCGGCAAATCAAGAGCTCGACGATGCCCTATACTGAATTTTTGTTACTAAAAAAATTATCTACAAAAAGGGGTGAGTCCTACGGACTTAGTGAGTGAAAAAGCATACCTAAAGGTACTAAAATCACTTAACACACACATATATATATAATATAGTCAATTAATATCATAAATTTCAAAGTCATTAAAATTACACTTACACGATTACAGAAAACATAAGCTTAACAAGTATAGTTCAAATAACACTAAGTATAATTCAATCAAAATAATCAAAGCAATTCAAAGCACACAAATCAAGCATAAGGCTAACTATGTAACTCAGCCCGCACACCAATCTCCCACCAGGCAGTTTTTGTGCTCGCACATTAAATAGAGTCATGAACAGAATCACTAAATCTCCCTCTCTAAATCCACCTACCGGGGCTGAGCACTCAAATTTCTTTTTAAAACACTTATTAGAATCAAAATATCTTAAATCAAAATATTAAATCAAAACATCCTATGTACACCAAGATTTTATTTTGGAAGCAAAAATCATTTTGAAAAGAAAAATATTTTGTTGGCTCTTATCAATCACAAATAATTTCAAACATCAACATAATTCAAATAGTCAATCATAGCAATATGATTCTTATTTACTACTATATAAATATATATATATATATATATATCAACAATCAAACAATCAAACAATCAAACAATCAAACACACTAATCTAACCGTTCACAGTTTTTTTTTCTCGTCACTCCCCCTTGCGTTCACATGTGTTGTTGGCTCAACCATAAGCTTTGGAGCTGCAATTAAATTTTTACAGTATTACTTAGTTTATCTATTTTATATGTAATAATCTTTAATTACGAAAACTTTGATTTCCAATCTCATACATTTCCTAGAAACCAATTCCTCTTAAGCATTTTACTAACTACCTTGAGCACAACTTCAATTCCAATTCATATATGTATATATATATATATATATACACACACACACACACAGAGTATATATACACATATAAATACTAGAAAATCATCAATAAACCTTTAAGTCCATGTTACTCATTTTCAAACATTGAATTTATATTAAATTAACCATTTAAAATCAATTAAAAGTTTGAGTTATGAATTTTCTAATAGAAATTAGGTTTGGAAAGGAGACTTAAATTATAGCAGAAACTTTATTACTTTAGAGAGTCAGATTCTAGGTAAAAACTTCCCTTTTAAAGTAAGGGTTCCATAATACAATGTTGGAGTTTATGTGGCTAGCAATATTTGACGAAAAATTGAACAAGCAGACGAATAGGCTTCGAGCAAATAGATTTTAGTATCCCAAAACAAGTTTCGGAACTTTAATGTCTATAATTTCAAAAATCAATCCTTGCATTTTCACTTAGGTAACACAAAGCAGTGAAGAAAAAAATTAGAACAATCAAGAAAAATGGAGAAGACAATATCGACCAATGAAAGAGGAAAGAAAGAGAAAAATAAGAAAAGAAAAGTCAAGGTCAATACCTTAAATTTGTGGTGGAGGTTTATTCCTTGGTTTGGTATATATATATATATATTTTCTAGCTTACTTGGTTCATACATGTGTTTCACTTGTAAAAATTTACACAATACAAGAAAATCAAGCTTCAAGTCAACAAAGTTTTAATTTCATTGTACACATAAGTGATTTATGTATCTATATGTATCTATAGATATATCTATATATATATAAGTATAAGTATAATATTTATTTACTTTAATTACTTTTTTTTTTTTTCAAAAGTTACGCTAAAATTATTCTAATTTTAGGCTTGCAATATCGAGTTACAACATGTACCATTGTATTGTTATTTAATTAAGTTATTTATTTTAAAAATTTATAAATTACGTTTAAAACTCGACTTTTGATAACGAGTTATAAGGGTTATGACAATCTCCCTCCTTCCAAGAAATTCGTTATGAATTTCAACAAAAAGGATACGGATAAATTGTTTACCAAACTCAGTTAAATAAATGTGGATATTATTATTTCAATGTGACTTCAGTTTACATCAAACATGGTTTCTTGTTTGTCATACTACTACCGAATAGTTTTCATCAAAAGAAGTTTACGAACTTGTTTATTTATACTCGTCACTAATTACTTCTCATACGTTGGGTTCTTATCCACATTTACTTCTTAGATCCTTATCACATGTAACCCCAATCCATGCTTAGAATTATATCATATTTCTCATTTAAAATTCAAATTAATGAACTAAATAAATTAGCTTCTATTTTTTTAAATTTAAAATTTATACAAGTTTTTCTGATTCAAATGAACTATTTTCCTTGGTTAACGATAGTTCTATCTACAGACTTCTTAATTTTCTTATTTTCTCTAAAAAATATAGGAATATATTTTCTATGTACATAAAAATTCAAATATGTTAACAAGATATGTAAAGGCTACATTGTTCCCTCTCATCCAAACAATGTACTAATATTGTATGCATGTTCTAAAAGTTAAATTAGCTAATTGAAAGACTTAAAATTCTATTATAATGGAATTGAGATATGAGAATATCCAAGATTTATCTCATATACATTACCAATAAAATTTGACCTCTTTATCATTCCTTTAAATTTTATTTCATATTCAATTTATTAATTTTCTTTTATAACTTCTTAGGAGTCATGTACATGATATTAATATACATCACTTAGCTTCCATGATGCAGAACTTTTTGTGTAAATAAATAAAATAAGCATTTTAACTATAATTTCCTTATACCAAAATATGCGGAGTTAAACATACATGGAAGTACAAAGTAACATTCTTTTGCTATTACTATTATTGGTATATTATACTAATTTATTCATAGCATTACTGTATTATCCTTATTTGTTCCATGCTGATTATCTATTAGTAGATATTTAACTTATGATATATTTGAAAGTCTTCGCCTAAATTAGTAATTTACAGAAAGCTGACAATAAATTATATTAACAGTTGGTCATTTTTATTCTTTAAAACAAACTAATAAATCTACTAGATCTTGTTAAGTGACTTTGTTGACTATAAAACCTATCCAAGTTTATACGATAATTGGCAATGTTGTCAAGATCGCGCTTCCAAACATAAGATCATACTATCTAAAGTTAGGACTCCGAATTGTCACAGCAGCAAGAATGGTGTCTTTAAACAAAAGCAAGATCGTGAACTCGGCAACAAAATCGTGAAATCGCGAGTTTGTGGCAAGTTCGAATGATTCTGCAAAGAGCCATATGGGTTGCATTTTTAAGTGGGTTTCAGAGACCTAAATTGATTTTGAAGGTAATATAGTTATTTTGGAATGAACACTTTTCTTCTGTTGAACCCTTGATGCTAAGAAGGCAAACCGCAAACCTCTTCCTCATCCCATTTTCATCTCTTGAAGCTAGAAAATCACCCAGACACTTATGGATCAAAGCTGCGAAGTAATACTGGCAGCTTAACTTGCAATTGGAGTGTGATTAGGCTTTCTGTTTGCCTCTGCAAAGCAAAGGAAGAGTGGGCAGCCATTTTCAAATCTTGTAAGTGGAGTTTTGGTTTTAACGAAGAAGAAGAGGGTTTTTTTTTTTTTTTCCTGGCTAAATGGGGAATATCATGTAATGATATCGAAAAAAAAAAAAAAAAACTAATTGTACAATATGTAAATATAATGCACCATTTGCCATATATAGTGTATTATTATATATGTATAATGTATTAGATGATTATATCATCCTTTAAATTAATTTCTGGCTAATTGGGGATTATTATGGTAATAATATTAATTTTTTTTTTTGTATAATATGCAAATGTAATGTACCATTTGGCATATGTGTATTATATATGTATTAGATGAGTATATCATCTAATTGGTCATTTGTGATTCTTATTCAAGATGTTATTTTATCATTATCATGTATGATTATGTTTTCAATTGGTGGTTTGGGCTTGCAAGTATCAGTTGGAATTCAAAAGAATTTGAGATATCTCTTTGGTTATTGCTATTAATAACCAAATAGTTTCATTCATTGAATTTATCAATTATATCAAGCATTCTTTTAAAAATAAAAATAAAAAACATCTATAGACTACAAATGCTTTAAAAAAAAAAAAAACTAAGCTTATGCTCCATAATATAGTTGACTTGTCGTTTGTGACTTCTTATAGTTTGTGCTCCCTGCTCAAGCTTATGTTTTCATCTTGTGGTTTGGATATTTGTTTTTGTTTTTGTTGTTCTTTACTTCTTTTTAATTTGGATTGTTGGATAAAAAATAGTTATTACTTGGTTGCTAATTTGATGATGGTGGATTTGATTTGTTGATGACTTTTTGTTTTAAAGGAAAATGCTTTCTTTTGGTTCTTCTAAGAGTAGAAAAAATTCTCTAGGAAGTAAAATTGACGTGGGTTGGGAATATGGTATCCCAGTTGAAGGAAACAAGAGAAAAGTGAAATGCAAATATTACTCAAAGATTGTAACGGGCGGAATTTTTAGGTTTAAGCACCATCTTGCAAGCATTAGAGAAGATACAATGGCATGTGTGAGTGTTCCGAATGATGTGAAAAATAAAATGAGAGTTGTCTTAGATAAATTAGAAGCAAAAAAAGTGAAGAGAATTTAGAAGATAGTAAAGGTGATATGGAAGAGGGAGAAGGAGAAATTGTGCGAATAAGTAAAGGGAAAGGGAAAGAAATTAACGGATATTTTGTGCAAAATTCTAGTGTGGTTGGAAGTAACAAAACACAAACAACAATGAATCAATGGGTTAAAAAAGATTTACGAAAAGAAGCATGTTTAAAGACAGCTCAATTTTTCTAAACAAGTGCTATCCCTTTTAATTGTGTGAAAAATCCTAAATTTCTTGAAATGTTAGAAGCAATTGGGAGGTATGGTTGTGGGTTCAAAGGTCCCTCTTATCATGAATTGAGGGAAAAATTCTTGAAGATAGAAGTAAGTAAAACCTTGGGTTTTCTTGAGGAGTACAAACTAGAATGGAAAAAAACAGGATGTTTTCTAATGTCTGATGGTTGGACAAATAGGAAAAGACGTTATATATGCAATTTCTTGGTTAATAGTCAGAAATGGAGTATATTTTTTATCATCAATGGATACATCAGATTTCTCCAAAACTACTGTCAAAGTTTTTAAGATATTAGATAATGTTGTGGAGAAGATTGGAAATCAGAATGTGGTGTAGGTGATTACTGATAATGCTACAAAGCAGCTGGTGAAATGTTGATCGAAAAAAGAAAGAGCTTATATTGGATACCATGTGCAGCACACTACATTGATTTGATATTAGAGGATTTTGCAAAAAGTTGAAAATGCATTATGTGACCATTGAAAAAGGATAAAGAATTACTACATATATTAATGGAAGAAACATGCTCATTAGTATGTTAAGGAGTTTCACAAAAGGGAGAGATTTAATTAGACTTGCTACGACCCAGTTTGCTATTTCATACTTGACTTTGGAGTGTCTTCTTGAATTAAAAGTAGCATTGATGAGAATGTTTTCTTTTTAAAAGTGGAAAGCAAGTATTTCTTCAAACACAGAAATAGGAAAGAAAGTTGCAAGAACTGTTCTAAACAATGACTTTGGGAAGAAAGTTATTGAATGTCTTAAGGCTGCTAATCCTCTTATCAAGGTGCTCAGGTTAGTGGATTCAGAAGGAAACCGGCTATGAGATTTATTTATGAAGAAATGGATTGGGCAAAAGAAAAAATACAATTGAATTTTGATAATGTTAAAAGAGGTTAGCTTTTGTTTCCTTAAACTAGTAAGTAGTAACTTCACATATTTTCATATTATTTTTTGTATCAACTAATCCTAAATTTCTAATTAACCTTTATAGGTATGAGCCTATTTAGAGTATTATTGATGAGAGATGGGAGATGCAGCTTCACAGGCCTTTGCATGCTGTAGCTTACTACTTAGATCCTCAATATCATTATAGTCCTGACTTCAAAGCTGATTATGAAGTTAAACGTGAACTTTATGGTTGCTTAGAGAGATTGGTTCGAGATTCAAATAAGAGAAATACAATTGATTTGCAGCTTGAAGAGTTCAAAAATGCTAGAGGATTATTTGAAATCTCAGCTGCAAAGGCAATGAAGGAGAAAAAAACTCCAGCTGAATAGTGGGATTCTTATGGAGACGAATGCCCTGAGTTAAAAAGGTTTTCCATTTAGATTTTAAGCTTGACTTGTAGTTCTTCTGAATACGAATGTAATTAGGAGCACATTTGAGATGATAAATATAAGTTGATAGTATCTATTATTTTGTTTTTTTAATTCTTGTTTCTAGTATTGATCTCTTATAAATAATTTACTACTTTTTTAGGTTCATACAAAGAAAAGGAACCGTTTGCATCAAAAGAAAATGAATGACTTAGTGTTTGTCATGTATAATTACAAGTTGAATGAAAGGCAAACCAAAAAATATTCAGGGTAGAGCCTGAAATTGGATGATCTCTCCTTAGATGATGAATGGATAGCTTTGAAAGAAGATCTTGTAAATTTTTCATCAAATGAATGGCTATATGTTCTTGATGGTTCTTTTAATGCCAATGATGATGTGATTGATTTAGATGCTCTATTAGATGAAGATGAAGTGCAAGTGGTGCAAGTGGTGCAAGATGAAGATGAAGATGTAGAGGATGATGTTAGTGTTATAGGTAGTGAAGTTGACGAAGTCATGAGTGTTGATAGTGATGAACGTAAAAATCCCATTGACAATAAAGATGGTAATGATGACAATGACAATAGTGAAATGATGTTGGCAATAGAGATGATGATGGAGAAAGCGGTGGTGATAATGAAGATAATTGTAATGTTTATGAAGAAGGGACTAATTTTGGTTTAGACTAAATTATGCAAATTGGATTTTAATTTTGTGGTATTAAGAATCTTTCTATGGATATTTTGTTTATGAACTTATGTTAGGATTAGATGTTTTTGAAATTAATGTTATGGATTTGATGTTTGTATTGAATGTTTTATGTTTGTACTTGTACTCTCTTTGAGTAGTTATTTTATCTTATTGATGAAATTGGTGAATATTTTGCTTTAGAAAAAAAAAAAAAAAAAAAAAAAAAAACATAGTTGTAGCATTATGCAAATTGTGCTTGTTTATAACAAAATATACATATTTACAATAAATTATGTACATAGATATATACTCTAATAACTATTTTACAAAATTTGTAAGATTTTCCAATTCTACCTATTCGATCTTACGAGTTGACCTTGCTTTCCCTTAACGATCCTACTTAAGATCTCGATCTTGACAAACTTGGTAATTGGTCTTAACGAACTAGCAATACAATGTAGTTTATCCAACGATAAACCTAATCCTGATTATAAAGTTACGATATACTCAAGCCCTAAATGAATAAAATGTTAAATTGAATTGTACCAGTCTCTACTGAGTTTATATTCTAAATTAGGTTCGTCCATGTAGTATTCAGATAAACTAGATTCAATGAGAACATAAGAACTCAACGAAATGCCTCAAATTCACTACAGAAGTTTTATGAGTCTCGGGCTTAACTTTTCATTAGGTAACAAAACATACTCGAGTCTAATACGAAAGATATCATAAAAATCATATATTTTCCTATATAAGAAAGGTATATAAGTCTTAAGCTTTGAAAAAATTTCGTCACCAACCTTAGATCAATAAATTTAACATTTTCATTGAATCCACCAAGTCAAAGATACAATCATACGAGGGGAATTTCCAATTTTTTTTTTTTTTATAATGCCTAACTAAAGCCAATAAATTTTAGATTTCAAACATGTTTTATCAAAATTTCTCATTCGAAACATTTAGCACAAAAATATTTCTCATAACTTCCTACAAAATATTTTGCATGCTACTTCTTACCTTTTACATTTAAAATCTATGAAAGTTACAGAAACATTGTGACTTCAAAAGACACGACTTAGAATTTATTATACTTCCATCGAGTATGAAAAACAACTCTCGAAAACAAGCACTCGACTCCTGTTTGCATTGCCCTAAGTGTTAAAACAAATAATTCATTGTCTAACCAATCTTACATCATCATTAAATTTCGACCAACAAGCAGATTCGGTTTAACTCACCATTGCATTCAAAGCCTATGCACTGTGTGCTAGGGAATTGAGATATACCCTGAACAGAAAGAAATGCCTTGGTTGAGGTGGACGGCCCCCACATCCGTGGATAATATCTAATGTGATGGTTCATAGGCCTGCATCTAAAACATGCACCCGACTCCCGTTTACATTGCCTTGGGTGCTTAATATTACAAATAGAGCATACCAAAATTTCAAATGATCGGAGGCTACCCAATGGTGCCACTTGCGATTTTCCTTCAGAGTCTTGTCTTATCTAGCCTCTGCTTGCCTGAAAGCGTCTATAGTAAACACCACACTTGGAGGTAGATTCATCTCCAAGTCTATGAGAACCAACAACTCTAAAAAATAAATGGATCCTCCAATGTCACGAATACTCCCTTATCTGACTGAACTGGAATGGAATAATTTGCCTCTTATTGAGGCTATGTAGGAGGAGCTGCTAGTAGTTGTGGCTAAGCTTGGTGGTGTTGGGCCAAGATCCCAACTAAATCACCTACGATCCTTTGAACATGGTCTAGTCCTTGCATTAACTGCTTTAATGTACGACCTGGGGCCATTGCTACAATTGAGTTAGCAGCTCTATCTCTATCTTTACCTCTACCACGTCCTCACTTACCTCTATCCTCTGGCTACCAGTACACGAGGATCGATAGATCCCTGAATGGTCCTGCTGCCTCTCATGGCCCGCAACACGTCATCTAAGCCTCATCGTATCTAAAATGAACACAAATGAATTCAATATACATTTATCATGTAAAGCAAAAGACAGTGCATTAGAAAATCACAACTTGAAGATTCAGGATAAATTAGAACATGTTACTAAGTCCACATACGTCCTCTATAATGTACTAACAGAGCAACAACGTCCCACTTTGCAGTCACAGACCTCTAAATCCAAGCTCTGATATCAACTTACCACAGCTCTCACGGAAGTATGAATAGTCAGAGGATTGGATAACTAAACCTCCGTAACCCTGACTTTATCACAACTGAATACATACGACTCTTAACTAAATTAATACATAAAAATAAATTTTATAAAAACATAAATTAACAGTAAAAATTTATTTACTGAGACATATAACAATTTACTAAAAATTTCAACAAAAATTTCCCATAAAATAGAACATGCCCATAATATATAAACAACATATACTCTTCTTTTTATACAACAACAACAACAACAACCAAACAACAAGGAGCTCCATTCTGTTTCTTATCAAAATAACAAATAAGGAAACTTAAAGACCAGACACCCTACAACTTTAGTGTAACTACAAATTTTCATCCTTGACTTCAAGTCTGAGATCCAGGAAAATACATTGCAGTATTCTGTTAGCATGTCACGAGCTTGACAGCGCCTTATACTGAATTCTTATTACTAAAAAAGATATCAACAAATAAGGATGAATCCTACAGACTCAGTGAGTGAAAAATCGTACCCAATGGGTACTAGCATCACTCAACACACATATATATAATATATAGTCAATTAATATCATAAATTTCAAAATCATTAAAATTACACTTACATGATTACAAAAACATAAGCCTAACAACTAGAGTTCAAATAACACTCGGTATAATTCAATCAAAATAATCAAAGCACACAAATCAAGCATAGGGCCAACTGAGTAAGTTAGCCCCACACATCAATCTCCCATTGAATAGTTTTTGTGCTTGTACACCAAATAGAGTCATGAACAGAATCACTGAAATAAGAATCACTAAATCTCCTTGGAGTCTCCTTCTCCAAATGCACCTACCAGGGTGGAGCACTTAAATATCTTTTTAAAACACTTATCAAAATCAGAATATCTTAAATTAGAATATTAAATCAAAATATCCTAGGTGCACCAAGATTTTATTTTAGAAATTAGGTTTGGAAAGGAGACTGAAAATATAGCAGAAATTTTATTTCTTTAGAGAGTTAGATTCTAAGTAAAAACTTCCCTTTTAAAGTAAAGATTCCATAATACAGTGTCGGAGGTTTATGTGGCTAGCTATATTTGACGAAAAATTGAACAAGTAGGCAGGGAATTTAGGTGCATGGCTGGGAATAAAGAAACACGGAAGCTAAATAGATTCTTTAGATTCTTTCCGTGAACAAGCATGGCTGGGAATTTAGATTCTTCCCTATGTAGCTAGCTATATTTTAATGCAAGGTGTATAGATTCTTCACTTTAGTCCACATGTTTCAGTTTTTCAATTTAGTCCACACGTTTTACTGTTTTCAATTTAGTCCACATGTTTTCAGCTTTTTATTTTAGTCATCCGCTCTTAAATTTTCGCTTTACTCCATTCACACCTTATCAAAAGTAACCACAAAATGCTAATTTTTATTTTTATTTTTTATATGTAATAATATTACTTCTAATTTTTCTTATATTCATTTCTTTCACTAATTTTAACAAGTAGGAAAAAATTACTATTTTAACCCTAGCCTCATGTAACACGTGAAATAATTTAATATTTTTGATATGTATATTTCCTTTCATCTTTGAACACAGAATCATTATTATCAATTTACTCCAAATCTCATGAAATTTATGTCTAGGTGCAATAAAATCGATCATGTACCTGATCCACTAAGTACAGCTTTTCAGAAATGTTACATCGAGACTAGCATATGTTATGCCATTCTCTTATAAAGAGAATACTAATCTCATAAACTACAAGCATGTTGATGTTGAGATAAACATATGGGTGCTTGTTAGTTGAACAAGTACACTAAATTAACCAAACACAAGAAACCATGTGGAGTCTTTACTCACGTGTTAAGGAAAGTTCTTAAAGTGTTGGTGGTGTAAGTGATCCTTTAACTTGAGATCATCTTATGACTTTATATGTGAATCTACATGTTTTTATATTATTCCCTTTATCCTGTAATAAGGATAATATATGCGTGATTATTGGACATGCAGTGAAGCATCGCATATGAAGGTAGATGAATGCCTCAGTAAAGAGGATGAATATCTCTTAGCCTCTTGAGACAATTATGTCTTGTTTCGGGAATCTTTGCAAAATGAAAGAGATTAATAAAAGTATTTTCTTGAATCTCTTTGAGGAACAAAATGGAAACCTGGTTTCAAGTACAAATGAATTTAGATAAAGATAGGGTTGATAGTAGAATCCATGTTCTAATGTCAAAGTCGAGATATGTTTGATGAAAGAGTTGAATTACATGGTAATCAAGAGCGGAAATATTTGATCAATGATTTTAACTTCGCTTGTACTTAGGTGATAATGATATATTACTATATGTCAATCTTGATCTATAAATGTAAGTTGGTTGGTTTGACAAAACTAAAGGTAAATTAAATTAACCCGTACTTCTTAGGAAGTATCTAATTACGTTTATTGCCAACAAACAATAGAACCTAAAAGGTTACACACTTTAATTGACTTAGTTTAAGAACCTAGAAGGATTAATAGTTAAGATCCAAGCAAGACTTATTTTCTTGAAAGTCAAGAAAATATCTTGTGGGAATCCTAATTGGATTTGGACTATTAGGAGGCTAAAAGCCCATTAGTAATCATAATATGATTACGAATTACTAAAATAATCATAATATGATAATGGATTACCAAAAGAGTTTTGGGTCTTAGGCCTTGAGCTTTAGGTTTAATCAAATCTGAAACAAGAAAGGATTATAATTAAAGTCCTAGCTGCCCTTATATAAATATAGATAATCTAAGGATTATGCTAGACACACACATGAAACTCGGCCTTGAGAGAAAACCATGAGCAAGAAGAGTTCTTGACATAATCCTCCCTTAGTCGTGACCCCTATTGTTAAAGTAAAAGAGTTTTTACTTCAAGGACAATTAATTCTCCATTGCTGTTTCAACTAAGTGGAAGCTAGCATATACCCTATGGGTAAGTCGATTCCTTCAAATCTTGTATGAAAAGGTAAAGGTTCTAAACAATCAATTGTATGAACTATCATTAGAGGCATATTCATTCGAATAACTTACTAATCATTGGTCAAGCTTTATGTTTGATTAGGAGAATTGTTTTGACGATTTCTGGAGAAACTCCAAGCATCCCTGCTAAACAATCAAACTAGCTGCACGAGGAAAAGTTCAAGAGGTTAGTTTTAATCTCTTAGTTTTCATTATATATAGTAAATTGATTACCTATGTTCTTGGTTTAGGAGAATTTTAATCACGCAAGAGCATGTATCGTTGACAATTAATTAACAAGTAATATAGTAAAAAGTAGAATGTCGATCCCACGAGAAGCCAAGTCATTGCTTGTGAGCTTTTTAGGGATGCATATGCTAGTAGCCTTTGCCCAAATAATTTTAAAGCAACATACATTGTCGACAACTACAATAGGTAGCAAGGTTACTCATTACCCAATAACTATAATCTAGGGTGGAGAAAATCACACAAACTTTTCTTGGTGCAATCAAGGGCAATCCAATGAAGTAAAGCATGTTTATCCACTTGGATTTCAGTCATAAGCAAAAATTCTTACACTTGAAAAGAATCCATCAATTGAAGATTTGTTTATGCAATACATATCCAAGACGGATTCCATAATTTAAAGCCAAACGTCTTCACTTTGGACCTTTGAGACTCAAATAGGCTACCTGGCCAATGCTTTTACAAGCCATCCAAGGTTCTCTACCTAATGATACGAAGTCAAATAACACAGAGCATTACAAGGCTATCACCTTAAGGAGTGGTAAAAATGTAGAAGAACCTCTTATTCAAGCTGAAATCCCAAACAAGCAAGATGAGGAGGAAATTATGAATGACAATAAGGAGACAAGAAAATCCTATGCACCCACCTCTACCTTTGTCTTAATGCTTCCAAAAACCGAAATATGACATACAATTCAAGAAATTTCTGGAAGTATTCAAGAAGATTCACCATTTTGATTCAGTTTAATTTTTTGAACCCTTACTCTTAGACATGTTGATTATTCTAGGAATATATTGAGCTATCTTAAGAAAAGGAGGAAATGTTGGAATTATTGGAAAAAAAAAATATAAATAATGAGTATATAAATTTGTTCCTCTTGATCATCATCATATTCATAGCAAAAAGAAATAAGTTTGGGGTTGGGCAAAAGAAAAAGAAAAAGCAAAGCAAAGCAAAGTAGAAAAATATATGAAGTGGTGAAAAGAAAAGAGTAAGCCAAGTGGTTATTGTTTGGGTAGTAAAAAAAAAGCTCTTCAAGGTTCTAGAGTGATCTATGTGCTCAGGGTAACTTAAGCATTAAAATTTCCTTTATAACATCGTTACCCTAGCCTACATTACAAGCTTCATAAGGACCTATTGATCATTGACTTATTGGTAGTCTACATTAGTGGAGAGAGAGTTGAAAAGCAAACTAATAGGGTTTGAGTGCTAAGTTGGATTGTAAAAAGATACAAACTTATTCGAATTGCATGTATTTCTTTGCTTAAAGATCATACACACACAAAATGGAAATTCATTTGAATTTTTTCTTGCTCTTGAATTGAAGCATCAATTTGAGTGATACTTATAGTTGACATTAAGTTAAATGTAAAACTTTTGAGCGCATGTTAGGGATATTACTATTCTAGTATGATGCATCTTTGACTATTCGTTTCTTTTGTGTTTTAGTTTTACTTTTACTTAAGGACTAGCAAAACCTTAAGCTTGGGGATGTGATAAGTCTTTGAAATAAAATTATTACATATCCTTTTGATTAATATTATGGTCTATGTTCTTGAGTTTTAGTTTGATTTTTGCTTACTTGAGCTTATATTGTTTTAGAATGTTGATTCCTAATTGAGTGTGCTTCGGATTTAGCCTTTAAATAAAAGTTACATTCATTCTTAACTTAGTTTTTATGTTTTCAAGGTTTAATGTGTAAAGAAGACCTCTTTGAAATTAAATTAGAAGGGAATAAGGATTTCCTACACATCGAGCTCCACAGCCATGGAAAATGGGCGCAACAGCAGCAAAAATTGCACAAGACAATAAGCTATTAGAGCAATTGGAGCCTAGGAGCCAGAAAACCAGTGCCTAGGTGCTTAACATGATGGTTCTCTATAATTTTCTGTGCCAGGGCACAGAAAAGCATAGGCATGACGATGGCTTGATTTCTAGTCCAAATTAAACTCAAATTGAGGGTTTTAAAGCTTCTTTAAAAAGGAATAGCTTGGGGGATACAATATACACAAGTTTACTAAGAAGTTCTGGAGATTTGAAGGTGATCAAGAGTGCAAAGAGTCAGAGGAGCTTGGATGGTTGAAAATTGAAGACTGACAACCTATCAATTTTCTATTATTTTACTCCTTCTTTACTTTTCTTTTTTCAACTTAATGTTTTCATTATTTGAATCCATGTTTACAATAAGTAACATGTAGTAGTTTTCTATCTAGGTTTGCAACAAAACTCAACATGTAGCTTGATTTTATGTTATTTATTGATTGTTTTGGGTTTGGTACATAAGTTATTTATTACATTCTATGCTTAATGCTTCTAATTGATTTACCATCTTTTAGATTGAATAGGTAAACTAAAGGAACCTTGATGAGCAAAATTTAGATTTAGTCTTGAGTGAGATAATACTTGTTTGAATTTATTCACATGTTTGTTTGAATTTGATAAATATTTAGGATAGTGTCATACCCCACACGGAGTCATGACTGGCTAGAGGAATGGGTAACCATACCTCTGTAAACCCTTGACTCCAAGATAAAGAAAAATTTACAACTTTTAACTAAACCAAAGCATGAAAGTTTAAAAAAGAAAAGAAAAGTCAAGTTAACTACAATTGTTTATTTACTAAAATATATAACAATTTATTAAAAATTTGGGCAGATGGTCCTTGTAAACTTGAACATGTCCAAAAAACAAACATACAATTCCTGGTTACATTCAACCAGGTAACAACAATAACAATATAACCAAAGAGCTCCGCTTTGTTTTATATCACAATAACAAATGAACTGAATTATAATGCAATACGAAATCAGACACCCAGCCCTAAGTGACTGCAAAATCTCATCTTTTGGCTTCAAGTTTGCCATCTCAAATGCATATCTTGCCGCCATATAATTGGCAAGCTAAGTACTACTGATTGCTGTTCTTTGAGCTCTTGTTACTAAAAAAATATCAACAAAAGAGTGATGAGTCCCCTAGACTTCGTGAGTGGAAAAACATACTTAAAGGGTACTAGCATAAGAACACATTTAAATTAAATAATCTCATATAGCTATGTTTCATATCTTAGTTCAATGATACACGTACGTACATATAATTATAGTAGAATCAATTAATCACAATTTACATAATACACAAGATGAATAAATCAATTAGGATGTTCAGAATTCACAATTTAAACAAAACAATTAAAATACTCAAAGCATACAAAGGGCAAATAGAGTAACTAAGCACCTGTACACCGCACAGAAATTCTCCCTTCTTAGCAATTTTTGTGCCAGCACACTAAACATAAATATATATACAGAATCATTGAAATACGAAATTCCTGAAAAATTATAGCTCTTCACAAATCCACCCTCGAGGTTGAGTTACTCAAATATTTTTAGTTAGTGTCAAATAATCAAATCAAAATATCCTAGGTGCATCTGGATTCTATTTCAGAAGTAAAAATCATTTCAGAAAGAAAAGCATTTTTATTTGCCCTTATCAGAAGTCAAGACAATTCAAACAACTTAATGAAACACTATATATGCTTATGCTTCCATATAAACATATCTATTCAAATATACATAACAAATACGCATATTAATCTAGCAACCAAAAGGTAGCATTTATGCACTCACTATTTACTGATCTTGCTCATCATTTCCTCTTATGTTCATGCATATCATTGGCTCAACAACACTTTTCGGAGCTGCAATTAAAATTTCCAAGTATTACTTAGTTTTTCAATTTTATAGATTATAACCTTTTAATTACAAAAATCTATAGATATTAAGTTTAATTGATTTATTTAAAGTTATCCCCTCTTAAGTATTTTCACAACCATCTTTGAGATATGTTTGATTCCAACTTATATACTTAACCAAATTTGGTAAAACGAAGTCCAAACATCATTTGGAAGTTAGCTATCTTTCGTATTTAGAAACTTCTCCTAGAATTAGACTTGAACCCACTCAGATCCTCACATGAACACAAACAAGGCACTTAGACAATTTCTAGTTGCCAACCTCGGATTCCAATGCTTATAAAATTCTTCTACTTAGGAATTCAACTATGAAATATTCTAGTCTAGTTTATCAAGATGTTAGAAACAATTCATCTTCATCACCCTTCTCCTAATTCATTCTTTAAAACACTCTAAACCCAGTTACACCAAAATAAGTTCAATTTAGAACCTAAAAATCATAACCATGACTTCCAACACTTCTGAAATATACATAACATGAGATTAAAACCTGTAAAGATTGATATTTTTCATTTATTAGGAACAATTATTATTTAGAGGCAAGGTTTAAAAATTCGTGCCGAAACGTGCGAAACGTTTTCGTTTCCACACTACCCGAAACAAAACTCACTTACAGAAACGCGACCACCGTTTCCATACAAAACGGAGGCGTTTCCACACAAAACGGGGTTGTTTCCACATAAAACATGGTCATTTCCATCTTTTTTATACGAAACAGGTTGACAAAAACATGGCATTTTCAAAATTTAAAAATCTAAAGTTTTGTCTCTAGTTCTCTTCAAATTTTAGGATTTCAATTTTATTTTTATTTTATTTTATTTGATGCATATTCAGATGGTATAATTTAGCGAAGATAATTTTTTTTAGGATTTCGCCCAATGTTTGGTTTCTTGGTCTTTTATTTATTTATTTACTTTTATATAAATACTTTGTATTAATTTAGTTTAACTTAGTGATGAATGATATTAAAATTTAAGACATATAAATGTTGGTTCAAATAAAAAAAAAATTCATTAAATATGGGTTGAGCACCTGCAAGCCACCCCATTATTGGTTGGATGTGATTATAATTTGATATTTTCTTTAATTTGTATGTCTATGTTTAGAATTTTACTTTGTTGTGTATTTAATAGTATCTTATGTACTAAATTAATAATGTTTGATACTTATACTTATTATAATATGTATTTTAATATATATTTTCATGTGTTTCCACAAAAATTAGAGTTTCCATACTGTTTTTATACTGTTTCTCTAATCATTTCTGTTTCTGGACTTATCAAAACGGTATCTCGAAACGAATTTTAGCTCCTTGTTTAGAGGTCCTGTTAATTCAAAGCACAACTCTTGACAAAGTCCCTTGGACTGACTGAAACTTACCTTAAATTCCTGCATGGACCCAACTGCAGTCCAATAGCTCTAACGATAAATATATCCTGAGTTAGGTTACGAAACTTTCAAGATATTATCCTAAGACCTTAAACTATACTTTTTCTTTAGAACTCATAAATTAATTTAGTCTATAAAATACCTGAACTACCCGATTTTCATGAACCCTTTCTATTCCAATTCCAATAACCCCTATCTCTAAGATTTGAATATGCTATATTTTATTCATTATAATACTACTATTTTGTTTTAAAAATTTTAGAAAACATCTTAAAGGCATCTAATTTCCTTACTTGTGTATATATATATATCTACTAATAGTGCTAACCTTAGTCAATTAAATTCAACATTTTGTATACTTCTAACATTAGCTTTCAAGTTAATTTAATCATTTAAGGGCTATTACAATCTTGAATTAGGAAAACTTAATAACAAATCAATACTTCATCCTTCATTAACATACTTACCAACTTATAGTTACCTTCAATACTACTCCACATTCAAATCCCACTCAAGGTTTTACATCAACTTTACATACAAGAATCAAAGAAATAATAATTAGCTTCAAGAAAGCAAGAATCCTTAATAAAACCAAGGAATATAGGAAACTAACTAACAAGGAAACAGTAAACAAACTTGAAGGAGGAAACTGAAGTTATTGCTTAACCGAAAAAGAGACATGCCAAGGCTAAAAAAAAAGAGTTGGTGTGGCCAGTTTTTTCAAGGGAAGGGAGGCTAAGGTCTTTGCTTGTCCAAAACAGGGCTACTGCCCTCCAATTTCCTCTTCACGGTTGGATAAGTTTGAGCAAGGATTGGCATCACTTAATCAATCAGAATGGCTGAAACAAGGCATGATTAAAGGTGCACTCAGCAGCAACTCAAACCCTTATTGCTGCTACTCCGTAGCTTTATCTTGGCTTCCACTCTTACATACCCTCACGGAAGCTCACACAAGGAATTTAGGTGCATGACTGGGAATAAAGAAACACACACACGGGGCTAAGTTGAGGAACAAGCAGACACCACCAAAGAAGAGAAAGCCATACACGGCAAAGGGGGAAAATAATCTCTCACTCTTTGCTGCCACAAGGAAAAAATAGAAAAATCTAGAACCCTTGGTGAAGGAGCTGAAATAACAGAGGAAATCGGTCCAAGAAAAAGGAAGCAAGAAAGGAAATAAAAGATAAAGAAAATAAAATAAAAATTCAAAAAGTAGAGTCAAAGTCAATTCTTGAGTTTGTGGTGTAGCTTAATTCTATGTGTATACATATATTAATTTTTTTTTCATCCACTTACTTTGTTTGATTCCCAATTTTATTTGTTTTCCAACAACAAATTATACATAAAATTTTAAAATGTATGCCAGGAAATCAGATTATAATATGCTTAATTATATTGCTATTTATTTAATTTGTTCATATATTTGTTACTTAATAACTAAAATTTACATATTACATTTAAAGCTTGACTTTACAATATCGAGTTATGACAGATAGAAACATATATTCATACCTTGTGTAGCCAAGTTAGGTTTACTTTTAATGAGTCTTGTTTAACTTAATTCTCATAGAAATATAGTGAATTGGTTAGTAGGATATTATTATAACTAACTCAGAAGATACTTATAATTTAATAGGAACTATAGGTTAATAATTCGGTACCATAACTAAGCATGATAAGATATTAATAATCCAAGTGAAGTGTCGAGGGAAGTTATAATTCTAGGTTTTCTCCATTATATTCTTAAGTTTATTTGTGTTAGCTTAATTTAGCCATTCATCTTAAAGTTTCATTTGTTTGGATAATGTTAGAGTTGAGTAATTTTAGTATTTAACGATTATTAGTAGGAAATTTCTCGTTGAAATGAACTCTACTTTTCACTTTATTATTTGTTAAACAGTACGTGTGCTTCCATTAATAAAGTCCATAACAAAATTACACTAGCTTTCTAGTTCTTTTATGTTTCCTAGTTCAATCTAAGAGATGAATAATCAATTAGAAGCATTAAGCATAAAATAAATTAGATGAATCATATGCCAAAATCTAAGCAATCCATAGATAAAATATTGTCAAGCTACATGTTAAGATCTAGTTGCAATTCTAGAAAGAGAATAGCTCCATGCTACTTAGTGTAAATATGGTTTCAATAATTATAAACATCAAAGGAATACAATAAAAATAAAGGAGTAGAAAATAGAGAAAGCTATGAAGGTTGTAGATCTTCAAGCTCCTACGATCCTTTCCCCTCTTGCTTCCTTGTACCTTTGACAAGCTCTAATACTCTGGAAAAATGTTGTTAACTTGTGTCTCTAATTGTTTCTATAAGTCCTCAAGGTAGTCCTCCTTTATGGGCTAAAAAACCTCAGTCTCACTTCAATTTGGATTAGGAATCACGCCAGTGCCATGACCTAAGCTTCCCAAAGCCGTGGCCTTAAAAATCGACAAAGCTTGGCAACTTGGCAGTAGCTTGTCCGCCACGGCCTCAGCTTTTTGCACCACGGTGCCTACCGGGAAAATTCCTAGCGCTTGGGCTACAGTTTTCTGGTGTTGGGTCATTGGACTTTTCGATAGTTTCTCCTATTTTGCTTGTTTTGAGCATTTAAGCTCGAATTTGACTTCCAATGGGACTCCTTCTTGTATTAGACTTTCAAACCATAAAGACTAAGTTAACACAAGTTAGAACTCCTATAAAACACCTAAATCCTAATCGTAAAACAACTAGGAATCAACATCCTAATATAATATGTACACAACTAGGAATTCAACTAAAATTAAGTAAAAACCAAATAAAACTTTAGAACATAGATAAATTAATATGAGTAAAAGAATGTAAAACAACTATTTCCAAGAGTTATCAAACCCCCAAACTTAAATTTTTTCTATTCCTTAAGCAAAAGAAAACTAAAAACAAAAACAAAAACTAATAGCTTAATGATACATCATACTAGCATAATGAAATCCCAACATGCTCTCAAAAGCTTCACATGAACTTAATTAAATGTCAACCATTAGTATCACTCAAATTCATGATTCAATTTATAAGCAAGTATCAAATTCAAATGGATTTCCAGTGTGTAATGATCTTTTAACAAAGGAATGTATGCAATCCGGATAAGTTTATGTCTAAGTAAATCCTATTTAGCATTCAAACCTATAAATGTGTTTTTCAACTCTCACTGCAATAATGTAGACTCCACTAAGTCAATGATCAATAGGTTTTTATTAAGCTTGTAACATAAGGCTAGGGTAATGGTATGATAAAGAAAATTTTAAAGCTCAAGTTACCTTAAGCACATAGATCAATCTAGACCTTGAAAGAGCTTTTTCATAACTCACAAACTCCCTTATATTTGACTTTTTCTTTCTTTTCACCAATTTCATATGCTTTTTTTTCTTTTTGTTGTTTTGTTTTGTTTTTTTTTTTTTTTTTTTCTTTCTTGCCCAACTCATGCCACACCCCCAAACTTGTTTCTTTTCATTATGAATATATGACCAAGAGGAAATATAGGCTCAGTGGGGTAGCTAAGGATACACAATAAAACAAGATAAGATTAAAAAGGCTCAAACAGTCTAAAAATGGCCTAAATCATGTACCTAACTTAGCTTTGTCTAGGATTTCGCCTCAAGAGATAATCAAACAAATTTATGAGGTTCCTAACTAAATATGAACTTCCTAAACATAAAAAGTCTCTAACTAAGCAACACCTTCACAAGAAAAAGATCAAGTGCATAAAGGTGTTAGAGATCACATCCTACAATGCTACTAACTCTAAAAATTAACATGAATGTTAAAAGTATGTGAAAACTAACCTATTATCATAGGATGAGGGATTTCACCATAAAAGAATAATAACATCTTGGCTAACTAAACAACCTAAGAAAAATTACAAGCATGAAACATCAAAATAAACAAAACAATCAAATACCAAACACCCTTAAACTTAAGATGAACATTGTCCTTAATGTTAAAAATATTCAAAATGAATAAGGATAGAAATACTCATGGAATTTAAGCAAGGAATAAATACCATAATTCCTTATCCAAGTTGTATTTGAAGTGTCCAAGCTTGAAAGGGAGTTGAAAAAGGTCAAAAAGGCAAAATGGGCTTACTAGGGAACTGGGGGCACCGTGACACCAGCTTTTGGGCACCTAGGTGCCCTAGCCGTGGGTTAAAGCTCCCTATTGGAGCCTAGGCGCTAGCTTTCTAACATTGGGGTGCTATCCTTTTTGCACTGCTCTCATGGCGTTAGGGTGCCCAATATACTGTTTTTTGCCCCCTTTCACCATGTTAATTGTATTTTGATGCTTGACTCTTATACCTATAACAAAAACATGAAAACTTAATTAAAAACATTCTGACAAATTAAAAACTAAGATGCAAAATTAAAGAGCTTGGGTTGCCTCTCAGGTAGGGCTTGATTTATAGTTGTCGGCTTGACTTTTGTCTGCTTAGCTCTAGTCCTCCTAAGCCCTGTAGGCTTTAGGAAGATTTTTTTTTCCTTCAAAGTTCATAAGTCTCTTCCTATTCCTTTTGTATTTTCGCCTTGAGCTTGTATTGGCCATGGCATGATCTCCATTAGGAATCTCCTTTAAGATCTTTGGCTTCCCTATTATTTGATCCCACCAATTAACAGCTTTCTTTCTTATTGGGCTTGTAGTCTTCAAGGATGATAGCCTAGTAATTAAAGAGTGCTTTAAAGGTAATGTTGTGCCAAGAGGAGTAATCTTTTCTTGAACTCCTTTAATTTATGCTTCATGCACAACATCAATTGCATAACATTCATCAGCTTGGAAAGGAAACATCATAGTCTTGAAGATATTAAACTTTACTTTTTGGTCTTAAACTCTCATGATAAGTTCTCCTTTTGTACATCAATGAGAGTTCTATCGGTGGCTAAGAATGATCTCCTCAAAATAATGGAGACTTCCTTATCTTCCTCCATGTTGAGAATGAAAAAGTTAGCTGGTGATATTAACTTAGCCACTTTGACTAGGACATCTTCAATAATTCCTCTTGGATAAGTTTGTGATTGATCCACTAATTGCAAGGTCATTTTTGTTAGCTTGATCTTCCTTTTTTTTAAGTCTAAGTTTTTGAAATATTGAGAACGGTATTATGTTTATGCTTGCTCCCAAATCACATAAAACTCTACCACTAAAGAACTTACCAATAAAAATTAGTACGTTGAAACTATCCAGATTTTTGAGCTTTGGTAGTAGTTTCTTTTGGAGAATATCACTACACTCTTTGGTTAAAGCAACAGTTTTATGGTTCTCTATTTTGCACTTCTTGGAGCATATTTCCTTCATAAACTTGACATATGTAGCCATTTGTTCAAGAGCATCCAGAAAAGGAATGCTAATGTAAAGCTTCTTGAATACCTCCAGAAATTTTTAAATTTCTTATCAAGCTTTGGCTTTTGAAGGCGTTGAGAGAAAGGTAAAGGTAGATTTGTAGGAGTGTTTTCTTTGGGAGCTTGAGTCTCCTCTTTACTACTCACAATTACCTCCTTGTCTTGCTTAGATGGAATTTCAACTTGCTTAGGGGGTTCTTCTACTTTTTACTACTCCTTAGAGTGATGACTTTACAATCCTCCATGTTAGGATTCCCTTATCTTGGATTTGGTACAGTATCAATAGGTAAAACACCTTAAGGATAGCTTGTAATGGCATTAGCCAGCTGGCATATTTGATTTTCAAGGTTCTTAAGTGATGCTACTTGGCTTTAGGTTATGGAATTAGTCTTGGATATGTATTGCATAAATAATTCTTCAATAGTTGGCTTCTTTTCAAGTGCAAGAATTTATGCTTGTAACTGAACACCAATTGGATAAATGGGCTTTGTTTCATTGGATTGCCCTTGATTATTCTAAGAAAAATTTGGGTGGTTTCACCACCGCGGATCATAGGTGTTGGAATAAGGATTACCTTGCTACTTATTGTAATTGCTCAAATAATTTGTAGCTTCATGGTTGTTTGGGCATAAATTTCATGCATGTGCATCCCTTCAAATCTCACAAGCCATGGCTTGGCTTCTATTTGGTTGTTCTCCAAGGGTGTTAATTTTCTCTGAAAAGATAGCCATTTGTTCAGTTAATGCACTAATGGCATCCAACTCATGAACTCCAGCTACTTTTCTAATTGACAACCTTTTGGAAGGCTATTGATAATTATTGGCAGCCATCTCTCCCAATAATTCAAATGCTTCATCAATGGTTTTCCCTATTAAAGCTCCATTAGTTACTGCATCAATTATTGTCCTTATTTGGCTCACTAAACTATTGTAAAAGGTTTGGACTTACAACCACTTTGGTAAGGCATGGTGGGGGCATCTTTTAAGCAACTCCTTGAATCTTTCCCACGCTTCATAAAGAGATTTTGACTTAAGTTGCATGGAAGAAGTGCTTTCGTTCTACAACTTGGCTGTTTTGGCTGGTGGAAAGAATTTTGCTAAAAACTTTTGGTTTAATTCTTCTTACGTTATGGTAGAGTAGTGGTGGATTGCAAGTAGCCAACTCTTGGCCTTTTCTTGAAGTGAGAAAGGAAAAAGGCATAACTTTAATGCATCATTTGAAACTCCATTGATGTTAAAAGTGTCACAAAGCTGCAAAAAGCTTATAAGGTGGGAGTTCGAATCATCATTTGGAAATGCAAAAATTGCACCATCTTCTAAATTATTTGGATTGGCTGACTTAATTTCAAAATCATTGGCTTGGATTGTCGGCCTTAGAATTATTAACCTAGGGTTCTTAATCAATTAAAAGCATATTCCTATGTCTTATAAATATATCTCACTTAATGAATTCACTATATTCTTATGTGAATTAAATTAAACAAGTCATTAAAATTGGACCTAATTTGGCTACACAAGGCATATAGGTATATTCTTATCCTAAACATAAATCAAACTTTACAACATGTGTTGAATTTAAACAAGTGCTAATTCATTCAAGTCTTAACCTAAATTTCCCTTTCCAAGTTCCT
This sequence comes from Quillaja saponaria, assembly GCA_029379385.1. NCBI lineage: Eukaryota > Viridiplantae > Streptophyta > Magnoliopsida > Fabales > Quillajaceae > Quillaja > Quillaja saponaria. Next base: position 10,271,788 of record CM055611.1, on the reverse strand, counting down.
CTAGGTTTCTTAATTCAATCGAAGAGAAGATAAATCAATTAGAAGCATTAAGCTTAAAACGAATTAGATAAATCATATGTTAAAACCTAAGCAATCCATAGATTTATCAAGCTACATGTTCAGTTCTAATTGCAATTCTAGAAAGGAAACTATCCACACTACTTGGTATAAACATGGCTTCAACAATAATAAACATCAAAGGAATATAATAAAAGTAAAGAATGAGTAGAAATAGAGAAAGCTATAAAGGTTATTGATCTTCAAGCTCCTACGATCCTTGCCCCTCTTGTTTCCTTGCACCTTTAACATGCTCTAATACTCCATAAAAATGTTACTAACTTGTGTCTCTGATTGTCTCTATAAGTCCTTAAGGTACTCCCCCTTTTATAGGCTTAAAAACCCTCAATTTCCCTTCAATTTAGACTAGGAATCATGCTGGCACCTTGGCCTAAGCTTCTCGAAGCTAGGACCTCAAAAATTGGCAAAACTAGGCAACATGGCAGCAGCTTGGGCATCGTGGCCTCAGCTTGCTAGCACAATGGTACCCACCTAGAAAATTCCTGGCCCTGGGGCTACAGCATTTTGGTGCTGAGGCGCCGGACTCCTGGACAACTTCTTCTATCTTGCGAGTTTTGAGCTCAAATTTGACTTCCAATGGAACTCCTTGTATTAGACCTTCAAAACACAAAGACTAAATTAATATGAGTTAGAACTCTTATAAAACACCTAAATCCTAATCTTAAAACAACTTGTAATCAACATCCTAATATAATACAGACTCAACTAGGAATTCAACTAAAACTAAGCGAAAACCAACTAGAATTCTAGAACATAGCTAAATTAATATGAGTAAAAGAATGTAAAATAACTTTATTTCTAAGAATTATCACTAGGGTATTTACTTATGAAGTCATGATTTAATTGTGAAACAAACCATAACTAATCAATATTATATGATAATATACTTGGGATAGTTCTTGAAATACTTATGTGCTAGTGGTTTATATGAATTACTAATAAATACTATGGTTGTAAATGTGGTTAAGAGTAAGAAAACTTGATTGTGAATTACGCATGTAAATTAGATGTATCCAATGTTGTCTAATTAGAAGCCTGGATCTATGTTTGCTTAACTGCTCATAACTGTTGATAGAAGAGTTTATTTTTAAATATATTAGTTGTTTTTGAAAATAAAGTTTTATATTTTTAAAATGAGATATGGTTTATAAATTTTGGACTAGTAGATTAGTCCAAATAATTTATTAAATTTAGGTTAAATTCTGGAAACGTAGAGCAGTTTGACATTTCACTGGTTAAAATTGCATAACTTGAGTTAGGAGAATGCAAATGATAATTTGTTTGTTGGAAAAATTGATGGACACATGTAGATTTCTATATGCATATCATATGTGTTAATTGGATTTCCTAATTAATATAGTTTATTATTGAGGTTGAAGGAAAAATATGTGTGCTTTGTGAAAGTCAATTTATGAAAATATGACTTGTGTTTGTATGATATGATTAATTAAGGTGGAAATAATGATAAATAAATTAATATAAAGTAATAATATGAGTTATTTGATGAATGGGAAAGATTTGAATGTGTTGATACTGGGTTGACAATGAAATAGACATAATATACTAGCAATAAAATGAACTTAATGGAGAATGCCTCTATTCCCCACTAAGCCATATCCTTAACCTACTAAGGGAGGCAAAAAGGTGAGTGTCAATGTTTTATATTATGTGTCCATGATTTAGAGTAGCTTTCTAATGCATGGGAAATGGTTAGATAGGTTACCTGGTCAAAAAGGTGATATAAGGGAAGAAGGAGACAAAAGAGACCATTTGTGTAGTCTCATTCCCTTTTATCTTCTTTTCTAATTTTGTAGAGAGAATGTAGAGCTTTCAAGTGTGATTTTAAAGAGATCTTTGCTCTTACTTGAATGTGATTCATTTAGATTTAGCTAAACAATCAGAAGATAAAGTTATAAAGGAAGAAATGATGAATACATAGGTATATTATTTTTCAGATTTTAGGTTAAATTCAATTCTGGGTAAGCTAGGATTTTGGGAGATTTGTAGACAAAATTAGCCTAAGTATTCTTAATGAAAGTTGTAGATCATGTTTTGTGATCGTATTTGAAGCTGGGCTTAAGCTAGATATGATCAAAGAAGAAGTTATGGTAGTTTACCCTAACTGGTGCTATTATGGATTGCTTGCATTCTCAGTCAGTCCAGATTGACTTTCATGGGATTAGAGGGAGAATTAGTCCAAAATTTCACAAGAGAACTTGTTTCTAACACATTGGGTGACAATTTTAGGGAGTTTAAAAGGCTGATTATGCTTGAGACTTTCTAGGGAGATCTTATAAGTTAGTACCATGTCTGTTGTAATCACAACAGACTAAATCACAACAGACTAAGACACATTGCAAGCAACTTTTATAAGACCCACAAGAATATGAAAGCAAAGAATCTCCTTATCCACATTGCTAGTCAAACTTAAAAACATAAATTCAATAAATATTTTGATAAGTTTGTCCGCATGGACTCTGAGTATGTTGCATGGATTGGTAGAATTCCGTTGGAGCAGTGGGCATTGGCACATGACAGAGGTCACCGCTTTGACTTCATGACCACAAACTTGGGGGAGTGCATGAACAATGTTTTGAAGGGAGTGCGACAAGTCCCAATCACTGCACTGGTGCGGTTGACATTTTACTGATGTGTTAAATATTTTGTGGAACATCAGGTGAAGATTAATGCTCAGCTAAATGCTGGCAATCAATACACAACCGACACTATAGACAAAATTCAAAATTAGGCAGAGAGAGCAGGTGGACACGAGTTGAGACAGTTTCATACCAGTTTGGGGATAATTGAAATAAAGATGCAATTTTGTAGATGGCAAGCCCAAAAAGGCGGCAACCAGCACACTGTGCGTTTAAATGAAAGAACGTGCACATGCAACAAACCCTAGCAATACATGATCCCTTACTCGCATGTTATAGCAGCTTGTACAAGCATGCATTTGACTATAACGACTTTATTGGGGAGTGGTATAAATTGAGAAATCAGGAGTTTGTATACACTCCACAATTCAACCCAGTGATACATGATGACTATTAGCCGGAATTCCAGTTCCCCCATGTGCTTCCCGACATGTCCAAATTGCGAAAGAAGGGTGGGCCGAAAACAAATTACATTCATAATGAGATGGACATTACAGAGTCCACGAGGTAACATAGGTGTGGTTTATGTAGACAGGAGGGACACAATCGTAAAAATTGTCTTAACATTACACAATCTTAAAACACAACTTCCATGATCGCATTCTTTACTTTAATGTAAATGTAAGAGTTTTCCTACTTATGTATTTCTTTCTAGTTTTTTATTATGCAGATATTAGGCATTATGTCCCCCACATGTCATGTAAAATTATTTTAAAATTAATAAACAAGTAGTGGTAAGCCAAACCCCTCACCAATTGAAGGTATAATTTTTCAAGTATTTTTCATTTTATCTAAGTCTTTCCCCATTACATTAAATCATAACATTATTGTTGTGTATGCATATTAACATTATATTTGATTTGTCTTTTGTTATGCAGATTCATGGATCCTGTAGCCCTAGTAGATATTTCAGTCCTTAGACTACATGATAGCCATCGATCCGTTAGGATTTTCACGGATCATGAGGTATGTAAATAACAAATCGATTTACCTTTAATTTGTCAATTTCATTTTATTATCAGAAATTTTCTTACTAATATGTTTTTAAAATTTTAAAGCGAGGCATATGTCCTGAGATGCCATCGGAGGGAGGCAGTGTTCGGCCGGGGGATTCTTAATAATATTAATCCTCATGTATTGGAGTATATGACTAGGGTAGGTTTTGGTGGTGTGATCAGGGTGGGGTTTATTTCGCTTGATTGGCACCTTGTGACAGCTTTATTCGAGCAATGGAGGCTGGAGACTCACACATTTCATCTGCCTCATGATGAGCCTGTCTCTGGCCTAGTTGATGCTGACGTCGCAACTGAGTGCGAGCGATTATTGGGAGTTGTGCCTCCTGCTACAGTCATTAAGGGTAAGACATTGAATATGAGCTGGTTAGGAATAACATTTCAGAATTTCCCAGCTGACGGTGATGACATTACAGCACAGAGATATGCATGAGTTTATATATTACAGCTGATGGGTGGATTGTTATTCACCAGTAAGACGAGTACCCATATGCACATTTGTTTCTTATATTTGCTGGAAAACCTAGATGTCGTAGGACAGTACAGCTATGGCAGTGCCTCCCTGGCATGGTTGTACAGGGAGATGTGTCATGCCACTCACCTTGATGCTTTTGAAATTGCTGGACCTTTGATATTACTTCAGGTATGGGCATGGGAGAGACTAACCTTTCTCGCATCGAGGAGGGAGACAGAAATTCCGTGGGATAATCTTTGTCCTTTAGGCGTGAGGTATGTAAAATTATTGGTTTTATGCATTTGCTTATAATGTGTGGTACGTAAATGACTTGTAATTGACATTTTTAATTACTTGCAGGTGGAGAGCAAAGTTCAAAGTAACTCAAATTTGCCATAATGTGGTGTCTTGATATAGGGAGATGCTGGACAGGATGTCATCAGAGCAGGTAATTAGAAGTTTATCTTATATCTATGTACCATTTAACATATTCATGTTGCAATGTTTTATTTATTAAAACATTGACATTGTTTTTGGGTTGCAGTTCATATCACTACCATACATTGATGATGAGCTAAGGCACCTAATACCAAACTATTGTTATCGAGATCAACATATTTGGGGTGCTAAAGTACCCTTAATATGTTTTCATATTGTTGAGTGTCAGAAAGTGGATAGGGTAATGCATCAGTTTGGATATCAGCAACCTATACCAGAAAACCCTACTGACATAGAGGCCGATCAAACCTTGCACAAATGTGATCTTCGGGGATGGGGCGTCACAGACTACCGTTGGCTACATGCTAACCACTTAGTCATTTGGGGCATGAGATGCCATCTTGTCCAGATAGGGGAGGTTGCATGTGGAGTTGCATATGGTCATGCTGCTTATACGCCCAAGTACAATGAGTGGTATAGACGTATCAGTATAAGATATCTTACACCAATTGGTCTTATTCATGCTGCTCCAGCTCTTTCCTATTCTACTCATTCGACATCATCATCATCTATGTCATCACAATGTCGCAGACACAGTAGGACTGATGTCCCTGGACCGTCAGTATCTTATGGACGCGTTGATGCTGATGTCCGACCATCAAATGTGTATATTCCGTCACCACCACATATGTCTCCACCTCCATATATGGCCAGTACTTCAGCTATGTATCAGCAGCTTATGCCTGACTTTGCACAGCAATCAAGCAAGGTTTTTAACTGTCCCATACCGCAGGTGCTATACTTTCAATATGGTAGTACACTGGCATCATATGACCCGGGTATGGGTTCAGGTATGCAAGCGGACAAAAGATTTAGCAGTGCTAATGACATACCTCAGTTAGAAGATCTTGGTAACACAGCTGATGTACCACCTAGGTGAAACTCGGCAAGGAGGAGAAGACCACGCCCATATGGTACAAAGGGTCATTTTTTGTAGACCAGTATTGCCCGAAATCCTTATTTAAGTTTTTTTTTTTGTGTGTGTGTGTGTGTTTGTTACTTATAATGGGAAGAGTCGTCCTGGTTTATTTTTTAATTTAGTTATACTTGTAAATTGGAATTTACATTTTAATAAACAGGTATGGGTCTGCCAAACCCCCCACCACTTAAAGTGGAATTTTTCAATTGTCTAATAATAATAATTATCTTAAATACTAAAATTATTACATAAATCTTCAAGTATTGTTTTAATAAACAGACATGCTAGCATCACTTTATACTGAAACATGTAATAATTAGAATGAGGTACGCAATCTTTTCATGAAGTGACTACTCGTTCAAGTATTTTCGCTTATAAAGTATTTAAACAGTAAATGGACAGGTTGACATTACTTTAGGTGTGAACAGACATGCTGACATTACTTTACACTCACACATTAAATCTTTGACTACTTCAGTATATATTCAAGTGACATTATTTTGACGATGACAAGAGATATTTACTTATATAAATAGTTTCAAACCTATCAAAGTTGAAAACATCAAACAACCATTTCTTATTAGAAACTCACACTCGATAACAAGAAAATATGCCAAGACAACCCTGCTCACATTGTGGTTGTCATGGACGTTGTGGTGGTCACAGATCATCAACTAGAACCAGACCTGAGCCATCAACACCAAGACAACGTCTTCATCGTGTAGACAAGTATACTGATCTGAATGAGGTTACATGGTATGGATCGAAAAGAGAGTTTCAATGCGTCCTTATATATTCTACCAATAGTCGAAATATTGTCGATCATATAATGGTAGGACCAGTTACTAATGTCTCACAAGAAAATTAGGTAGTTTAGGCAAGGGAACCTGAGTACATTAAATGGTAGGAGATAAGGTGCGAGATGGAATCATATTGTAGATTACACAAGCTGTCAGTCCCAAAAGCGATATCTGCAACTTTACCTTCAACACAAGGTGAAATAGCTCAGGTGATTGAAAGACTAAAGTCTGAAATTAACCAGATGAATCGAAGACTAGATAAGTACCATTCTTGGCATGAGGCGGCTGCTCGCCAAGACGAGTTAAGAACTCCGACCATGATGGAAGTTGAAATTGATGCGCAATACGAGAGCGATGATAACCTGTCTGACTACCTTGACAGTGATGATGATTTCGTTCATAATTTTCTTCCATCGTCTTTGCCAGCATGTTGTTAAACAATAACACACATATTTATTTCATTATCGCCAATGTGTGGCAAGTTTTTCTAAATAAATTATAGTATTCACAATATGTATTAATATAAGTGTGCTCCATTAATTTTTTTTAAAATTTAATGTTTTTTCTTTTTACTAAATCATTTCAAAAAAGTTTAAAATTATACACTTTAAATTAAAAAAATTTAGTAAAATTAAAAAATTTGTGTTATCATACACAATAATAAAAATCAATATCTTACATTATAAATTTAAATTTAAAAATATCATACATTATAAGTTTAAAAAACTATCATACACTATAAATTTACAATTTATCATATATTTTAAATTCCATATAATTATTATATACTTTAAAATTGATCATACATTTTAAAATTTAAATATATCATAAACTATAAATATATAAATTAACATATACTTTATATTTAAAAGATATCATGAATTTTAAAATATCATAAACTATAATAAAAACATTTATGATACACTATAAAATTAAAAAATTATCAAAAATCTTAAATTCTAAAAATACCAAATTTAAAAATTTAAAAACTATCATACACTGTAAATTTAAAATTTATCATATATTTTAAATTCCATATAATTATTATACACTTTAAAATTTATCATACATTTTAAAATTTAAATATATCATAAACTATAAATATATAAATTAACATATACTTTATATTTAATTGTTATCATGAATTTTAAAATTTTAAAATATCATAAACTATAATAAAAACATTTATGATACACTATAAAATTAAAACAATTATCAAAAATCTTAAATTCTAAAATATCATAAACTATAATAAAAACATTTATGATACACTATAAAATTAAAAATTATCAAAAATCTTAAATTCTAAAATATCATGAACTATAATAAAAACATTTATGATACACTATAAAATTAAAAAATTATCAAAAAATCTTAAATTCTAAAAATACCAAATTTTAAAGTTTTAAAATTATCATACACTTTAAATTTATAAAATATCATACACTAAAAATTAAAAAATTACTATATATTTTAAACTTTAAAAATATCATACAATAAAAATTAAAAAAAATTTCATAAAATTTAAATTTATAAATTATCACATATTTCAAAAAAAAACCCACTTACAAATTATCATATATTTGAAATTAAAAATATTTTCAACTCATGAAAAAAAATTAAAAACAAACACAAAAACCTGAAGGGGGTTAGGGCTGCAGAGGGGCTAGGGTAAGGGGTAAGGGGTCAGCAGAACACGCTTTTAAAATGCCAGCCCTGAAACCAGCTTTACAAAAGCCGTTATCAAGGCTTGTCCCCCACGGGCCCATGAGGCAAGGCCCGCAAGGGACAAAATGTGGAATGAAACCGGGTTTTGAAAACCCGGTTTCAGGGTTCAATTAATTTGGTCAACGTGGGCCCGTGAGGTGTGTGCTGAGTCGGACCAGAAAACGGGTTTTGAAAATGTGGTTTCAGAGTTTACCCCATTTTGGCTATTAAAATAAAAAAATTTACCATTTTATACAAAAATTTTGGGAGTTTGATCATTCTGTCCAAAAGTCATTCCATAGATATCACTCTTTTTGGCTCTAATTCTTAAATGAGAATCTTTCTAAATATCCTCTGGCATATCTTATCCTATCATTAAATCTAGACCACTAAAACCCTATAACCTAGCTATAACATGGACTAGTGGGTTTAAATTAGCCAACGTGCACTTTGACCTTATGATGGGAGGCTTGATTTGGATTGAAAATAAAATTGAAAATTTCAACCATTGTTTAGTTGGTACACTATCTTGTTAACTAATATTGTCATCTCACTCCTGCTTAACTCTTCTGTTTCACTATTTCAGCTATCCTTTTTACCATTAAACCATCAACTGCTGACAAAAATTAAGATTCTAAGGATAATCAGGCCCTAGCCAAGCATTGTAGACCTTCAATAGCCAAGGAGTTTAGCTCCTCCCCACTTAAAACATCAAAAAGTGAATGTCAAGGTAATAGCTTTTACGTTGGATTGCTTTTGGTTGTTTCCTTTTAATATTCTTTCTCTGCAGATGACTTCTTGTGGAAAGTTAGTAGTAGAAGAAGATGAAGCATCCCAAGGCTAAGGCACGTTGACATTATGACTAATCCCCAAAGTGGAACTGGTTCTCAAGGCGAGAATCCTAATGCTCAATCTGCTAGAAAGTCATCTGTTGCAACAAGAAACTCCATGCCGATTCCATATATGGGTGAGGTAACTTTTACATTTTTACCTATAACATCCCTTGGCAGCTCATTCTTCCTTCTTGTTTTTACAAGTTCCACCTCTCACTACTTTAGTGTTCTGTTAATATAGTTTAGTGACAGCCAATGGGAACATGCCACGTGGCGGTTGCTTATTCACCTGCATACTTAAACAGTTCTGGTGGCCCATGCACGTGCTCGTCTACTCTATATATACTTCTCATTTTCCTGAAGAGGGTAAGATAACAAAAAAGGTAAAAAGTCTAGTTACCTCTCCCCTAATTACTGTTGAACTCGTCCCCTTTCTGACTTATTCATCAGAGGATCTTAGGAGTTCACCCTGGACTCGACTCCCGTCCTCTATTTTGCAGGGCTCGAAAACGCTAGGTCGCTAGGTATCTAGCTTGGACAAGTGGGACACATTGAGAGGACCACATCGCCAGGTCTCCAGCTCGAACAAATCCAACATTAACATTGGCGCCGTCTATGGGAAAGCTATTTGATTTAGCTTACCGACTCAACCGACATGGAAAATAGAGAAGAGCTCGAGGAGAAACGTAGGTCGCGAATGGGGAAGGGCGTGGAAGGTGGGTCACTTCCTATTCCCACCCTAGACCCAAACATTTCGGTCACTTAGAAGCAATACGCGAAGATTATGACAGCCTTGGGAGAGATCTCGGCCAGGCGAGCTGTTAGGTCGCCCCCGAGGACCCAACGGGGAATTCAATTTGAAGATCTGGATGAAAGCTCGGGGAGCGGCCGAATGGCAGAAGTTAGGGCAGAACCAAGGGTCGAATACCCCGGCGAACACACAGAAGCTCGTCATCCTTTTACAAAAAGCGTAACCGACTGCCCTATTGCTCGAGGGGTTAAAATCCCAGCTTTGGAGCAATATCATGGAACTTTAGATCCTGATGATTTCGTGATCGGGTTTGAATATCTCATGCTATTACACAGTGTTCCCGATTAGGTGACGTGTAGGGCTTTCGGCTCTACTTTAAGAGGGTGGTTTGCCCAAGTCAAACAAGATTCCATTCACTCATTCGGACAATTGGTTTCCCAATTCAAACATCATTTCATGACAAATAAAAGGCACAAGAAGGATGCCACCTACCTTTTGTCTCTTAAACAGGACGACGAGGTGCCCTTTAAAGAGTTTGTGGGACGTTTCAATTGTGCTGCTTTGGAAGTGGAGGATGTAAACCCTCAAGTAGTGCTAGTTGCTTTGAGATCCGGCCTAAAAAAATCCGAGTTTAGGAACAGCTTGAACAGAAGAATGCCGAAGACTTTGGAAGAGCTCATGAACCGAGCGGAGGAGTATATCAATCAGGAGGAAGCAGATTGGGATCTGGTAGCACCTTCATACCAGCCTCCCAAAAGGCAGCGCTCGCCCGAATTTTGTGATGCTCTGCCAGGTCGCCAGAGGAAGGAAAAAGGAAGAAGGGATAGGAGAGAGCAAACACCTTCTCGCCGAAAATTTAAAAATTATAGGCAGCTGAATAATACTAGAACATCGGTTCTTCTGGCTGTCCGGTCAAGAGGCGTTCTAAGATTTCCTTCAATCCTTAAATAAAAAACCAAAAATTTGGACAGGCTCCAAGTTTTGCTTGTTTTACAGAAGCCCGGGACACGATACCAAGGATTACTTCACGGTGAAAGATGAAATAGAGCATTTGATCAGGAGAGATTGTTTGACTGAGTTCGTTTAACGAGAAAGGGCCAGAAGGGCGCGACAAGATGACAGGTCTCGTGGTGAGCACTCTTATAGCCATTTTGAGCAACCTGGATATAACAGAAAAAGTGTAGACAATAGCAGAAGATCTCCAAGGTCTCCCGAGGATAGGGGGAATGTAGTAGGCGTCATACATATGATTGTCGGTGGGTTTTCACAGGCGGGCAAGACATCGTCGGAAAGAAAAAAGTATGCAAGGAGGCCGCTGTCGGTGGATTTGCGGCCTAAGAAGTCTAGAGAAGAGCATTCCTCGGGAGTCATAACCTTTTCCGATGAGGATCTGTGGGGGATCGAGAGTCCTTACGAAGACGCTCTGATAGTGTCCACAAAGATCGCCAATTATCAGGTACAGAGAGTCCTGATTGACAATGGGAGCTCAACTGACATTATGTACTCCAAATGCTTTGATCAAATGGGGATCTCAAGGCAAACATTGAAGCCGTTTGAAGGATCGCTGGTGGGATTCAACGGCGAGGCAGTGGAGGTAGAGACGGGAATCTTGAGAAAACGGTGATGCTGCAATTCTGCGTGGTAAAATTACCTTCGTCCTACAATGTCATACTAGGTCGACCGTTTTTAAACGCCGCAAGAGCTATACCTTCGTCCTGGCATGTTTGTTTAAAATTCCTGACCTCCCAAGAAGTAGGCACCCTGCGCGGAAATCAGAGGGTAGCATGGCAGTGTTATTTTGCAAGCCTGCGTACCAAGTCCACTGAGATCTTGCACACGGACGACATCAGGGATACCTAGACTAGACAAACGGATGGACATACGTGGAAGACCGGATTCAGTGGACAAGTTCGAGCCGGTGAAACTATTCGAGGGTAACCTAGAAAAGACCGTTCTTGTCGGTATAGAATTGGAGCAGGGGGTGAGAGAAGCCTTGATAGCGGTCTTAAGAAAAAATGCATCGTCCTTTGCTTGGTCGACCAAAGACATGCCGGGGATTGACCCCTCTGTCATACATCACAGATTGAGTGTCAAGGCGGACTCCAAGGCCAATAAGGCAGAAGAAGAGAAATTTTGCTCTGGATAGGCAAGAAGCTATCCAAGAAGAAGTATCCAAGCTATTAGAGGCAGGTTTCATCAAGAAGGTATATTACCTCGACTGGTTAGCGAATGTCGGTCATGGTACGAAAGCAGAGCGGGAAGTGGAGAATGTGTGTTGACTTCACCGACTTGAATGAAGCATGCCTAAAGGATAGTTTTCCTTTGCCCCGAATCGATAGGTTAGTTGACAATTCATCGGGAACCTAGCTATTGAGCTTCATGGATGCCTATGCCGGTTATAATCAGATAAAGTTGGCCGAAGAGGACGAGGAGAAAACCTCCTTCATTACAGAAATGGGAACTTACTGCTTCAAGGTTATAGCCATTCGGTTTGAAGAACGCCGGTGCGACCTTACCAACGTTTGGTAAACAAAATATTTAAGGCACAAATGGGTCGTAATGTGGAAGTATACGTGAACGACATGCTAATCAAAAGTCCAACTTCATAACTGCATGTCAAAGATTTACAAGAGACTTTCTTGACAATAAATCTTCATGGGCTGAAGCTCAACCCGACCAAGTGTACATTCGGGGTCTCGGCAGGCAAATTCCTAGGTTTCATGATAACTGCAAGGGGAATTGAGGCCAATCCCTCGAAGATTGCGGCTGTTCTCGGCATGCAAAGCTCGAGGTCGACCAAGAAGGTGCAGAGACTGACGGGTCGAATCACATCCCTGGCACGGTTTATGTCCAAATCGGCGGATAGATGTTTCCCTTTTTTTCAAACTCTGAAGAAAGCATTCTCATGGATTTGGCCTCGGTTCCTGTGTTAGGAAAACCAGTGGAGGGCGAGGCACTAATCCTTTATCTAGGCGCATCTGCTGTGGCGGTTAGTTCGGTGTTGCTTAAGGAGAACTGGTTGCGAACAGCAGCTCGTATATTACACTAGCCGAGTCCTCCAAGGGGTGGAGATCAGGTATCCACACATCGAGAAAATAGCTTTGGCTTTAGTAACCTCAGCTTGGAAACTACGGCCATACTTCTAGACCCACACTGTGGAGGTAAGGACCGACCAGCCACTGAAGAAGACTTTGTACAAGCCCAATACCTCAGGAAGAATGGTTCAATGGTCAGTCGAACTGGGCGAGTTTGATATATGGTACAGCCCCAAAACGGCCATTAAAGCTCAGGCATTTGCGGACTTCATCGTAGAGTAAACTTTTTCGAGTGAAAATTCGGGCGACCTAAACACTGAAAACGCCGAGCATGAAGGCTGGTTATTGTACTTGGATGGGTCGTCTGATAAACTTGGCAGCGGAGCGGGAGCAACTCTGAGGTTCCCTGAAGGACCAAATAACGGAATGTGCCATAAAGTTTGATTTCCCGGCCTCGAATAATGCAGCCGAGTACGAAGCTTTGATTTTGGGTCTTCGATGGACCAGAGCAACATGAGCGGATGAATTGAGTGTTTTTTGTGATTATCAGTTGGTGGTGAAGCAGATTACAGGTGATTATGTAGCACAGGAGATCGCCATGATCCAATACCTGGAAAAGGTGAAATAAATCATTAGCCATTTCACGAAAGTAGTAGTACAGCACATTCCAAGGAATATGAATGGGCGAGCTGATGAGCTCTCAAAGCTCCACGGATGTGATAAGATGAAGGCTCGAATCCATACTTTGAAAAGACCGAGTTATGAAGAGTCTGAAACTTTGGCTGTCGGAACGTCAGTTCCATCATGGATGACTCATCTAGTAGATTATATACAATTGGGCGTACTTCCTTCAGATACAGCGGAAGCAAAAGTTGTCATAAGAAGAGCGGCTAGATATTGCATGATACAGGACCGTCTGTACATAAGGTCCTATACCCGCCCGTATCTGAAATACCTGTCCGAGAAAAAGTCAGAATATGTATTAGACGAAGTGCACAGGGGTGTTTATGGAGCACATATAGGTTATAGAGCTTTGGGGCAGAAAGTTTTGAGAACGGGATATTTTTGGCCGACCCTTCAGGAAGACGCCAAGTTGTGGGTGAAGAAGTGTGACAATTGCCAGAGGTCGGCCAGAGTGCCGAGGATACCCCCGAACAGACTAACATCCATTACCAGCCCTTGGCCCTTCGCTGTATAGTGTTTGGATATTCTAGGACCTTTTCCTGGGGGAAGGACGGGAAAGGTGAAAAAGTTCATTTTGGTAACTTGTGATTACTTTACCAAATGGGCTGAAGCGAAGCCGACGACCTCAATCAATGCCAAAGCCGTGGAGAAGTTCCTGTGGAAATACATAATCTTCCGTTTTGGAATTCCAAAAGCCATAGTTACCGACCATGGAAGACCGTTTGATTGCCGACCTACTAAATCCTGGTGCTCGAAACTGGGAATTGATCTACGTTTTTCGTCGGTAGCCTACCCTCAAGCCAACGGCCAGACAGAAGCTGTTAATAATGTACTCCTTGAAGGACTAAAGAAAAAGGTAGATCGGAATAAATTAGACTAGGAAGAATACTTGCAGCAGGTTTTATGGTCGTACCGCACTACATAGAAGATTGCCACTGGGGAAACGCCTTTCAACCTGACCTACGGAATGGAGGTGGTCATACCAGTGGAAATAAGGGGTTTCGTCCCCTAGGTTGGAGACCTACTCTGTGGAGAGCAATGAGACCGAAATAAGATCGAACCTCAATTTGCTAGAGGAGGTTAGGGAGAAAGCTCGCCTTCACTAGATCGTCTATCAATAGACCACTGCCCGGCACTTTAACGACAAGGTAAAACTGAGGCCTTTGCAAGTGGGTGATTTTGTTTTAAGACTGAATCAATTCAAGAGTGGAAGCTCAGAAAGAAAACTCAAGGAATCATAGGGAAGGCCTGTACCAAATTTCAAACATTGTGGGTCCGGGGCTTACAAAATCAGAACAGAAGTGGGAAAGGTTCTCCCGAACAGCTTCAATGCAAGACATTTGAATAAATATTATCGTTAATATAGATCGTCTTGTTCTGCAAATATTTCTCTCCTTGTATCTGCTTGTAAAAATTAATGAATAATGTTTGGTTTCGTTCATTTCAATGTTGTAAATCTAAACCTACATTTTTCAAGAACATCTCCAAACCTGGGTGCGGTTGAGGTTCACCTGGTCGATCCAACAACCCTGACAGGGAACTCGACAGTCCAGTGCTCGCGGTCAGGCACGCGAGGCCGCTAGGTTTTTACCCGTGGTCCGAGCCTCCTGCCAAGTCCTCAAGATCTCCAAACCCGGGTATGGTTGAGGTTCACCTGGTCGATCCAACGACCCTGACAGGGAACTCGACAGCCCGGTGCTCACAGTCAGGCACGCGAGGCCGCCAGGTTTTCACCCGCGGTCCGAGCCTCCGCCGAGTCTAGCTTCAAGCTTCATTAAGGTAGATCGCCTGTTTGTTTTTACTTCATTATTCAGACTTGCAATTTAAAGTTTGCTAAATCATAATCATAAAGACTGGTCAAATGCTCAAAATAAAAGTACATATAATAATAAATCATTTCAAATATGTTCATTACAAAAATTATAGTGTCCTAAAAACTACTGATCACCCCCATCTGGTTCGACGGCTTCGACCTCCTCGTCCGTCTCGCCCTTGCCCTCACCCTCGCCCTCAGATACCTCAGTCCTGGTCAGCCTCTGCTTCAGCGAGCATCTTCTCAATCCTCTCCTCTTCTTCGGCTTCTTCCTCACCAGGCCATTTTGCCTCAGAAATATCCAAAGAGGGGTTGCGCTCTTTCAACCATGCCCAGCAGCCGACCCACCCATTCGCGTACAAACGACTGCCGTGATCATAGATCATTTTTCGACAGTCTTCAGGAATTCTTGAAGTTTTCCACAGCTGCCCGGGCCTCCTCTTTCGATACCTCCAGTTCAGCCCTCACCCTGGCGTTCTCATTTTCTTTTTCTTCCCTTAATCGGGCAACCTCCGACTCAGATACTCAGTACCTTTCCACTTCTTTTCTAAGGCAATCTGCGTCCTCGTTCTGCTCGCGGACACTTCTCGAGCCACCCTTCCACCTCAGCCCCCAAACGCAGGACTTCGGCTTGCAGCGACTCAAAGTATTCGTAAGCAGATCGCCCTTTAACCTCGGCTTTCTCTTCTTGGATGAACTTAGCTTTCAAGTTCTCATTTTCTTGAATGGTATCGAGCAGCTTGTCAGTTGAATACTCGGCGTCCTCCTGGGCTTTCTTCAACTTTGTATACTAGGACGCCTAGTACTGGAGGGACTACAACCAACAGTATCACGTCAATAACATTATACATTATACAAACACAAGTGTTAAAGATCGTCTGTACCTGAACGCCAGCGGACAGCCCGGTAATAAATGTGCTCTCAAGAAGGAGATTATCTATCATAGCTGTGTCCGCGGGCAAGGTGCTCCCTCTTGCTATGGCATAGGCTGCGCAGGGGATATCGCTGATATAGGCGTCTTCCGGGATGCCCAAGAAAACGTGCGCCGGAACCTTGGCTAGTGAAAACCGTCCGGGCCTGTTCTCTCCTTTGAGGAGGGCCCTGCCCTTGCCCTCTTTTGCGGGGGACCAGACTTGGTATGAGGTGGCATCCTTTGGCGGTCTTTTGCGTAGATCGTTGCCAAGGGAAGCACGCCCTCGGTCACCTCGGTTCAGGACTCTTCCTGAGCCCTTCAAACAGATGACACTTCGGTCGTGTCTCTGTGGGAGGCTGAGCTAGGTTTTAACCTTTTAGACGCTCTCCCACCCTCTTTCATCGGCCTTTTTCCTTTGTTCGAAGTTTGTACAGCTCTCTCTTTCAGTGCCTCAAGACGCCGCCTGGTCGCTGCCTTGACTTCGGCGGCCTCCTGTTCCTGTGTCAGACCCATATCTGCAAAGCAAGAAAGCAGTCGATCAGTAACAATAAAGGATAGATCAGTAATAGTATTAATAACACGACGTTGCACAGGTGCGAACCAAAATCCAGCATGGATAAACCTATCCTCGCCAAGATTGGACCAGAAGTAAAAAATGTTGTGTGCAGAAGCCTGCTCCTCTGAAACTTTCTGGTACGCAAGGATTTTATAGTATTTCTTCCGCTGCATTCGATTCATCTTAGGAGGTTTCTTAGGCTTCCATGCTCGTAAAACCCCCCACTGGTGCAGTAAATCTGTGGGGTGAGGAGCCTCAACGAAGAAGTACCGAGGTTTCCACTCTTTGTTATTGTCAGGATGTCATCGGTACAAGTCGAACCTTGGCAGAAAAGTATATCCACCCCCCCGACTTGTTCTTGATTTGATGAAGATTTTTGAAAACAGTCAAAGACGGGCCAATCTACAAGGTGTGACAGACGCCAATGAATGTAATTAGAAATCGCCATCCGTTAGGAGTAATCTGGGCTGGACAGATACTGAGGGCGTTCAACATTTTGACAATAAAAGGGTGGAAAGGATAGCGAACCCCAGCCTTCAGGTAATCCTCATAGAAGCAGAAGGTGTTCAGGTGAGAGTGATGCGAACGATCTCTGTAGGGACCGACCTTATAAATTTTGGCCCCCACTGGTTCGAAGTACCGTCTGCGCACGAACTCCAACCTTTGGTCACTTATAACATTCTCAATGGCGTCCACAGCGGTGACGTTAGTTTGAGGCTAGAAGGTCGCTGGGTCATCGTCTGATTCTTCATCGTCGTTCTGTTCAGGCAAGAAGCGAGCCAGAGCAGTGGCCTCGTCCTCGTCCTCGAAACTCCCAGACTCGGTATTTTCTAAGCTGGAGGACGTGGACGGATGATAAACTAGGGAGGGCGGAAGAACCTTTCCCTTCCCCGGACGATATCTAGGCTCCTCGCCCACTGGCATTATAGTGCCATCTGCCGGGTGGTCGCCTGATGTGTCGAAGGGCAAGGCGGATGTAATTACCATCCTCACTAGACATTTTAACTGAATAAACGAACTGAATAAAGTTTAGAGGCTCGTACCTAGTAAAGAAGGAAGGCGTACAGAAAGTATAATCTTCCGAGTAGTCAAGCTTGTTGGACGCAAATTGACAGAGCTTCGCTACAGAAAT
Organism: Quillaja saponaria; assembly: GCA_029379385.1. Classification (NCBI taxonomy): domain Eukaryota; kingdom Viridiplantae; phylum Streptophyta; class Magnoliopsida; order Fabales; family Quillajaceae; genus Quillaja; species Quillaja saponaria. The sequence continues at coordinate 10,253,945 of CM055611.1, read as the reverse complement.
CTCTTAGTGGGACACAAATGTGGGGTTTGTAGAGCCTTTTATATGCCCCGAAGGCCTGCCTCGCACTCCGCGCCTGCACTCCACGCTTGCCAAGTGGCACTGCCGCGATTTCGTCCAATTACAGTTTCATTCCCGACCCAGGTATCCGAAAAATTATGGTACGACCGAATGGCGTCCGAAAGTACAAGAAAGACCCGTTTGATTTGCCTCGGATCTCCACGGGGAGGGCAATGACCTGATTGCCTTGGCTTGTTATTGCACAAGCCAGGTCGTCCTTGGAAGTGTTGATCGGGTCCTTTTTTCATGGGGCTAGTGTTAATATAGTTTAGTGACAGCCAATGGAAGCGTGCCACATGGCGGTTGCTTATTCACCTGCATATTTGAATAGTTCTGGTGGCCCGTGCACATGCTCGTCTACTCTATATATTACTTGTCGTTTTCCTGAAGAGGGTAAGATAACAAAAAAGGTAAAAAGTCTAGTTACCTCTCCCCTAATTACCGTTTACCGAGCTCGTCCCCTTTTTGACTTATTCATCGGAGGATCTTGAGAGTTCACCCCGGACTTGGCTCCCGTCCTCTATTTTGTAGGCTTGAGAATGCCAGGTCGCCAGGTATCCAGCTCGGAACAAGTGGGACACATTGAGGGGACCACATCGCCAGGTCTCCAGCTCGGACAAATCCAACATTAACATGTTCAATCTTTTCATTGACATTACTGAATTTCTAGATGCTTAAAAGAATTATAAGAAACCTACTCTTGCTTTGATCACTGCCTCGTTTTAGAAGGATTCGTCCAGGATTAGGATGACGAGCCTGCCTCAATTCTGTCAATTGTTAAGACCAAAATTGAAAAGTTGACCTTCATGACATGGAGACTCAGCAAAGCAAGCACCTAAAACTTAGTCCTGATGCCGACAAACTTTTTACTATGGCCAGGGTTGAAATTCATAGTATTCACACAGAAGTGAGAGACTTGCGCTATGTCGTTAAGTAGGGTGACCATAATAGGCAAAGCAATGGTAGGATTGGACTTTGCTTAGGACTTATTTTCTCACCCTTTTTTGGAAATAAGGACAATTAATTATTGGTGAATTGAAATTTTGTTCACCTTTTATTTCAATCTTTACCAATGAGAATATTGCTAAATAATCACCATTACACAGTACTCTATTAACTTTAAATGTCATTTACCAATTAAGGGATCATTTATCCTATTTTTTGTCTTTCTTATCCTCTATGAGAGGTAAAATAGTCTTCCAAACTAGTTGGCCTCCATCAAAGTCCTTTGACCAAACTTTCTTATTGTAGGCTTTTACTATTTGCTTCTTGTTAGCATTGCTTTATTGAACTCATCTAATTAAGATTGATATGGAAAGCCACTCTTAAAAACTTAACCATGAGTTTCATCGGTAGAACCATTTCATGGTCGCAAGTTGAAGGAAACTAGTATGGTATCAGTCCTACTCCAGTAAGAGGTTCAAATGGCCCACAATGCTTTAGAGAGCTTTTTGTGCCAACATTTGGGGTTGTCCAATATAATTTATTCTATTATCCATTTTAGAGCTTTTAGCTTATCCATTTGCTTGTGCATAATAAGGTGTTGAATGAACAATATCAAATTCATATTCCTCAACAAACACTTTAATTAGTGATCCGATAAGCATTAACATGATTGTTTGAGGAACAACAAAATGGTGAATTATGCTTTGCTTTAAAGCCTCAATCAATGTTTCCTGATTACTCGTGCTTAACATAATATTTTTGCTCCATTTTGTATAGTAATCAGTTGCTACCATGATGAATACATATTGCTTGCTTGATAGTGGAACGATTTTATCAATTATATCTATCGCCCAGCATCTAAATGGCTTAGGTCTCACAACCAGGTGAAATTCTTAGATAGGAAGTATATTGTCATACTTTTGGAAAGGATTACATCCCTGAGCGTATTTAGTACGATCAGAGATCATGTTTGGCAAATAATAACTATAATGCCTTATTAACCACCCTAGCTTCATGCCAAATTGATGTGCTCAACAAACTCCTTCATGTGCGTTAGCCATAAGTATCACGGCATTAGGCATCCCAACACACCTCAAAAGCATCCATTTAGGTGTTCGTTTATAGAGCTCTTTATCTACTAAAACATAGTTTAGAGACTGTATCTAAACCTTTTTTGTTAGTTTTAATAATAGGGTTTCTTAGGTAGGCCATCAACTTTTCTATCCAATCTACACCTTTTTCGATTGGCATTGCTTCCACTGTATTTCATCGATTGAAGATTGAGAGTTTGTACCTTCTCTGGACGATGAAGGCCTGACTTGTCTCTCAACCTAGAAAGGTCAATCCATATGTTATATGGTGAATTTCATTGGCCTCAGTGTTGAAGTCTCTTAGAGTATACTCCATTTCCACATCAATGAAATCGTCCTACAATCCTCTTGTGACTTTATAGTATTCACCTAGGACAAGGATTGTTTGGTTGGTTGTCTACTTAAAATGTGGATATTGATAACATTGACCTATAGTGGTGTATGTTAGGATTCTACATCTAAAAACAATACGTTTCTAAATTAAAACTTAATGGGCTTTAATTAAAAATTAAAATTGGTATTATATGCATTATTATGGGTAAAAGACTTCTTTTGAAGAGAAAATTAAAATTATGACTTATTGATCATGTATTGTAGGACTTCTCAGAATTTGAAATGTAAAGACTTCTCTTTACTTTTCTCTAGAATATTCATTTCAAGCTATTTAGAATTTTATGATCATATAAAACTCTTGAAACATTTCGTCAGTTTGTGGTTTATTCATTTTCAATTGCACCATCTTTTTGTTAGAAAGAGCCTATTTACTTAAACATCTCCAACGTTGGGATTTCATGGGCATCTATAATTACTTCAGTCAAGTCTCTTCTAGTATGACTTAAGTTGCATTCCATATTATAAATTTTCATCTGACTCATAACAAATGTAGAGAAAAAAATTATATTTTAATTCACATTTGTATTTTTCATTGAAAGTGCTAGAGAGTGAAGACATTGCAAATGTTTTTGAAGTTATGTGATGAATTGACTAAAAAAATTATATTTAAATAGAAATTTGTCACACCCCTCATCAAGGCATGACTGGCCGGAGAATTGGATAACCAAACCTCCGTAACCCTGACTTCAAAACAAAGTAACAAACATGACTCTTGGTCCATCCAAAAGATAAAAGTAACTTTCATAAAATAGAAGTTCGTTATAAAATTTTATTTTCTAAAATAGTTAACAAATTACTAAAAAATTTTGGCAGAGGTTCCCAACAATATGGAACATGCTTCAAAATACAAACACCTATGTTCAAAATTTCACACAACACTAACACAAAGACAATAAGGAGCTCCGCTCCATTAATATTTTTTATTTATTTTTCTATTTTTATCAAGACAAGTAACTAAATTCTTAAATTATACCAAAATTAGACACCTCACAGTTCTAGTGTGACTATAAACTTTCATACTTAGCTGTAAGTATGAGATCCTGTAAATACTTTGTCGTACTCAATCGTCAAGTCACAAGCTCAATGACGCCATGTACCTAACTCTTATTACTAAAAAAAAAAAAATCACAAGAGAGGGGTAAGTCTGATGGACTCTGTGAGTGGAAAATCATATCTAAAGGATACTAGCATCACACCACATAAGTGTATAACATATATAGTAACATCATGTAACATTGTTCATATCTCAATTCACATTACATGTATACATTATAACCGTTGTAAATTTACAATTTACATGATACATAGGATCATAAATCAACCAGAGCAATAGAATCAAGCAAAGCAACAAAAGGGCCAATGAGTAACCCAACCCCATACAACATTATCACCCCCTGCTAGGCATTTACGTGTCTGTACAACAAATTAATCTCCGTACATAATCCATCCAACCAAGGCTGAACACTAAATTAAAAAAAAAAAAAAAAAAACACTTAATAGAATCATAGTTTCTCATGATTTTAAATTAGAATAACGTATGTGCACCTAGATTTTTAATTTTCGAGATAAAAATAATTTCTCAAAATTTTTTTTTCATTTATTGGCCCTTATCAACCATAGATAATTTTAAATGAGCACTCAATTTTAAAAAAAATTATCAAAATCAGAATTTCTCATGATTTTAAATTAGAATATCCTAGGTGCACCTAGATTTTCAATTTCGGAGATAAAAATTATTTTTCATAAAAATTACTTTGTTGGCCCTTATCAACCACAACCAATGTCAAACAAAGCAACCAATATCAAACAAACATAATTCAAATAAATTAATGAAACACTCTACTTGCTTATTTTCCATATCACGTATACTCAAATAAACATATAATTACACATACTAATCTAGCTCATAAAGGCAGTAATTAACCACTCACTGGAAACCGATTCCATCTGTTACTCACACTTAATTCCATGCGTCTCATCAAGACTACATTATAATCCGGAGCTGAAATCTATATTTCCAATTAATGCTTAGTTTATAAACGTTATTGTTATAATATTTTAATTTCTAAGTTTATATCTCAATTTGTATAGGTCTCTTTATGAAAGTTTTCCATTAAGCTATTACATGTTAATTAATATGAATTGGACTTTATGTGATAAGGTTAATAATAAAGAGACATTTTAAATGTCTTGATGCATAGGGTAAAAGAAACCATTAGAAAAGATAGAAAGCACTTAGTGAGTTAGAGATGTTGAAACTGTCCAAACTTGGGGTTTGGTTCAGTGTCCTCCTTAATGATCATATCTTTCTGTAGGAAATTCCTGAATCCTATTTTGTAAAATTTATAAAATACTAGACACGTGTAGCTTTATAATGGTATATCATTTGTAATTTTTAGATTTGTATATCAATTCATTTTATTCTTTGAAGTTGTATCCAATTCTATAAAACGCAAGATTTTGATAGCTTTGACCTTATCTTAGTTATTTGAGCATAACTTTTTCTAGGAAGAACGAAATCCAATTATGTTTGTTGGGTATATTAATAGACAAGTATATCTATCTTCCTTATTTAGAAACTTTTTCTAAAATTAGTCTTGAACTCACTCAATTCCTTACATGAACCAAAAATAAGGCACTAAAATTCTGCATGACCTAACCGGAGTCTAACATGTCTAACTCACAATAAACTTAGAACCAAGCTATGAAATTTTGTAGACAACATATAAAGATCCTAAGCTACACTTTTTCTTTTGAACTCTTAATTTAATTCAGCCTTTAAAGTACCTTAAACACATGATTTTTCTAATCCACGAAATCTAGCCTTGCAACCCTTCACAAGCCACTTAACTCTCATTTTCCAACACTTTCAAGCTCCAATTCATACTCCTCACTTCAACACTAATTCATTAACATTACTCCTAATCCAATTAAATTCAAGATTGTATTAGTGATATAGAATCAATCCAGAACTTAAGTTGTCACTTTAAAATATCAATCCAAACAAATTTATACTTATTCTCAACTCAACTCAACTAAGCTTTAAAATCCCAAACTAGTTAGGGTCGGCTATATGAATCCTTTTCCTCCTTTCGCATCGATCCGAGACAACATTTTCATTAATCCCTAGCACAGCCATATCTTTCTCGATGACTGCCCCCCATGTAAGTTGGATGTGTCCAAACCAAAGTAGACGATTCTCCCTCATTTTCTCCTTAATAGGTTCTACTTCCACCTTCTTATGAATCTTCTCATTCCTTATTCTATCCTTTCTTGTATGTCCTATAATCCATCTCAACATTCTCATTTCGGCTACTCCCATCTTATGCCAATGTTGCTTCTTAATTGCCGAACATTTGATACCATACATCATAGCTGGTTTTACTGTCGACTTATAAAATTTTCCTTTCAATCTATTCGGGATTTTAGGATCACATAAAACTCCCGAAGCACTCCTCCACTTCACCTACCCTGCCTTGATCTTATGGTTTACATCATGCTCAATTGCACCATCTTTTTGTATTAATGACCTTGAATACTTAAACACATCCTTTGTAGGGATTGTCTAACCGTCTAAAATTATATCATTCGAGCCTACTCTAGTTTCACTGAAATCGCACTCCATATATTCAGTTTTTGTCCCACTCAATCTAAGGCCTTTAGATTCTAACTTGTTCCTCCGCATTTCTAGTTTAGAAATTAAACCTTCCCTAGTTTCGTCTACCAACATGATATCATCGGCAAACAACATGCACCATGGAGCCCTATCTTGAATATTAGTAAGTTCATCCATGACTAAAGAAAATAGGTAAAGACTTAAGGATAAACCTTGGTGAACACCTATCGTGATCGGGAACACTCTAGTCCTACCATCTATGGTCCGCACCCTAGTCATTACTCCCTCATACATATCTTTAATAACTTCTACTTATTTAGTTGAGACCTTCTTCTTCTCGAGTACCCATCACAAGACTTGTCTTGGCACTTTATTATACGCTTTTTCTAAATCAATAAAAGCCATGTGAAGATCCTTTTTCTTTTATATATATTTCTCCATTAATCTCCTAAGTAAAAAAATAGCCTCCATTATAGATCTTCCTGGCATAAAGCCCAATTGATTCTCAAAAACTAAAGTCTCATTCCTAAGCCTACGCTCAATCACTCTTTCCCACAGTTTCATTGTATGGCTAATAAGTTTTATTTCTCAATAATTCCAACAACTTTGAATATCTCCTTTATTCTTATAAATAGGGATCAACAAATTTATACTTATTAAGCTACAATATTTTTCTTGTAGTCATTTTATCAACTACCTTATATACTTGTTTTAATCTACTTTATATATATATATATATATATATATAATTCCTAATACAATCAACATACTTTTATTAATTCTTAACTTGCTCAAAATTCTTAACTTACTTTTATTAATTAAACTAACTATTTAACATCAACATATCCCACTTCCCAAGCTTTCATTTCCCATAAACATGCAACTATTGCATATATTCTTTGTTTCAACTTCACAACTTTTACATCTTCACTCTTAATCCATCAAGATATATTAAAGAACAAGGTAAAAGTCTATAAGATTACCACCAAATATGCCAATTAGCTACCTCCTCCCTTGATGGCCACAAGAATGATCTCTTGCTCTCCAATCATAGCCACTAACACTTCAGCAATTTGCCTCCTTCAATCGGTAGTACTACCCTTAACAAACTCAGCCAATAAACCAAAACAGGACATGGTTAGTTGCTGCCACAGCCTTGTCCCTTACACACAAACATGGTAGATTTATTAAAGGGAGTGGACAAAATTCCAAGTAGCTAACTAGATCAAGGCTACTGTTGGTGAGGGTTACTACCAGCAGCTAGAGTTGCTGCCAAAACAGGGGAGATCGTTGGTTGCCATGGTGAGTGAGGGCTGATGTGGCTCCATGACTTGGTCCTAGGCTAATTTATACACACTAGCTGGAACGATTTTCAGGAAGCAACAACTTGAACTAGATGAAGAAAACTTGAAGCTTGGCTATTTGGTAGCAATTGCAGGAATTCATGGCTGACTGTTAATAATTGAAAAGAAGAATTGATTGCCATCCAACTAGAAGGAGCAGCTAAAAGGAGAAGCTAGGACCATGATCAAGCACAATAGCATAAAGGAAGAGATAAAGTCGTCTGCTGGTGTAGGAGAAAATGGAAGAAAGTTCAAGAAGCAACGAAAGCAAATCTCAGCAGGAAAGTCGGCTAAGAAAAGAAAGACAAAGGAAATAAAAGAAAAGGAAAAAAAAAAAAGGTCAATGGGTCAACTATTTTAATAAAAATTGTAGTATATAATATATTGGTATTCACATAAAGTGGTGGTCTATAGTTAATCTTAATTATATACAAATATATATATATGTTTTCAAGTCCACTTTTATTCACACCCATAGGTATACTATTTATCTACATCATATATTTGCATTTAAATTTACGATCAAGAGTTACACTAAATTATTCAAATTTCTTATTTCAATATTGAGTTATATAATATCCAATTGTATTATTACTTATTTAATTTGTTTATTTTTATAACGAAAATTTACATATGACAATTAAAACTTTATTTTTCGATTTATAAGGGTTATGACAGAATAAGACGCTCAACGGTGAGAGAAATGGTAACGATCACTGTACAAAGAGCAGCCACCACCCAAGTAGGTGTGAACTCTAACAATTCCCTTTCACCTTCCCTGCCATTCATCTTTCTTTCTTACCCTATCTCTCTCTCTGTGTAGTCCCTTTTTGTGAGCTTCCTAGCTTCCACTACTTCTCAATAATTGGATCTTCACTTCAACCTTGACTATATACTCCATATTCGTGTGTTGTCGATTTTGTAGTTCGCTTAATATTTTCCTTTTTCGAACATGTGATGTGGAAGTTGTGAAGAGAGACACTACTTTTATGGTCACCATTAAAATTTATTTTATTTTTTACTAGCCATTAAAATAAAATTAAAAAGAAAGACAACTATTTCTAAGGATTTGTCAATTTAAAAGTCATTCAAATAAAATTCAAAAGAAAGAAAACTTTTCTAAGGACTAGTCAATTTAAAAGCTATTAAAATAAAATTGAAAAGAAAGAAAACTATTTATGAGAAGTCAATTATTATAAAGGAATCTCTTGACTTATGAGGCCATAACTTACGGGCCAACGATTTTGTATACAAACATTTAAAACTTTAGTCCATACACCCTTTCTTTATTTAAGGTTTAGCATTGGAAAAAATCAATAGAGATGACGTTTTGCAGTAGAAAAAAAAAATAGATATGTCATTTCCTAGTCTAAGATAATTCCTAAAATGCTTAGTTTGATAAATGATCCGGTCAGCATAAGATATTCTCATTTTTTGAATTTTCTCATGTATGGTAAAAAATGAGATCTTATTAGAGAGGGTAATTTTCTCCCTCTTAACACATTGTAAACTATGGAGTTACCCATGATGCTTAGTGACAATTATAGTGTTTAAGATTATATCGTTGTACTGAAATTGAAATTTATTATTATTATTATTATTATTGATTTATCTCGAGTATCCTCACTTTCCTTTGAGTTTGAGCCTATTCTCGTTCGAGGTTCGAGGTTTGTGGCTGCCCCTTTCCACATATGTTTTCTTGCGGGCTCGAACCCCTGACATTTCGGAAACCCCTTAATTAGAGCACTTCTAATTAAAAAATTTGGTAGATGTTCCCCATAAAGTGAAATATGCCCAATAATACAAATGCTTATAACATAGTTACACTCAACCAGTTATCAACAATAATAATATACATAAGGAGCTCTGCTCCATTTACACCATAAACCTTAACAATTAGACTATTATACAAAACAAAACACAATAACTCAAATCCCTAATGTGATTGCAAACTTCCATCCTTTCGCTTTAAGTATGCGAGATCTTGTTACTAAAAAAAATATCAACAAGCGAAAGGTGCATCACAAAGACGCAATGAGTGAAAAATGTACCCTAATGGGTACTAGCATTACTCAACACATGAATATAATACATAGGTCAAATAATATCAACATGACATGAATTTTCAAAACAACTAAATATCACACGTATGTAAATATGAAAAACATAAAATTAAACAAACACAGTTCAAGTAGTACACTATACAATCAAATCAAATCAATCAAAACACTCAAAGCACACAAAGGACCAATTAGAGTAACTTAGCATCCGCACACCAAATATCTGCCCTTCGGGTAATTTTTTGCACCCACATAATAAATATATACTTCGTACATAACCACCCTCCGAGTCTGAGTTACTCGAGTATTTATAATCACATATCTAATAATCAAAGTATCCTGGGTGTACTTAGATTCTAGTTTGAATGTAAAAATCATTTCAAATAAAAATTCATTTTACTGGCCCTTATTAAACATATACAAATTCTCATCTCAAGCATAATTCACATAACTCAAATTATACGCTACACATTCTTATATACCTCTAAATATAAACACATTTACTCAAATACACATATTCATCTAGCAACAAAAAATACTTTATCCACTCACAATGATACGGATCCTATTCTATGCTCCCTCTTGCCTTCACGTACATAGTCAAGGCAACAATAAGTTCCAAAATTGAAAATTATATTTTCACGTATTATTTAGTTGATAATTTCATAGTTATAATCCTTCAATTATTAAAACTTGTATATCAATTTTCATACATTTCTTAGAAACCAACTCCTATTAGGTATTTTAACAAATACCTTGAGAATAACTTAAATTTCGTTCCACGTTTGTATATATTATACTTACACATACCAAAAGATTAACATTAATTCCTTAATTCCACATTACTCACATTCCAAGCATTTATGTTAAGTTCACTATTTAAAATCAATTAAGAGCTTGAGTTATGAATTTCCAACATCAATCCAACTAAGTTCCACGATTTTCCATTTCTTTAACCATTTAACCAATGATGCTTTACCTGCTTGCATGTTTAGCCAATTAAAGCAAATGAGCAAAGAATAGTGCCAAAAGGACAGAGACAAATGCTACTACTTATGAAAGGCAAGGTGGTGGCTTTAGATTAAGTCCAAAAGCTTTGAGGCTGAGTAGTCGATGACTAATTTCCTTTTCTAGGAAGGAACTAAGAATGAATCTTGTAAAAGCTTTGAGGTACATGAAACAAAACAGGGGAAAAGAAGACAAAGGAAGTTGGCTGCTTTAGCAACTTCACGGTAAAACAAAGAAGACCAGGGAAGCTCTCACTGAAGATCCAAAGGAAAGAAAAGCAAAGCCTCCCCTGAATTTTTGAAAAGCAAGGAAAAGAAAAGAAACAAAGGCGGTAGAATACACAGACTAATTGACAAAAACAAGAGGAGAAGAATAAAATAAGAAAAGAAAAATAAGTAAAGGTGAATGTTTTTATTTGCGGTGGAGGCCTAATTCCATATATATATATATATATATATATGCAAGTGTTATAATTCCTTCACTTTAATTACTTGGTTCACAGCACAAGTTATACACAAAAATATCAAGTTATAACATATTTAATTACTTCATATGTTTATTATTTTATAACTAAAATTTACACATTATATCTAAAACTTGACATTAAGATGTTGGTTTATAACACTCTCACCCTTTTAAAATACTAGTGGCCTGCACGTATATATGTGCATGTTCTGTATATATGTTATACAAGAGAGAGTGGGGAGAGAGGGTAGGAGAGAGTAGGAGAGTGGGAGGGTAGAAGAAAGTAAGAAAGTGGTAAGTTTACTATTTAGTAGTTATTAAGTGATTGAATAAATTTTATTTATTAAATAATTTAAATATAAGTATATTGTATAATAGAAGACCACAAAGGTCTTCTGGCTTTTATAATACTAGCCACATGCACATGTACAGGCACAAACTAAATATATATATATATTTTTAAAAGTATAAAATTGTCATTTTAAGTGTTTTAGTTCTATTTAAAAGGGAAAACATAAGTTATTGTGTGAGTGAAATAGGTAATTATTAAGGGATAAAGATGAGAGAGTTATAGATGATATGAGTGGATAGGGTAATGGATAGTTGTTAGTTTAAAATTAATTAATTTATTCTATTTTAAAGTAAGAGACTATAAGGACTTCTAGCTTTTAGAATTGTATTTATTATAGAAAAATATTTTTTTTATCAAATTAAATTAAGGTAAAATCATCATTTTCATCAATCAACTCTTCCTCCTTATCATTGTCTTCTGCATTAACTGAGACGATTTCATCGCCATCAATAAAGTCATCAGTAACAATTAACCTAATATGTTTTTCGCTCTTAGATTGAAGAAGCTCATTTTGATTAACTTCTTCCAAAACATTTCCATCATGAAGTGATTCAAGGAGACTGTCATCATCTACAATGGTAACAGGAGCTAGACATTAGGTTTCTTGATCTTTAAAAAAGTTTGAATGTATCGACACAACTTTTTTAGTGTTATCTTCAGTCATTGGTAAATTAACAAAATTTCTTGGTTTTACTCTACATATTATTCACTAATTAAGCTTTTCATTTTTCTTAGATGGATATTTTGCATAAAAGACTTGTGTCGCTTGATAACGCAACACAAATGGCTCATTCGAGTTAAGTTTAGATTTGTGATTTATCTCAAACAAACTATGTTAGGGGTCAACTTTAAGTCTTTTTTCAGAAGAATCATACCATCGACACTTAAACAAGACAACTTTCTTGTTGGGACCCCTATACTCTAACTCAATCACATCAGTCAATATACCATAAAAATTGTAATCACATGCTTCATAATAGCTTCCCTTCACATAAACATCACTATTCATTGTATTTTTGTTTTTCACATGATGTTCTGTGTGAAACCTATAACCATTTATGATGTATCCATTATACGAGTGGACAGATCAATTTGGGCTCATAGTTATATCACATACGTGCTCATCAATATTTATATCATGCAATACTTATGTAATTATGTCATATGTATGAATAAAAATTTCATTAATGAAATAGAGTTAAGTTTAATTATGATTGATGAAATTCTTACTAGTTGGCGTAGCCACTGTAGAAACTCCCTTTTCACGAAGTCTCTTGAGTTGTTCATAAGTGATACTGGGATCTTCAATTCTTATTATTAAATTGAATTCACTTACAAAAACATGTATGACAAGATAAGTTATGTGTAAAAAGTTTGAAGTTACCAAAGTAGAGTTTTTGAAACTTACTCCAGTAAAGGTCAAATCTTTTCACAGTTGAGGAAGACATATATCACTGCTTTGGTATACTTGCAATCTTTTAGTAGTTTAGATCGAGAATGTCCAATAGTTTTACTAGGATGAGAAAATAAAGATGCTCGACCAGTTGGATCAATGTCGTCATTATCATTTTGGCATTCTTCTTGCATCTTTGTAAACACATTGATTGGAAAGTAAAGGCTACAAAAATTTGATATTTCCTCGAGTATGTAAGCCTCGACAATTGAGCCTTCAACCTATGCTTTATTGCAGACCTTTTTTTTTTTTTTCAAATTATGCTTCATCCTATTAAGGAATGTTATATAATATTTAATATACAATTATAATAAAAAAGAATAACCAATACAAGAAATTTGAAAGTTATCTTTCAAAGGGATATATCCCCCAATATTGATCCTTTAAATATTTATTTTTTATAATATATAATATCCAATACTAGCTTGCCTATTGTATTTGATTAATTTCCATGATACATATGAAATTATAGAAAGAAAATAATAATAAATTATTATTTAATTTTTCCAAGCATGAATACCTTAGAGAAAAATCCATAGTCTATAAAACATCCCAAAGAAAACCATTTTCTAGAGGTTCTAGGTATACACAAAAGTGAAATATGTCACACTCTCACACAAAGACATGACTGGCCGGAGAAATAGGTAACCAAACCTCCATAATCCTTATTTCAAATCAAGAAACATAGATATAACATTTGGCCAACTATAATTAAAAAAGAAATTTTATCAAACCAAATTTTAGGCAAAGACTTATTTGTCCAAACACATAACACTTTAATTAAAAATTTTGGCATAGGTTCCCCGTAAAGTAGAACATGCTCGACAATACAAATATTTATAATATGGTTCAACTAATCAACAATAGTAACAATATTTATAGGGAGCTCTGCTCCATTCATATCATAAACAATAATAGTTAAACTATTACACAAAACAAAACACAACACAACACCTCAAAGCCTTAATGTGATTGCAAACTTCATCATTTGGCTTCAAGTATATGATCTCAGATATATACCTTGCAACAATAGAATCATCAAGTCACGAATCTGTCAACGATGAATGCTAGTCTCCTGTTATTAAAAAAAAAACAATAACATACGAGAGGTGAGTCATAAAGACTCAGTGAGCGAAAAGCGTACCATAATGGTACTAGTATCAATCAATACAAAATCAAAACACATAAATCTAATAATATTAGAATAACATGACTTGCTAAACAATTCAATTTCGCACGTACATAAATATGGATAATGTAATAAAATAAACAAATATGATTTAAATATTCAATGTACACACAAATCAAACAAGGCAATCATATTTATGATAAAAATTAGTCTTATTAGCCCTTATCAAACACAAACAAAATCATAAGTCAAATACAATTAAATTATTATGCAAAGGTCAACAATACAAGACTTAATTCAATTAGCTAAATTCATAGCATTACACATTCATAAAATACACCGAAACAAATAACCAAGATAATCTAGCAACCAAAGAGCAACATTTTCCACTCACTAGGCTTAAGAATTTGGTTCATCATTCCATCTAGAATTTGAAAGTGTCGGTGTATCCACGACACGTTTCGAAACTGAAAATCAAAAATTCATATGCTACTTAGTGTAACCATTTCATAAGTAATTCTACAATTCCTCAATCTTACACACACACACACACACACACACATATATATATATATATTTAATATATTACTTTGGAAATAATTCCTCTTAAATATTTTATCGAATTGGAACTAATTCCTCTTAAATATTTTATCCAATATCTTAAAGGCATATTTAATTTCCTTGAATTTATATGTATATATCTTTATACATACACCAAGAAATCCCCACACAATTGATCAATTTCCGTATTATTCATATTCTAACTTGAATTTAAATTAAACTAACTTCCTAAATTTCATCAAAGCTTGATCATATAATTCTATTATTAACATATTCAAATTCCAAAGTTTAGTTTCCAACAATCATGTAACTATCCTACATATCCTTTACTCTTACTTTCATTCACAATTTCTTAACCCCTACTCCTAAATCATCAAATTACTCTAATTAGCAAGATTGTACATCATAAGATTACAACAAAGTGAAAAGGGTGGCTGCCTTCTCTAATTAGGCTCACGGCTGGACCATCAAGGCTATTGCTGGCTGCCTTATCACGGTCAGCCTTGCTGTAGCACACTCATGACAAGAATAACCCCTCAAGGTGGAGCTCATGGTGCAAGACTTGAAACAAGTTATTGCTTTCTAAAATAAAGGATGTTGGCTGCTAAGAATTAACTCTTGACTACCTACGCGGTTGAACAAAGGAAGGTGATGGAAAGAAAAAAAAAGGAGGAAGGTGCTGAATTTGTTTCTTTAAGTTATAACTCGACATCGTGAAGTCGAGTTTTAAATATAATATGTAAATTTTTAGTTTTAAAATAAAAAATTAAATAAATAACAAGATAATTAAACATGTTATAACCCGATATCTTAGTATAAATTTTGTGTGTAATTTGTGGTTGTAAAGTAAATAAAATTGTGAACCAAGTAAATTAAAAATTAACATACATACATACATACATATATATAAATATATAAATATATATATATATATATATATATATATATATATATAATTAATCTACACCACAAATTTAAAACTTAGACCTTAACCATGTAATTTCCCTTTTCTTTTTCTTTTTCTTTTTCTTTTTCTTTTCCTTTTCCTTCATTTTTCCTCTCTTAGTTGACTTTACCTTCTAAATTCACTAACCTTCTAGGCTCTCTCCCCTGCTCCATCTTTTTTTGAATAACCGTGGGAAGTTTCTCCTGGCAACTGAGTTACTTTTGTTCATCTCAGCCAAATTTTTCCTCTCTGGCTACCTTCTTCGCCGTATTAACCCCAAAACCCATTCATCATTTATTGTTATATTATCTAGACTCTTTTTTAGAGACATAGAGCAAGCAAGATATAGTCTCACTAGTGGTGCAAATAGAAAGAAGTTGAAACTAACAATTAAGGATAGATTTCCCCGAGCTTTGGATTCCAACATAGACACCTTACTTCCATTTAAGACAGAAATGACGGTGTCAAAGAATCAAAATCGAGTCCATGTATAAGGTGTAGAGGGTGGCTTTCCTATGTTTTTTTTATATTAATGGTCGAGGCACAAAAATATACCCTACAGTTTATGCTCTCTGGAAGGCTCCTGAACTCTTACCTTCTTTCATGCTTAAGGGTGGTAAGGTTTCATGTTTTATCATTGGAGGAGCTGATTTGATGTTCCCTGGCATAAGTGTACCTGGTGATGGTCTTCCATACTTTTTAGCTGAGGAACCATGGGCAGTAAAAGTTGACCATACTGATATTAGGATCCTTATGATAGCCTGGAAAATGAAAGCTAAAAAGCAAGGTTATTTTTCCATGCTCCTGAACTTGTGGTTGAGCCAACAACACGAGTGAATGCAAGAGATAATGATGAGTAAAATCGATAAACGGATGTTGGTATACATCATCGACAAGCTTGTGACCTGTCGATAGAGTGCGACATGGCATTGCTTCAAAATCTCATAATTGAAGTCAAGGATAAAAGTTTGCAATCACTTTTAAGCCTGGGTATCTGATTTTGTATTGTGTTATGGTTTATTTCATTCATTGTTATGTTATAAAGTGAAGAGCTTCTCTTGGCATATTATTGTTGTTGGTAACTGGTTGAATATAACTAGATGATCTATATTTGTATTTGGGTATGTTCCAGTTTAAAGGGAAAATTTGTTGAAATTTTTAATAAATTGTTATGTATTTTAGTAAATAAACTATTGTATTTAACTTGTGTTTTCTAAACTTTATTTTTAATCTTTAGTTTGGTCAAGAGTTGTATGTGTTTCTTTGTTTGAAGTCAGGGTTACGGAGGTTTGGTTATCTATTCCTCTAGCTAGTCATGCCTCCATATGGGGTGTGACACTTTGATGTATCAGCCTTAGCTGCAACAAGTAAAGGAGCAAAAGTTCAAGATGATGCACAAGATCGATGAAGAATAGAGCAAAGGAAAGGCTTTGGCTAAAATGGAAGAAGAAGTAAGTCGATCCAAAGAAATAAGGAGGAACAAATATAAAGTAAAACAAATCAAGGTCAAAGTTTAAATTTGTGATGTAAATAATTCTTAATTTATACTTTTATATACATATATATATATATATATATATATATATATATATATATATATATATATATTTATACACATTTATTCAATTTAGTTTTCTTTGTTTATACTATTTTTTCATACCTAGCTAAAAATTTACATAAGACAAAATCTAAAAGAATTTAGGCAAAAGTCAAACAAATTCATAGTGTATATTTATTCTTGCTTTATACATGTATATATATCTCTGTGTGTGTGTGGATATTTATTCACTTTAAATTTATTTATTATTGTTTCACCTATATACAAACTTTACACGCAAAATTTTTAAAATGAAATGCTAACATATCAGATTATGACAAACTATCTTATCTATCTTTTTTTCATTGATTTCACTAGAATTTAAGGGGTTTATATGGTCAAAAATTATTGTTATTTTGCTACCCTAATGACCCAAAACCTTCACTAGTTGCATCAACCTCATTATTATATTTGTATTATTTCATAAAAGCTTCACATATGTCCTTTCATGTGTGAGCTTATAGGCTTACAAACCACCTCAAAGCATCCCTAGTCAAATATCTTGGTACATTTAGGCAATAAGTTCCTCAAATGCCATATGAGCTTACATGACCTAGCATACATTTTCAAATAAGTTTTAGAGCAGCCAGTCCTATCAAATTCTTCTAAGCTTGACATCTTAAACTTACAAAAAGCGTACTTGAGGAATTATAGGGAGCCTTTCACTGTCTACACCATCATCAATCTTTTTCATGCATTTCATCATGGTTTCCACCCGTCCTAACTTGTCAAAGACATCTTCATTGAAATTATCTTTGGGTTTGGTCTCTTCACAACAATTGGTCCCATCGACAACTTTTTGGACCCTTCAGTACTTAGGTATTGGGCCACAATGAGATTTGTCATAGGAAGAAGTTAACTGGTCTATCTTTCTTGCAAAGCTAGGATAATGTTGGTTAACTTGACAATTTAGGATTCACTTTCAGCCATTGTTAGAAGTGCATGCGGGAACTATTTGGGTTAGGAGGGTTACTTGGGCTAGGTAGAAGTGTTTCTAGGTCAAAGAGATGACTGTTTAGGCTAGGGTGAATAGGTTCGGGCTTGTAAACAAATTTCCTTGGATATTCTAGCTCTTAGGTATGGTTATTGCAATCTTCTTATTTTCTTTTGCAAGATTTTGCTCCCTTTAATTTTAAAATTACCACCATTTATTAGTTAGCTCACTAAGACTCTAACTAACATTTTTGAAAATGAACCTAAAAAGGCTTATTGGGCTTAGCCTAATAATGTCTAAATAAAATCAAATGACTCTATGTATGTATGCATTGATCTATGTAACTAGAGGGTAGCAAAATACCTTTATGCATGCAATAACGTAAACATATAGGTGTTAATAGGTTCCACCCTAAGGAATGATCTAACATTCATTATATAAAGGTAAACAGAGGGTTTCAAGGTTCCTCATCAGATGTGTAATAGATCCTAACATGTGACACCATGAGTAGCCACGTTAGTCCAATAGTACCATCATCTAAAAATATATCAATCTAGTATGAAGAGATTTTTACTCGATAGTGAGGGTGACATCCTATATTATACACATGGAAGCAAGATGATTTCATTATGTATATGAAGCTAGTCATGGCTTTTGGGCTTGTATGCATTCACACAATATTCAATAAACCGCACACGTGTCAAGGCTATTAATCCATATTACTAACTTGTCAAAGTGGTAATAATTCATATTACTAATAGGCTAGATCCAAAAATTTTGGTCAAAATAACCAAACCGGGTTTTGTCAGGTCAAAAAAATATGGGTAAGCTAAGGCGGGTCAATTTGGAAAATAGACATGTCAAAAATATCCATGTCATATTAAACCGATTCAGGTAATAAATATTCATATCATGTTGGGTCAGAGCGTGTTTTAACAAAATTGTCACTGTACTCTATAAGGATGAATTTGAAATAATACATTCTTTGATAATTTTATTTTAGGGTAATATATTGTAGTCAAGATTATTATAAATAAGGAAAAAGACAACAAACAAGAAATTGTTCTAATCATATGAGTTAATACGTAAAAACTCAAATAAAAATACAATGCTTCTACACTCTTATTCACCAAGTATCAACTAACCAAAATAACGGTGTTTGTGATAATGTCCTTTTTTTTTTTTTTGTTCTGATTGTTTTTGACAATTGGTCTTCGTCTTATGAATTAGAGTGTAGTTAACTATGCAATAGGCTTTAAGAAGTCAATGACAATTTAGAATTCAAAATAAGGTGGGTACTTGTTTAAGTTAAAAGAAAAATGAGGACATTGCTAGTGGAATGAGAAGCAAAATGCAATTGATCATTTTTTTAACAATCTAGTGATTTTATAGCTAACTTATGCATGTCTTGACTAATTCAATTCTCTGGTCCAGATAAAGGTAATCATGTTGGCCGAGACAAGAAAATTTAGAAAGGTTTAACTCCTATATAATTCGAACTCATGAAAAATAAAATGAAGAACATATCTTCTTGACCACTAGACCAATTATTTAGGGTATCAGTTTTTGTATGATATACTTTTAACTTAATAACATGTTCATATAGTCTAAATATGTTAGGAAAACTAGGTCATGCATCATATGCATGCACAATAGAATTAAAATTTTTCCAAACTAAGAATATTATATTCAATTAATTATATATAATGAAAGTTAAATGCTAAACTAACCTCTTAAAGCTTTGTTCACGCAACTAGATTGATTGTTTAGCAAGGATTCTTGGATTCCTCCACGAATTATCAAAATGATTCTCCCAAATATTAGTTCACATAATTGATTGATTAAAAACCCTTTACCTTTTTTGTAAAATATTCAAAGGAATCGATTCACCCTTAGAATACGTGCTAGCTTCTACTTAGTAAAATCATCAATGAAATATTGTTCTTGAAGAAAAGAAGTCTTTTGCTTTAATAATTGGGGTCACAACTAAAGGGATGAGATTTTCAAGAACTCTTCTTGCTGACAATCTCTCAAAAGAACGAATGTCACTTTTTTGCTTGCTTACAACTTCTTGGCCAAATTCATTTTAGCTTTACTACATATAGGGTGCCACTAGGGCTTAGAGAATTATAATCATTTGTTGTCTAGGATTTGAATAAACCTAAAATCCAAGACCTAAGACTCAAAACTCCTTTAAAAGTTCATAATCCCTTTATGATTACTAATGGACCTTTAGATTCCTAGTGGCCTAAATCCAATTAAGATTCTCACTAGATTTTTCCTTGAATTTTAAGAAAACAAATCTTTTCATATATGTATAGGTAACAATTATCTTTTTACCCTTATATTACCCTTATGTCTCTGGAACTTAACTATTAATTCTAAGACTTCATTATCCTTCTAATTTCTTAATTAATGTGTGTAATCCATTAGGTTCTCTTGTACGCTGGCAATAAATGTAATTGGATACTTCCTCAGAAGTACGATTAAATTAAAACACTTTTAATATAACTTTGGTTTTGCTAAACCAATCTACTTATAATCATAGATCAAGATTAACATCTGGCAATGTATCATAACCACCCAAGTAAAATGAAGTTAATATCACTTATCAAACCTTTCAGTGCTAGGTTATTATGTATTTCAATCCTATCATCATACATATCCTAAGATAGACATAGGGCATGGATTCTAGTGTCAACCCTGTATTTGTCTAAATCTTTTAGTACTTAAAACCAAGTTTACGTTTTGTTCCTTAAAGAGATTCAAGAAAACACTTTTCTTAATCTCTTTCACTTTACAAATTAAGATTTCCATAACAAGACACACTTGTCTTAAGAGGCCATAGGATATTCGTTCTCTTTATTGAGGATGACAAATTCTTATACTTTATCTATCATTCATATACCTTTATATACTTCACTATACGTTTTAGAATATTCTAGCGTAACTTTGCAACTAGGAGAATAAAATTTTACACGAAGTAGAATTAAAATAAATAAAAACTTGTATATATTATACGTATATAATATATATATATATTTATATGAAATTATAAAATTAAATTTTACTATATCATTGGTTGACTTAAAACTTGAAATTAACATGTGTAATTTTATTTATGAGTGCAAAAAAAGTGTAAAAAAATTTAAAATTTTTGACCCGTTGACTTGAGCATTTTATCATTTTGCCTTTTTTTTGTTTATTTATTTCTCTTAGCTGATCTTGCTTCTAAATTTTTTGCCTCCACCGCCTTTGGGTTCTTTTTGTGTCCCCCTGCTTCCTGAAAATTCCATGGATGCTTGGCTCTCCTACCTTTTTGTTTTGCTATGAAAGAGTCTTCTTTCCCTCATTTAGTTAGCCTTCCATGGCAGCCACTTTATATTTTCTTACCATTCACTTAGTTCTCAAAAGCTTCTTTGTTTTGTCCTCCACCACCCGTGAGTATTCAGAGCGAGGCATTACATTTTGACCAAGTTTGGAACCTTCTTTTCTTCTGGTTTAAATTATTTTGAAAGCTATTTTTCTCGATTAAAGGTGTACTTATTGAATGGAACTAGTAAGATGGACAAATATGTTATTTGTAACTTAATCATGCCGAGTTTCATTCACAAACATACATTCTTAAATAAAAACTTTATAATTTTGTAAAATAAAGTTTTCCATTCATGAATAGAAAAGGCTGTTTTGTAATAATCGTGTAGCTTATGGTTTTGATTTAATCAGATCCCAGTAGCTCGATATCAGTTGCTTTTGAATTTGGGATTTTGTTCTTGCCATTAGGGTTTAGAGGAATTTATGACATCCAGACTTGAGATATTTTCTTCTATTATTTATTTCTCTTGGTTTTAGTCCCTATTCTCTTATTTCTATATCTTGGAAGGGGATGACTTCTTACAATTTAGCATTTTAGATAAACTATGGCTATTCCTTTGCTGACAAAGAATATTGTAAAGAAGAATGTCAAGAAGTTAAAGAGGCCCCAAAGTGACAAGAAAATTTATGTTAAGACAAACTGGCGTAGGCCAAAGGGTATTGATTCTTGCGTGAGGAGAAAGTTTAAACTATGCATTTCAAGAATATTTCTTGTTGCTTACTTTTATGTATATATAGACATACATAATTCCTTAATTCTTATTTATGTGTACTATTCTTACATAACTCGATGACTTTATTTAAAATCCTTGAATTTTTTTATCTTTCTTCTATTTTGTTCATTAATCTATAAATCTTAGTTAACATAATTTTGGTTAAATAGCATGTGGCAGTATTTTTAGTAATATGACCTTTTTCACAGTCTTTGTATTATACAGGATGTACTAG
Organism: Quillaja saponaria; assembly: GCA_029379385.1. Classification (NCBI taxonomy): domain Eukaryota; kingdom Viridiplantae; phylum Streptophyta; class Magnoliopsida; order Fabales; family Quillajaceae; genus Quillaja; species Quillaja saponaria. The sequence goes on along the minus strand of CM055611.1, from coordinate 10,231,672 downwards.
AAAAAGACATTTCACTTTTCAACCAAATATTATTGATTTTTGAAGTCTCAGGCCCAATGGTATAGAGTTTCTTCAAAGGATGTAGTTATCAATAATCATTTATATCAACGATTGATATTACTGATTGTATGACTATGTTTGATAAGAGTTTAGTGTATACATGGCTTTATTGATAGGTTTTGTTACTTTTAGAGAGATTTGTTTTCAAGGAACTTACTTTGTCTTTGAAAAATATTGTCTATTTTCTTTTCATTATCCTTACTTTTAGACGTCCACGTTTAGGTGTTTTCTAGAAAAGTTTACTTTCCTTTGTTGGATTTTTAGGACTTAGAAATGAAATATTGTGTCATTGAATTGAACATGACTTCTGGTTATGATTTTCGGGTCCTGATTAAACGTGTTTTGGTGTAATTAATTTTGGAGGGTCTCAAAGGATGAATTAGGAGTAGGTGCTGAACATGAAATGTTCCTAACATCTTGATAAACTAGACTAGCAAGTTTCATAATTTAATTCTCAAGTATGAGAATTCTATAAGCATTGAAATCTGATGTTGATAACCAAGAATTATGCGAATGCTCTATTTGTGTTCATGTGAGGAATTAAGTGAGTTCAAGTCTGATTTTAGGAAAAGTTTTTAAATAATAAAGATAGCTAAAATCCTAGAAATAATAGTTGAACTTGGTTTTGTTGAAATTGGTTAAGTAAGTTGAAATCAAATATATATTCAAATAGTGTGAAATGCATAAAAGAGGTAAACTTTAAATAAATACTTGAAACTTAGTACTTATAGATTTTCGTAATTAAAAGTTATAACTTATAAAATGGACAACCAAATAATGCTTGAAAATTTTAGTTGTAGCTCCTAAAAGCATTGTTGAGTCGATAATGTGCGTAAACATAAAAGGGAGTAACAAGTAAAATCGGTAAACGAAGAGTGGTTAAATATTACTTTTTGGTTGTTAGATTAATATGTGAAATTGTTTATGCGTAATTAAGTAAAATTATTTATGTTTAGTAGTATATTAGAATATGTAATGCTTAATTTGAGCTATTTAAACTATGTTTGTTGTATAAGATTGGTTATGGTTGATAAGGGCCAATAAAAATGTTTTTCTTCCAAAATGATTTTTACTTATGAAATAGAATCTAACTGCACCTAGAATATTTTGATTTGATATTCTGATCTGAGATATTCTGATAGGTGTTTTAAAAAAATTAAGTGCTCAGCTTGGTGGGATGGATTGTGTACTGAGAATTAACCTATCGTACTAGAGTGTAAATGCTGGGTGGGGGGAGATATTTATTGTGCTAGGCTAAGTTACTTGGTTGGCCCTTTGTATGATTTGTGTTCTTTGATTGTTTTGATTTAATTATACATAGTACTACTTGAACTGTGCTTGTTAAGTTTTATGTTTCCATAGTCATGTACGTGTAACTTAGTGGTTTTGAAATTTTTGATATGTTCATATTAATTGACTATATATCATATACGTGTGTTGAGTGATGCTAGTACCTTTGGGTATAATTTTTCACTCATTGAATATATATAGGACTCATTACTCTTCTGTTGATATTTTTTTTTTTTTAGTAACAATTTCTAAGAACTTCAGCTACCGATAATGGACTTGCCGAGAAATTGATGGCAAGGTATTCTTTCCGGATCACTTACTTGAAGCCATGGGATGAAGAGTTTGCAATCACTTTAGGGTTTGGTTTATGATGTTTTAGATATGGGACTTTGTGTTTAATTGATTTTTGTTTTATGTGGACGGAACGGAGCTCCTTGTTGTCTTTGTTGTGTAAAAACAGGATTATATGTTGTTTTTTATTATATAGGCATGTTCAACTTTAAAGGAACCTCTGCCGAAATTTTCAGTAAATGTTATGTGTTCAATAACAAGTCTATGTTTTTAATTTTATTCAGTAAAGTTTTTCCTGGTTTTAAATATAGTTATTCGAGAGTCATATGTATTCAATTATGAAAAAATCAGGGTTATAGAGGTCAGGTTATCCAATCTTTCAACCAATCATATATCTGTGTGGGGTGTGACAATGATCTCATGTTAAATAATCACTTGCATCAACAACACTCTGAGAACTTCTATTGACATGTGAGTGAAGACTCCACGTGGCTTCTCGTGTTAGGTTTATTCAATGTATTTGTTTAATTAACAAGCACTCATATGTTTGTCTCAATATCACCATGCTTATAGTTTATAAAATCACTACTCTTTATAAGAGAATGACATAACATATGCCAGTCTCGAGGAATCATCAATATATCTATTCTTGATGATTCATTGACTAGGAATACTTTTAGAATAGTACCTTATTTAGGTCATATCTCATAATTATGATCAAGAACATAATTATACATATACATTATTTATTCTATGGATTTTATATATTATCGTATCAAATCTTATTTAAACAATATAATAAAGAATGCATAATGAATATTATTACATGCATTAAATACAAATAAAATATTATTATAACCAACCATTGATTGACTTTTAGACATGAATGCTAACAAAATCTCAGTTGAAAATTTCAAATAGCCCAAAACCCCAGTTCACACAAACATCAATCCAAAACTCTAATAGCATATTCACTAATTCCTTCTTAAATTTTCATTCATAAAATATATATATAAAGTAATGAAGATTTTGTAACACAAATGAAACTAATTTTCAATAAAGAATTAATATTGTCATCTATATATTAAACAAGCTCTTTAGTCATTTAACATTCTCCAACTTTATTATATTGGCTCTAAATATTGAAATTGATTCGTGTGAAATTGTGGATAATGACATGTGAAGTGGTTAGTTAGTCTGTCTTGCTTCTTAAATCTTACCTTATTATTTAATTATATTTTGAAGAGATATAATTTAATTATGTTTTTTTATGAACATTGTCAAATATAAAAATTATGATCAAACACTATGATTTGGTTTATGTAAAATAATTATACATACCGTAGTTTCAAATTTCATTTATTTGAAAAAGGCATACATAAAAAAATTGATATATTAAAGAAAATTCTAACTTTTACACAAAAACGATTGATATAGTTATTTTCTTACGAGCACAACTCATTTACCATATTTACAAACTTCATTAATTTGACAAATGAATACTAAATTTGAAAACTGATTCCTTAAAAATAAAAATTCCTAATTTTAAAAAAAAAAAACCTAAATTGATATGCTTTTTCTTTTTTTTCTGATCCAATTTGTTTGAGATGGAAAAACTCGATAAGTTCTTATTCTTGACCATGAAAATTTAATTAACTTTTGAATAATAGAATTTGTGAGTAAAATCACAATTGGTTACATTTTCTATTTTTATATATATATATATATATATATATTTTTTTTTTTTTTCTATTAGTAGATTTAGATACTTTCATTTAGTTTAGTTCCCTCGAAGTAAAATGTTTATATCCATCACAAACAACTACAACAATTGTTTTTATCAAGCTCTTGATATAAAATCATCAATCTCATAGTGTTTTAATGCAACCAAATTTAATTTTCTCAATCATAACATCTTCCTGATTTTCATGAAAAGATTATAGTCGTGATATTTTGGTGAAATGTTTCCAGTTTTCTTATAAATTGTGTCACACCCTCAAATAAAGGTATGACTGGCAGGAGGAATTTATAAGCACACCCCCGTAACCCTAAATACTCAAGTACTATGCACCACTGACTCTTAAACAATTTACAGTTAAGACTAAAACTTTATTAAACTAAAATAAAATCATGACTTTGTCATTAAACATAAAATATTTATTAAAAATTTCGCAGAAATTCCTGAAAAGTGGAATATGCCCATAATACATATAAATAACCTATTTACAAGTCAACATTAAACCGTAGTATCAAATTTACAAAGAGGAGCTTTGCTCCAAACAACACATGAAATCACAATGGTTCATTAAATATATACAATAACAATGCAAACACCTAAAGTGACTGCAAGTGTCGTCCCTTAAGCCTCAAATGTATAATCCTAAGATATACCTTACCGCAGTAGTGACGGCAAGTAGCAAATCCTAAAATAGTGATTTGTATTTTCTTGATACCAAAAAAAAATAAACAACAAAGGAAAGAGTGAGTCACAGGGACTCAGTAAGCAAACAACGTACACTAAGAGTACTATCATCAATCAACATACATATATTATCATTTAATCTCAAGTAATGGTATTCATGTCTTAATTCAACAGTACACACATGAACTGGTAATTTTCACTAAACCATGACTCATGTTTTATACAGCATATATAAATCAATTCAAATATCCATTGTTCACAATTTCCTAAACAAAGCGATCAAAGCATATAAAGTAAACAAAGGGCGAATGAGTTATTCAGCCATGCACAACAGTATCACCCCCTATTGGGCATTTACATGCTCGCACAACTAATTAATTTCCGTACATAATCTATCTCACTAGGGATGACCACTCTAATTTTTTTAAAACATTTATCAGAATCATAGTATTTCAAAATTTCAAATCATAATATTCTAGGTGCATCTGGATTTCAATTTCAGAGATAAAAATTATTTTTTAGCAAAATCTTACTTTGTTGGCCCTTATCAACAACAATCAATATCATATAATAAACATCAATCAATTATTGAAAATCACACAATTTATTTCACACAATTATTTAGCAACCAAAGAGCATGTAATTCACTCACAAAGTTCAAGAATGTGGTTTGTCAGTCCGTCTAGTCTGCGAAGGTGTCAGAGTATTCTTGACACCTTCTGCAGCTAAAAAGCATAAAAATTCGTATGTTAATTTATATAACCATGATATAACAAATTCTATAATTTCTCATTTCTTTATATATTTATTGCATTTACTACCTTGCAATTAATTCCTTTTAAACACTTCACTAAATAATTTAAAGTAAAGTTTATTACTTCAATTTATTCAAGAATTCAACTTTTACAATCTAACATTAACATGGTTAAATTTTACGTTTCTAATTACCTATTTAATAAGTAAAACTTATGTAAATTAATTCCTATAAGTATTTTATATTTAATTTCTTATAAACACTTTATCAATTTCTTAGAATACATGATTAATCCTAATTTCATATACATATATTTTCCAAGGTAATAAACCTAATCTTTCAAGTCTTTATATTTCACTCATTCCATTTATTGAGTTTCATTAATTCACTGTCAACTTTTCATATAATTTTTTTTCAAACATTGAGTTCAATTACTAATTAATTAGAATTCCCTGAGCCTACGATGTACAAGTTCTAAATTGTCCTAATTGAATTCCAAAATTTCCTATTTTACTAACTTCCTCATGTGCTTACAATTACTAAACCTTAGTTATCAACTTACAACTCCTTTAAATCTCTTATATTTAAGTTCTTAACAACACCATAATCTTCATGTTTAATTTCAATAAATTGCCATTACTCACCTAACTAGAAAATTTTGAACACCCACATACTATTACCTTACGGCAAAGACCAAAATGGGGCTTAGCTACTACCTTACCCCAAATCACCCACACACCTATACATTCATTACACCAATCCTACCTTACCCTTACCCACCAAAGCTTGCAAGAAGCAAAGTCACGACTGAAGCTACCCACCACACCCAGCTAATCATAGCCCACTAAAATACCCACTCCTTTCTGCTACAGAAGTAATGCAGCAACAAGGAATTTTCTTAAAAGCTAAGTGAGCTAACAAGACATCAAGGAAATAATGAAGAGCACGGTAATATAGCTGGCTAGTAAGGAATATTACTAGACTAAAACAGAGGAAAAACAACGCTCCTTATCCCAGTTTGGCAGCCAAAAAGCAAGGGGTAAAAACATATAGGGTGAGTATGGAAAGTACCAAAGAAATCACACCCACACACACCAACTTTGGTAAAAAGTTCGGTTAAGTTCTTGGGGCTAAAGCAAAGTAAAACAGGGGAAGGAAATGGAGTTAATACAGAAAAATAGGAACTAAGAAGAGGTGTAAGTCGGTTAAACAAGGGAGAGGTGAAAAGGATAAAGTAAATAAATTATTAAAATATTAATGAAAGTCAAGTTCAATGATGTACATTTTGTAGAGGATATTAATTTTATTATTAAACATATTATTATAACCCTCATAATCCAATATTGTAATTAAATTTTGTGTATTTGTAAATAAATAACAGTGTGACCAAGTAAATTTAAGTGAGTGAATAATTAATTTATATATATATATACTCACAAATATATATACACTTTATCTTAATGTTATTGACTTTGACTTAACTCTAATTTCTTTTACTCTATCTTTTTCTTTCACTATATTTTTCCTTTCATTTTCTTTTGTTTTGCCATGTAATCTTATCTCATTTTATCGACCACCTTGCTTAGTTCCTCTCCCCTGTTCTAGCACTTTTTGTATTTTTCTTGGATGGCCGAGAGATTCTAGCCCTTCATCTCTTCTTATGTAGCTTGGTTCCTCTTGGTCTTATAATCATGTGTGTGTGAGTGTGAGCTAAAGGCAATAAGAGTAATAATTTTGTATTGACAGCCCTGTTATGGGGTTTTTCTAGCCATGTTCTTCCTCGTTTCTCTCCAAATCGTGGCAACTCCTGCCTTCCTCCTTGCTAACACAGTCTACTCCTTCAGGCGTGTGGCCTTAATTGTGTGTGTAGGAACCGAAACTAGTCAAGCTAGGCTTTGGCTATAGGTGCAGAAACTTATGTAGGTAGCAATTATAATTTGGGTGTGTATAAGCTTTCTAGCTTTGTTCCTTTCAACTGTTAGCCATAAGCTTTCTCCTTCTTCCTCCCAAAACCTATAACAACCATCAAGTCAGTAGTAGTTGAGAAGTGTCTTGTTGGTATCTTGTTTTGGTCCAACCATGATTACAAATTTGGTAGGATGAAAGACAAGAGTGTTGATTAAGGATATGGCCATGAGCTTGGCAGCCATGTCTTTGTCATTCTTGGTAGCCAAAGTCTCCTCCTTTTGTTATCGCTCTCAAACGTTACTAGCTATTCATGGATTACAACCTAACAACCTCCAAACAAAGTTAACAACCGTATGCTTGGCTGCTTGTTCTAATGTTGCATCAACCTCTTTGCAGCCCCTGTTTAACAATGTATTTCTTCAGGCTAGATTGTAGCGGTTGGTGTGTGTGGGTTGGTTATGAATCCCGCCAGCCGTGAGTTTTCTTTTTCCCTTGTCCTGACCATAGCTCTCTTCTCTGTTTCTAGCCTGGTTTTGTTTGGGTAGGTTCCTTCTTCGTTCGGCTAATTGGTGATCTTTTGGTTATGCAGCAGGATAACAAGGCCAAAAAGGCTGGTAAGCACACTTCCTTCATGGCAGCAGCAAGGATGATTGGTAAGGTGTAGGCTGATTATGATTCTAAGTATTTTGTTAAATTTCTTTAAATCAGGTAGAATTTTTGTTGATTGTGGCTGTGGGTAAAGGTTAAAGTAAAGTCGAATTAAGGATTATAATCGAAGAACACAAGAAGTATATGATTAAGGGAATAATTGGAATATGAGTGATATAAGAGTTAATGAGTTTATGTTGATTAAATTGGGATAGGTATATAAACATAGATATACATACATATTAAAGGAAGTAATTTTTGCACCTAAGGTGTTTGATTAAATGTTTACTAGAAAACTAGTTATAACTTTTTGAGTAAAACTTCTTAACTCAACTTAACTAAACCTTAAATCCCAAACTAGTTGGGGTCGGCTATATGAATCTTTTTTCCTCCATTCACATCGATCCGAGACAACATTTTCAATAATCCCTAGAGCAGCCATATATTTCTTGATGACTGCTCCCCATGTAAGCTTTTGTCTCCCCTTACCACGTCTAACACCTGACACATGTACCAAGTCACATTCTTAACTATTGCGTCTATTGGTTGACGTTGGATATGTCCAAACCAACGTAAGCGATTCTCCTTTATTTTATCCTCAATAGGTGCTACTTCCACCTTCTTACGAATCTCCTCATTCCTTATTTTATCCTTTATTGTATGTCCCGTCATCCATCTTAACATTCTCATTTCGGCTACTCTCATCTCATGCGAGTGTTGATTCTTAACTTCATAACATTCAGTACCATATAGCATAGCTGGTCTCACTATTGTTATGTAAAATTTTCCTTTCAATTTATTTGGGATTTTAGGATCACATAAAACTCCCGAAACATTTCGCCACTTCACCCACCCTCACCCACCCTACGTTGATCTTATGGTTTACATCATGCTCAATTGCACCATCTTTTTGTATAAATGAACCTAAATACTTAAACACGTCCTTTGTAAAGATTGTCTGAAAGTCCAAAATTATTTTATTTTGGCCTCTTCTAGTTTTACTGAAATCGCACTCCATATACCCTGTTTTTGTCCTACTCAATCAAAGGCCTTTAGATTCTAACGCATTCCTCTACATTTGTATTTTAGAATTTAAACCTTCACTAGTTTTTTCTACCAACACGATACCATCGGCAAACAACATGCACCATTTTGAAACACTATACTGGAAGTTTTATAATTTAATTCATAAGTATGAAAATTCTATAAACACCGGAATCAAAGGTTGGCAACGAGGAATTTTATGAGTGTTCTATTTTTGTTTACGTGAAGAATCGAGTGAGTTCAAGGCTGAGTTTAAAAAAAGTTTCTAAATAAGAAAGCTAGCTAACATCCTAAAGTTAATGTTTCAACTTGGTTTTATTAAATTTAATTAACTATGTAAGTGAAAATAAATATATATCTAAGGAGGTCGTGAAATGCCTAAAAGGAGTAAACTTTAAATAATTAATCGTACTAATATACACATTCAAATAATACATATGATACCTATCTAGAAAGATATACTGGTTTATTAATAAGTCCAACAAATGGAATTAGATTTTCTTTTTCCTTAAGAAAGTTATGTTCAGATAACTAAGGTAAGGTTAGAGTTGCAAAAAATCTCTCTTTTTACAAAATTTGATGCAACTTCAAAAAATAAACTATATTGATACATAAATCTAAAAATTTCAAATGATATACCATTATAAAGCTACATGTGTCTAGTATTTTATAAATGTTATGAAACTGGATTTGGAATTTTCTAAAGAAAGATATGGCTATTAAAGTGAACACTGGTATAAACCCTAAGTTTGGACAGTTTTAATATTTCTAACTCACTAGTGTTTTCTATCTTTTCTAATAATTTATTTATACCCTATGCATTGTCAAGACATTTAAAATGTCTCTTCGTTATCAACCTTACGACATAAAGTACAATTCATACTACTTGACATGAAATAGCTTAATAGAAAACTTTCATAAAAAAACCTATATAAGTTAATATATAGCTTAGTAATTAAAATATTATAACAATAACGTTTATAAACTAAGTGTTATTTGGGAATATGAATTTCAATTCTGGATCCTAATGTGGACCTGATAAGATGCGTGAAAGCAAATGTAAGTGACAAATGAAATAGGTTAAATTATTATGTGTAATTATATATGTATTTGAATAGATGTGATATATGGAAAATAAGCAAGTGCAGTATTTGAGTGATTTCTTTGAATTATGTTTGTTTAATATTGGTTATGGTTGATAAGGGCTAACAAAGTGAGATTTTTCTAAGAAATTATTTTTATTTCTAATATTGAAATCTAGGTGCACCTAGGATATTTTGATGTAAGATACTCTGATTCTAACAATTGTTTTAAAAGAAATGAGTACCTAGCCCCTGTGGGATGGATTGTGTACGAAGAAATAACTTGTTGCGTAGGCAATAAATGCTCGGTGAGGGAAGATACTATTGTGTGAGGCTGAGTTACTCTCTTGGTTTTTTGCTTGCTTTGTATGCTTTGATTGTCTTGATTGTTTTAAGTGGATTATACAGTGTACTAATCGAAATTTGTTAGCTAAGTTTTATAATTCTGTATTTGTATATGTGTAATCTTAATAGTTTTGAAATATATGATATGTTGATATTAATTGATAATATATTTTATACGTATGTTGGGTGATACTAGTACCATTTGGGTACCATTTTTCGCTCACAAAGTCAATAGGACTTATCCTTCTTGTGGTTATTTTTTTTAGTAACAATATCTCAAGGATAATAGTTATCGATAATGGACTTTGCTGAGTGTTTGATGGAAAGGTAATTTTTTAGAATCTTAATCTTGAAGTCAAATGATGAAAGTTTGCAGTCACATTAAAGCTGTGGGGTTCCTAGTCTTATTTGGTAATAGTCTAGTTAATTGTTATTATGATAAGAATTGGAGTGGAGCTCTTTGTTATCTTCGTTGTTGTAGTTGTTATTGTATAACAATAGGAATGTGTGTTTAAATTTTTGAGCATGTTCCACTTTATGTGGGAATCTCTGTCGAGATTTTTAATAAATTGTTATAAGTTTCAGTAAACAAATTTTTTTAAATAACTCACATTTTATAAAATTTACTTTTACTCTTTAGTTTAGTCAAGCATCGTGTTTGTTTATTATTTGAAGTTAGGGTTACGGAGGTTTGGTTATCCATTCCTCTGGCTAATCATACCTCCAAGAGAGATGTGACACATAGACACATATAATCATACCTTTCTAGATTCTATATATATATATATATATACCCTCTTATTTTAATTTATTTCATGAAAATTGATTCTTTACGTAATCACAATAATTTACGTATGACATCCTAATATGTTCGTTTGATTATTAGGCTATAACAATCTTCTCCCCTTAAAAATAAAAATTCCACCTGAATTTTAACAAAAAGTTATAATGATATATCGGTTACTTGAATTATTCAAATAAATACGAATATTTTTGTTTCATTACACTCTCGGATTCCCAAGTGGCTTCGCTGATTTTGCCATATAACTTTATTGAAAAAATAAACTTCGATTGAAGCTTATGAACTTGTCTATCAATAATTGCCACTTGTCATTCCTTATACGAGAGATTTCTATATACTTGAACCTCCTGAATTTGTAGAATGTATGACTTATCCGGTAAATATTTCTAAAGCATCGATACATGAAAAACTGAATGTACTCTATCCAAATTTGAGGGCAACACCAACCTATACTCCAGTATTCCAAGTTTATCTAGGATTTGAAAAGGTCAAATAAATCTCAGACTTAGCTTGGCTTTCTTACCAAATCTCATGGTTCCCTTAAAAGGAGAAACTTTTAGAAACACGTGATCACCTACTTCAAACTTTAACTGTCTCTAATGATTATCAAAATATGACTTATGTTTGCTTTGAACTGTCTATAACCTATCACGAATCACTTGCACTTTTTCCATTGCATCCTGGACTAACTCTTGCCCTAATAACTAATGTTCACTTGTTTCAAAACACCAAACTGGAGATTCACACTTCCTCCCATACAATGCTTCAAATGGTGCTATCTAAATACTACTATGATAACTGTTATTATAAGCAAACTCTATTAATGGAAGATACTAATCCCAACTAACTTCAAAATCCATAACACAGGCTCATAACATATCCTTCAAAGTCTATATGGTTCTCTTGAATTGCCCATCAATTTGAAAATAGAAAGTTGTATTAAACAATAACTGAGTACCAAGAACCTCCTAAAAAGATTTCTAGAACGCAGCACTAAACTGAACGCCCCAGTCAGAGATGATAGAAACTGGTACTTCATGTAATGAAACAATCTCATCTAGATACAACTTTGCATACTGATGTGTTGAATAAGTAGTCTTTATTGGAAGGAAATGTGCGCACTTCTTCAAACAATCTACAATCACCCAAATGGAATCAAAACCACTAAAAGTCTTTATTGGAAGGAAATATGCGCACTTCTATAGTAATATTTTCCCTACTTCCACTCCAGAATATCTAGCCTTTGTAACATTCCTGTAGGCCTTTGATGCTCAGCTTTCACCTATTGCCACACAAGACACCTAGAAACAAAATCAGCTACATCTTTCTTCATACCAATCCACCAATAAAATTTCTTCAAATCCTGATATATTTTAGAAGAACCAGGATGCATGACATATGGTGAATAATGAGCTGCTTCAATAATTTTTCTCCTCAACTCTGAATCAGATGGCACAACAAGCCTATCATGACACCTTAGTACTCCTTCACTTTCCATCCTGAAATCATCACTATCACCCTGATCACACTTAACTTTCTTTGCACCCACCCCCAGATCAACTGCGATCAAACAAGTCTTTAACTTCCAAAAGCCCTCCTCACAAACCTCGGACCAAACGAAGTTAACTCCTTTTTGAGTTAAAAGAGTCAAGGGAGTAGCAATACAAGAGAAATTCTCAACGAACCTCCTACGATGCCCAACCAAACCTAAAAAACTTTGAATCTCTGAAACATTTGTTAGGTCGAGACCGATTCTGAACTGCTTTTACCTTTTTAAGATCCACCTGGATTCCTTCCTTGGAAATCACATGTTCGAGAAAAGTCACATGATTTAGCCAAAATTCATACTTAGAGAATTTAGCATAAAGCTTACTCTCTTTAAGTGTCTACAATACAATGCAAAGATGATGCTCATGTTCCCCCTCACTTCGAGAATATACAAGACTATCATCAATGAAAACGATGACAAACTGGTCCAAGAAAGGCTTAAATACCTGATTCATCAAATCCATGAATGCTACAGAAGTATTAGTCAGTCCAAAAGACATAACCAAAAATTCATAATGTCCATATCGAGTACGAAAAGCAATTTTCAAAATGTCTCCCTTCTTAATTCAGATCTGATGATACCCTAAATGAAGGTTAATCTTGGAAAAATACTGAGCTCCCTGCAACTGATCAAATAAATCATCGATCTTGGAGAGAGGATTCTTGTTCTTAACTATGACTTTATTCAATTGACAGTAATCAATGAACAGTCTAAATAAGCTTTCCTTCTTTTTAACAAACATAATAAGAGCACCTCAAGGCGATAAACTATGATGAATGAATCTATTATCTAACAAATCTTACAACTGCACCTTTAGCTCCCTCAGTTCACTACGTGCCATCCAATAGGGGGGAATAGAAATCGATTGAGTACCAGGTAACAACTTGATACCGAACTTTATCTCCCGATCAGGAGGAAGTCCATGAAGCTCCTCAGGAAATACATCAGAGGACTTTCTCAACCCTGGAATATGCTCTAAATGAGGACACTCCAACTGAGCATCCCTAACAAAGGCTAAATAAGCCTGATTCTTCTTCCAGATAAGCCGTCTGGCCTGAATTACTAAAATTAAATTTTAAGAAACTTCACTCTAATCCCTTTAAAACATAAAAGTCTGCTTCAACCACGGCGTGATGGTTAGACAACCAACCACGGCGTGATGGTTAGACAACCAATCCATGCCTAGAATCACATCATACTCCAGCATGTCCAATATGATTAAATCCGCCTTATAAACATCATCACCCACACGAACCTTACAAGAAGGAATAGACCTATCTGCTAAAATAATTTTTCTTAATGGAGTCAAAACCACTAAAGGAATCTCAAGAGGCTGACATGCCCTCTTCACATAAGAAGCAAAATACTGCGATATGAAAGAATGAGTAGCTCTGAGATCAAAAAATACTTTAGCACCAATTGAGCAAATAGATAAATTACCTTATACCACATTATTAGAAGCCTGTGCATCCTGAGTCATCAAAACATAAACTCGGGCCTGACCCCTGCTCGCTGATGATGAACCTCTATAAACACCACCACGACTTCCCTGAGATCTCGTACGTGTTGTAGGTAATAGAGGTCTACCCCGGACTGGTGAAGGTGTCCCAGCTAGAGCAGATTGACCCGTCAACAACGAAAAATCTCTAATATGATGATCTATCGATCCATATTTAAAACACACACCTGTCCCTAGTCTATATTGCATAGTATGTCAATTACCACAAGTAGGACATACAGGAAAATGATTGGGGTCCACTAGACGACACCTCCAATGACTGAGCTCCTAAAATTTACCTCATATGACTTCTACTCGGCTGAAAATTTCCTCTGAATGAACCCTGCCTGGAGGTAGATTCACCCTCAGGACTATAAGAACAAACCAACTCTAAAAGTCGAAGAACTCTCTTATCTTGCCTTCTTATGACTCTCCCTGCTTTAATTGTCTCTCTACAACTTGGGTCTCTAACCAGTAAGCAACATTAACAGTCTAAGTGTAAGTAGTAGTGTTTGTCAGGAACATAGATCTAAATATATTATCCCTCAAGCCATTAACAAATCTCTTCACTCGCATCTGCTTCGTAGCTACCAAATATGGGGCAAAATGGGACTGTCTAGTAAATCGAGTCTTATACTCTGCAACTGACATGCTCTCTATCTGAACCAAAAGATAAAAATCCTGAGCATGCTTATCTCGCAAACTCTCTGGTAAAAATCGATCCATAAAAACTCTAATTATCTGGTAATCAAAGTGCACATAATTCACTCATAAAAATCAAGGACGTAGTTCGTCAATCCATCTAGTTTAAGAAGATGTCAGAATATTCTCGACACGTTCCGCAACTGAAAAGCATAAATTTGTATGTCAATTTATATAACCATGATATCTACAATTTCTTATTTCTTTATATATTTATTGCATTTACTACCTTGCACTTAATTCCTCCTGAACATTTCACAAAATAATTTAAAGTGAAGTTTATTACTTCAATTTATTCAAGAATTCAACTTTTACAATCTAACATTAACATGGTTAAATTTTATGTTTCCAATTACCTATTTAATAAGTAAAACTTATGTAAATTAATTCCTATAAATATTTTATATTTAATTTCTTATAAATAGTTTATCAATTTCTTAGAATACATGGTTAATCCTAATTCATATACATATATTTTCCAAGATAATCAACCTAATCTTTCAAAGTTTTTATATTTCACCCATCTCATATATTGAGTTTCATTAATTCACTATCAACTTTTCATATAATTTTTTTCCAAACATTGAGTTCAATTACTAAATAATTAGAATTCCTTAAACCTACTGTGTACAATTTCTAATTGTCCTAATTGAATTCCAAATTTCCTATTTTACTAACTTCCTCATTGCTTACAATTACTAAACCTTAGTTAAAAACTTAAAACTCCTTTAAATTTCTTATATTTAAGTTCTTAACAACACCATAATCTTCATGTTTAATTCAATAAATTGCCATTACTCACCTAACTAGAAAATTTCCAACACCCACACATTATTACCCCATGGCAAAGAACAAAATAGGGCTTAGCTACCACCTTACATTATTACCACACGCCTGTACATTCATTACACCAATCCCACCTTACCCTTACCCAGCAAAGCTTGCAAGAAGCAAAGTCAGAATTGAAGCTACCCACACACACCCAGCTGATTATAGCCAATCAAAATACCCACTCCACTCAGCCGCAGAAGTAATACAGCAGCAAGGAATTTTCTTAAAACTTAGGTGAGCTAACAAGACAGCAAGGAAATAAAGAAAAGCATGGTAATACAGTTGGCTTTTAAGGAAGATTACTCGACTAAAATAAAGGAAAAGCAATGCTCCTTAACCCAGTTTGGCAGCCAACAAACAAAGTGTTATGACATAGAAGGTGAGTACGGAAAGTACCAAAGAAATCACACCCACACACACCAACTTTGGCAAAAACGTTTGGTTGAGCTCTGGGGGTAAAGTAGTGTAGAACAAGGGAATGAAATGGAGTTAAGCACGGCAAAATGGGAAATAAGAAGAGGAGTAAGTCGGCTGAACAGGGAGAAGTGAAAAAGATTAAGCTAAAAAATTACTAAAATATTAATGAAAAGTGAAGTTCAATGATGTACATTTTGCGGAGGATATTAACTCTATTATTAAATATATATACATATAATCATACCTTTCTAGCTTCTACATATTTATATACTTTTATTTTAATCACATTCTAAAAATACAATTCACTAAAATTTATTCAAATAGCTGTTATGTTCCATGTCAACTAATTAAGTGGTGGACTTCAATTTACCTATATATATACACAAATACTATCTTATTTTAATTTATTTTATAAAAATTAATTATTTAAGTAATCACGATAATTTACGTATGACATCCTGAAATATATGTTAGGCTATCAAGCTATAACAAATTGTAAGTAAAATATTCCAAAATTTATTGAAATAACATAAATCTTCTCATAATTTTTTGTTAAAACCCACTATTTTTAATGTATGTTTTAGAATGTTTATACATAACTTATCGTGAATAAAATTTTAGACAAAGTAAAATTAAAATAAATAAACATTTGAATATATATATATATATATATATATATTATATGTAATACAAGAATTAATTTTCAGCACATTTCTTATTTGCTTTTTTTTTCCTTTTCTTTTCCTTCCACCGCCTCACCATCTCATTTCTTATCCTCTGCCAGCTGAGATGCTCTGTTATTGTTTTTTTTTTTCTTGCTCTCCTTGCCTTGGCCGAGAAGTCCTTTCCTTCTAGTTGTTTTTGAAGCTCTTTCTTGTGTTTAAAACTGTTTCCTTTCTCCCTTGCCATCACCTTGGTTGATTAAGCTATAGGCCTAGCTATCCAAGGATTGCTGGCAGCACTTGTAACAGAGCAATAACAGCCCTGTTTGGGGCATGCAGCAGCCGAATGAAATCTGGTATTTTTTCCTCACTTGTAGCTTTGTATGTGTAAGTTATCATGGAGGTTTTGGGAGCCAAAACCTTGGCTTTAAGCAACTGTAACTTGGGAAGTGAAGGGTGCCTTATTTTTGGCTTTTGCCTATTTAGCCGTGGGGATGGTAGTTCAAACTACCTCCAAATTCAATTGTTTTATGGTTTTATTGATGCTTAATTATAATCCTTTCTTTGGATGTTGAGTATTAGGTTTAGGATATTAGTTGGTTAGGAATAAAGGTTAAGAAAACAAGAAACCTAGATGATGATTATGTGAATTGGAAGAAGGAAGCTTGAAATTTAATTGTATTCATGGAGGAAAATATATAATTCAAGTATTTGGTTAACTCTAATAAATTAATTTAAGTTGAATTCAATAATTGGGACTTGATCAATATAAGGGTTATTAGAATTTTGTTGATTGCATTGGGAGATATATATATATATATGAACATATAAACATGAATTAGGATAAAACATGCCTATAAGGAGTTCTATAAAATGCTTAGGAGAAACTAAATGCGAATGTATGCATACAATTTTATTTACATAAGTTTTATTAGTTAAATAGTTAATTAGGAAACATGGAGTTTGACAATGTTAATGTTAAACTATAAAATTGGAATTCTTAAATGATTTGGAGTAGTTAGCCTTACTTTAAATTTAATAATTCAGGTATAAATATTGTTGAATTAATGAGTTGTGCGGGATTTCTTGGTGTATGTATAAACATACATATATACATATTCAAGGAATTTAAATACACATTTAATATATTTTAGTTAAAAGGTTCAACAGGAATTAGTTTCCAAGTAGTGTTAAGTGTATACATAGATTTAATTATGAAATGATTACTTTAAATAATATATGAATTTATAATTTTCTGCTTCGGATCGTGTCAAGGATCTACCAACACCTTCGCATTCTAGACGGAACGACTAACAGAATCTATAAACTTTGTGAGTGAATTACATATTCTTTGGTTGCTAGATTAATGTGTTTGATTGTTTATTGTATATTAAATAATTTTTATATTCAAACTAATAATTTCATTTGATATGTGATTTAAAATATTGGAGTAACTCAACCCTGGGGATGGATATATACGAAGCATATATTTGGTGTGTAGGAGCAAAAATTGCCCGGTAGGAGGATATATGGTGTGCGGGTGTTGAGTTACTCCAGTTGGCCCTTTTGGTTGAATTTCTTGATCTGTATACTTTGAATAATTTGATCGGATTGTTTATCTTGTGTATTATATGTCACACCTCTCACAGAGACATGACTGGCCAGAGGATTGGATAACCAAATCTTCCGTAACCCTGACTTCAAAACAAAGAAACCAATCCTACTCGTGACTAAAAATAAATTTACTAAAACAGAAGTTAACTATAAAAGCTTGTTTACTAACACAAATAACAATTTACTGAAAATTTCAGTAAAAGTTCCCTAGCAATGTGGAACATGCCCGAAATACCAACTTGTAAATTCTTGATTACCTTCAATCAAATGACAACAAAGACAACATAACCAAGGAGCTACACTCTGTGAATACCATAAACTGTATCAAATTGACTTTTACACAAACAATTCATAGAATCAAACACCTTAATCATGACTGCAAACTTTCATCCTTTAGCTACAAGTATGAGATTCTGAAAAATACCTTGCAGTACTTTATATTGAAGTCCTGCACTTTATATTGAAGTCCTGCTACTAAAAAAAAATTATCAACAAAGAAGGGTGAGTCTCACAGACTTAGTGAGGCAAATAATGTACTCTAAAGGTACCAGCATCAATCAAAGCACATGTACTATCATTTAATTTAAAGTACTAATATTCACATCTTAATTCAATAGTACTCGCACATACTTGTAGTTCTCATAAAACCATGATTCAAATGTTTCACAACATATATAAATCAGTTCAAATATCCGAAGTTCACAATTCGAAACAAAATAATCAAAGCATTATAAAGCAAACAAAGGGCCAACAAGTAATCAACCCCGCACAATAATATCACCCCCTATCGGGCATATACGTGCCCGCACAACAGATTAATCTCCGTACATAATTTATCCCATTGGGGCTGAGTACTCTACTTTTAAAATATTTATTAGAATAATAATATTTCAGAAATTCAAATCATAAGATTCTAGGTGCACCCAGATTTTAATTTCGGAAATAAAAATCATTTCTTGGAAACAAAAAATCTCATTTTTGTTGGCCCTTATCAACAACAACCAATATCAAATAACAAATATCAATCAATTATTCAAATTTATATAATTTATGTCATACAATTATCTAGCAACCAAAGTGCACATAATTCACTCACTGCTCAAATATGTGGTTCGTCATTCCGCTTATCCTAAAACTGGGTTAGAATATCCTCGATACAATCCAGAGCTAAAAGTCATCAATTTGTATGTTATTTATATTAATCATTACAAGGTTAATCCCTTAATTCATTAACACTATATATATATATTAACGTACTATTTAAAACTAATTCATCTTGAACATTTACTAAATAATTTAACCGTTAAAAATTAGAATAATTAATCACTTCAAATTGTTTATAAATACTAATTCTTCGATTCCAACTTAACCTGGTATTCCATAATTTCTAACACAAATTACAAATTTCACTTCCTCACTTAGATTTAATAGGGATTCCCACAATTCACCTAACTTAGGAATTAAAACCATTAATATTAACATGGCTAATTTAACTAAATTAAGGGTTGATAGTGATGAAATTTTTTGCACTTGTTTCTTTTGCCATATTGCACCTTAACGTCCAACATTTAACTCCTAAATCAACTCTGCTAATACTTGAATTAAGAATTGATTAAGCTCCTTCAACTTTATAACAAATATGGCAGCATATTTGCTGTCTTAAGTCAAGCTACCGTTGGATGGCATGAAAGAGAGCCAAGCCATTGTTTTTATACCGATAAAAAAAAAGGGGCTGGTTTTGCTATTCCCTTTCACGGTTCAACAACCCAACAATTATGATTCCATAGCCGTCTCCTATTTCATCATTTCCAACCTCCTACCCGTTTCACTTAATCCTACCATCCAACTCACACACACACCGTTTTAGTTCTCACGGGTAAGAAAAATTCTTCACCCTCATGGCTGGAATGTCCAGCTTAACTTCATTTCATGTATTTTCCAAACCAACACAGCCACCAATATCCAAGGAGGCCACCCCCATGAAGGAAAAAAAAAAACATCCATGGTCAAGAGAAAAAAAAAAAGAAAAAAAAAAAGTTCTTTACCTTGAACCTAATTTCATCAACATAAAAGCTAGGGATTCTTAGGCAAAAAAAAACAAGAGGTATGGCTGGTTGTTCTCCAAGTGCAGGAAACAGATGATTCAGCAACCAAATGAAAGGATAGAGTGGTGCTTCCAGCTGATTTAAAAATTCTGCTCCTAACCTCTTTCAATCTCCACGCAAGGAATTTAATCAAGACTTGAATTTAAATGGCGAAGACAAAGGTTCACGGCAGCCTTCATCCTCCAAAAATTCCAATTATCACAAAAGAAAATCGTAGAAAGAAGAAGCAACGGACAGCTTTTCACCAAGGAAAATGACAAGCAAAAGAAAGGAAAGGATAAAAAGAAAGCTTAATAAAATAATGGGAAAAATCATGTTCCACAAGTGTTTCTTAGATATTTATATAATCATATATATTATATATATACAATTTTTCATTTTGTAATTGTAACATATTTATTAATCCTTCAATTGGCACACTCCAAATGAATTTAACTCTACTTACTTCAATTTACCTCATAACCGTAATATCTACGTTCGCTTTCATTCATTCATTTATATATATATATATATATATATATATATATATATATTCTAGTTGGTATTTACCTTATGACACAGATTACGTACAACATCTTAACATGCATGTCGAATTCAGGTTATTACAGACACGAGCAAGGATAAAACAAGGAAAGCTCAGTCGGTAGATAAGGGGAAAAGAAAAGACAAAGATAACATAGTATAATAATATCTACTTATGGTCTAGCTTTGTTCTTCAATTTGGTGGTGGACAATCAATATCCATAAAAAAATTATATATATACATATATACATATTGTTTCATGTTTCAAGTTTCAAGTTTTAATTAATCAATAATACAATATAACAAAATTAGTTCCTAACATGTGTGTATATATATATATATATATATTTTATTTTATTTTTTATTATTGTTTTCACCCATCAATAATGCTTACACCATTAACTTTATAATTTTCAAGTTTAGCAAAATTTTCTTAATTACATAAACATATATATATATATATATATATATATATATATATATATATTTAATTCTATTAATTCTACTGTACATTTATTCATCAAATTTTATACATTAACTATGAACATGCTAAAACGTACCTCACACTATCGAATTATAACAAAATTAATTCTTCTACCACATGTATACACATACATAATATTCTTTAATTTTAATACTACTATGTATAATAATAATAATAATATATTATTATTATTATTTATTTATTTATTTATTATTAATATTTTTTTTAAGCTACAAGTTAACCAATTATATAATAAAAATTAACTCTTGCATTATTTCTATATTTATTTATTCAAGTATTCAATTATAAATTTTTAGTTTGTGTAACATTTTATTCACCTACTCACAACTAGTCATGTACAAACGTTCTAACATGTATATTAATATATCAGGTTGTTACAATCTCCCCCCTTAAAGAAATTCATCCCGAATTTTAACAACATAAGATACGGATAATTGTTTACCTAAATCGGATGTAGTTGTTGTCATTTCACTACAACCTCAATTTCCCACGTAATTTATTGTTTATAAAGATATTGTTTATTTTCCAAAGAAATGGTTTTTAATCAAAGTTTACAAACTTATTTATTCATAATCACCACTAATTATTCTTCATACGTTAAATTCTTATCCACTTCTATTTCTGAAATTTGTAACACATGAAACTTTTTCAATAGTGGATGTACACTAACGTAAATTAACTAAGCCTGATTAAGTTAAACGTGTAACTTAATTAAATAGCTGAAATTAAATTATAGGAAATTTTAATTTGATTCCCTTGAAAACGAACTTAGCTTTTTAGAAACACTTAAACTTAATGTTTTATCACAACTCTCCACCACATTTCCGCTACGCCACTCTGATAATTAAACACCTAAACCCCAATCCATGTTTCAGTATCATATCATATTTCTTATTTAAAATTTAGATTGATAAACTAAATCCAATAATTACCTAAGTGAAATAATTTAGTTATTATTTACCTCAAATTCTAAGTTGTTTTTTTTTTTTCAAAGACTTACATTGTATTATTCTAATTTCTTAGTTTCATATTAGATTATAACAGTTAGTTGAGTTTGCGATCAATATCTATTCTGATTGTACCTATAAAATCGTATATATAAGATCTTATTTATTCTAATTCACAATATTTATTGATTCAATGTATTTTATACTTATATTGTTTATCACCACTTCTTAACTATTCTAGCCAACCGGTATATATCTTCATGTGAGGTTCTTGTGGGTGATGATAATTATTTGGCAAACTTAGTCATACTAAATATGTTAGAGTATGATGTGATTCTAGGCATGGATTGGTTGTCTAATCATCATGCCTTGGTAGATTGTTGCAATAAGAGTGTTAAGTTTAGTATTCTTGCCAAGTCAACTTTTATTTTTCAAGGGGATCAGAGTGAAGTTTCTTGTAGTCTAATTTTAGCTATTCAGGCGAGACGGCTTATTAGAAAGAAGCATCAGGCCTATTTAGTTTTTGTCAGGGATACTCAGTTAGAGTGTCCTCCTTTAGATTGTATTCCGGTGGTGAGGGAGTTTTCTGATGTATTTCCTGAAGAGCTTCCTAGGCTTCCTCCCAATCAGGAGATTGAATTCGACATTGAATTATTACCTGGTACTCAGTCAATTTCTATTTCCCCTTATCGGATGGCTCCTAGTGAGTTAAGGGAGCTTAAAGTGTAATCGCAAGACTTACTAGATAAAAGATTCATTCGTCCCAATTCAACTCCTTAGGATGCTCCGGTTTTGTTTGTTAAAAAGAAAGATGACTCATTTAGACTATGTATCGATTACCGACAGTTGAATAAGGTCACAGTTAAAAACAAGTATCCTCTGCCCAGAATTTCTGAACTTTCTTATTTCCTTTAAAGGACGTATAAGTATCTTTTCTACATATACATAAAAAAAATTTAAAATACCCGAAATAATTTTATCTGTCACAATAGAGTTGTCTACGTAATACTGCTACATGTGACATATAATTTTCATGATACAAAACTTTTACTACTACCATTACTAGTGCATGATGCTAATTTATTTAGAGCATTACTGTACTTTTCTTATTTATTGCAGGTTGGTTATTTATTTGTATAGATTTAACTTACAATATATTTAAAATCCTCGCCTAAACGAGTGATTTACAAAAGCTGACAATAGATTTTACTAACAACTGGTCCATTTTTAGAATAACTTAATGCATCTAGTAAGATCTTTTTAAGAAAACCCATTGACTTTAAATAGAACCTATACTAGTTCATATAATATTTGGTTGTTCATGAACTGGCGTTCTATAACCCTTTTTTTTACTTTTTTTTTTTTTTTTTTTAAATTGATATTAGCGATATAATTTATTCAACTATAAAACCAAATGAACGAAATGTTAAATAAATTTTTACTCATTTTCACTGGGTTTATTATTTATTGTTATTAAATAAAATAGAAGAAGGAAATGATTGTGGCCTTGATTGATTTCTCAAAGCTTACACCCATAAGCTTTATTTATAGTAAATAATAAAACATAGACTTCCACATCTAAACAGTGTGGGACTACATAATATAATAATATTATATTCCTAATACTCCCCCTCAAGATGGAGCTTATAATGCTCAATCTTGTACAAATAAAACCCAATTACCAATCTCAACACTCCCATTTACTTACAACAATCTAAGTGAAGCTTCAATCCAGTTTGATGAACATACCGGTACCCATGAATAGTACTCGTGTTGGCTGGAAAGAGACACAGCCGGATTTTCTGGAAAAATAAAGAGAGCACCGTTGAAAAAATGAACAACGGGATTTTCCAGAAAAATAAAAGGAGCACCGCTGGAAAGAGACACAACGGGAAGTTCATGAAGATACTGTTGAGCTGTCAAACTCTTTGAGCCGTCAAACCCTAAATAGGCTTGAAAAGAAAAGGGGATGAACCGTATTTAAATAGTGAAACTTCAAGTGAATTGGCGATTTCAATTTTTTCAGAGGTAGACATACTGATGAATAATAATCGTATTGCTGGAATGAAAGGCAGCAATAGAGAGACACACTGGAATGAAACGCAGCAGTAGAGAGACATGCTGGAATGAAACGCAGCAACAATAGATAGACATGCTAGAATGAGGAGTGAATGGAAGAAACAACTAGGTTTGATGATAGCTGGCGGTAAAGCCCTTTTTTTTTTTTTTCTTCTTTTTCTTCATGTGGCGGCTAGATAAAAGAAAGAGAAGATTAGGGTTTTTTTGGAAATAGGACCAAGATCGGGCTTGGGTTTTAAACCTGCTCTGATACCATGTTAAATAAAATAGAAGAAGAAAATGATTGTGGCCTTGATTGATTTTTCAAAACCTACACCCATAAGCTTTATTTATAGTAAATAATAAAACATAGACTTCCACATATAAACAATGTGGGACTACACAATATAATAATATTATATTCCTAATAATTGTTTTTATTTCCCAATTGTCTTTTCAATTAAGAAAAATGAAAAGAATACCTGAGTATATCATCGAAATTTTGGTATTCTATTAGAAAGGACGTCACTTCATTTGTCACTAAAATTATTTGAAACAAAAATCAAGATCTAAGTCAACTTTTCCAATGTTACTATACTGGATTGTAACATTATGTTAATAAATAATCAATACTACTTGAACAATTTTCTCTCTGAATAATAAGTATTGTAACGGGTATTACCAAAATTGATTTAATTGTTATAAACTAAATTAAATAAAAATATTAGAACTTAACGAAAAGCCTTGAATAAAGAAGTTCTATGAATCTCAGGCTTAACTTCTCATCAGACATCAAAACATACTCACTCAACCTAATAGATTTCAAACTTTAAACTCATTTTATCAAAAATAAATAAATTTATACTTCAAGAATTTAACACAAAG
This sequence comes from Quillaja saponaria, assembly GCA_029379385.1. NCBI lineage: Eukaryota > Viridiplantae > Streptophyta > Magnoliopsida > Fabales > Quillajaceae > Quillaja > Quillaja saponaria. The sequence continues at coordinate 10,206,730 of CM055611.1, read as the reverse complement.
CTTATTTATTTATTATTTTTTTTAAATGTTTGCAAAACCACACAAAATATTTCGCATGTTACTCCTTACTTCTTGCTCTCATGATATATGAAAGTTAATAGATTCAAAAAGCATGATTAAGATCTCGTTATACTACATTGGTTACGGAAAATAACTTCCAGAATATTACTCCTTCGTGATTTAAGCGTGATGATATTCTGAATGAAAAAACGTTTGAGTCTTTATAACCAACCAAATAAATTAATAATATTGTGGAAGGACAAATTCAATTGCCATTAATTGATATACTGCCATAACACATTATTCTTTTCTTCTAACCAATAAGTATGGTAATTCCAGGATTCGATGTTTAATATTGGAATTAGTTTGTAAGTTTACGTTAAAAAGGAAGCTTATCATATCTTTTTGAGAAGATTTAGGAGGAAGTGAGTAAACTATGCATATATATACATTTCTATGATCCATCTCGAGATAAGAATAAACAGATTCGAAATGGGTTTCTTCAATAGTTCCTATAGTCTATATAAAGTAGATTATTTATTTCCTTTACTCCCCGTTGTTCTTATTTAAGTCTTAAGTATAATAATTTTACAAACAACAGTCTATTTAGTTAAACTACTACTATTGTTAAATTCAAGATTTCAACTAAGTTACTCATGATTGTTTATAACTTAATCTATGATCAAAGATATCCAAGATCTGATTAACTTCTAATCAAGGCCAATATTCTAGTAGCTCTCACATTCTTAACATAATCACTGCGTGTCATCATGTCTAACAAACAAAAACGAATAAATTTCACGCTCATTTATTGTATAAGGCCAAGGATAGTTCATTATAAAATTACAACTTGAAGTTTCAGGATGAATTAGAACGTATCACTAAGTCCACATACGCCCCGAGTAATGTAGGCAAACAAAGCAACAACGTCCCATATTTGCAGTCATAGATCTCTAACCCATGCTCTGATACCAACTTGTCACACCCCTCACAGAGGCATCACTGGCCGAAGGATTGAATAATCAAACCTCCGTAATCCTGACTTCAAAACAAAGAAATCAATACAACTCTTGACTAAAAATAAATTTACTAAAACAGAAATTAACTGTAAAAGTTTGTTTACTAACACAAATAACAATTTACTAAAAATTTTGGCAAAAGTTCCTAGTAATGTGGAACATGCCCAAAATACCAACTTGTAAATTCTTGATTACCTTCAATTAAATGACAACAAAGACAACATAACCAAGGAGCTCCACTCCATGAATACCATAAATTGTATCAAATTGACTTTTACACAAACAATTCATAGAACCGAACACCTTAATCGTGACTGCAAACTTTCATCCTTTAGCTACAAGTATGAGATTCTGAAAAATACCTTTCGTACTTTATCGATAGGTCATGAGCTCTTCAAAGCTATATGTTGAAGTCGTGCTACTAAAAAAATATATATCAACAAAGAAGAGTGAATCCCATAGACTCAGTGAGCAAATAATGTACTCCAAAGGTACTAGCATCAATCAAAGCACATGTATTATCATTTAATTTCTAAGTACTAATATTCATGTCTTAATTCAATAGTACTCGCACATACTTGTAGTTTTCATAAAACCACGATTCAAAAGTTTAACAACATATATAAATCAGTTCAAATATCTGAAGTTCACAATTCCAAACAAAATAATCAAAGCATTACAAAGCAAGCAAAGGGCCAACAAGTAACTCAGCCCCGCACAACAATATCACCCCCTATCGGGCATATACCAATAGATTAATCTCAGTACATAATCCATCCCATCAGGGCTGAGTACTCTACTTTTAAAACATTTATCCAGAATTAGAATATTTCATAAATTTCTTAGCTACACCTGGATTTCAATTTTGGAAAATAAAAATCATTTCTCAGAAAAATCTCATTTTGTTAGTCCTTATCAACCATAACCAATATCAAATATCAATCAATTATTCAAATTCATATAATTTATTTCACACAATTATCTGGCAACCAAAATGCACGTAATTCACTCACTACTCAAGTATGTGGTTTGTCGTTCCACTTATCCTGAGACCGGGTTAGAATATCCTCGATACAATCCGGAGCTGAAAGTCATCAATTTGTATGTTATTTATATTAATAATTACTAGGTTAATTCCTTGATTCATATATATATATATATATATTAACGTACTATTTAAGACTAATTTATCTTGAACATTTACTGAATAATTTAACCGTTAAAAATTAGAATAAAATTAATCACTTCGAATTGTTTATAAATACTAATTCTTCGATTCCAACTTAACCTGGTATTCCATAATTCCTACACAAATTACAAATTTCACTTCCTCACTTAGATTTAATAGGGATTCCCACAATTCACCTAACTTAGGAATTAAAACCATTAATATTAACATGGCTAATTTAACTAAATTAAGGGTTGATAGTGATGAAATTTTTTGCACTTGTTTCTTTTGCCATATTGCACCTTAACGTCCAACATTTAACTCCTAAATCAACTCTGCTAATACTTGAATTAAGAATTGATTAAGCTCCTTCAACTTTATAACAAATATGGCAGCATATTTGCTGTCTTAAGTCAAGCTACCGTTGGATGGCATGAAAGAGAGCCAAGCCACTGTTTTTATGCCGATAAAAAAAAAGGGGCTGGTTTTGCTATTCCCTTTCACGGGTTCAACATCCCAACAATTATGATTCCATAGCCGTCCCCTGTTTCATCACTTCTAACCTCCTACCCGTTTCACTTAATCCTACCATCCAACTCACACACATACCGTTTTAGTCCTCACGAGTAAGAAAAATTCTTCACTCTCATGGCTGGAATTTCCAGCTTAACTTCATTTCATGTATTTTCCAAACCAACACAGCCACCAATATCCAAGGAGACCACCCCCATCAAGGAGAAAAAAACATCCACCATCAAGAGAACAAAAAAATAATATATATCTTTACCTTGAACCTAATTTAATCAACATAAAAGCTAGGGATTCTTAGGCAAAAAAAACAAGAGGTATGGCTGGTTGTTCTCCAAGTGCAGGAAGCAGAGGATTCGGCAACCAAATGAAAGGATAAAGTGGTACTTCCAGCTGATTTAAAAATTCAGCTCCTAACCTCCTTCAATCTCCACGCAAGGAATTTAGTCAAGACTTGAATTTAAATGGCAAAGGAAAAGGTTCACGGTAGCCTTCATCCTCCAAAAATTCCAACAATCGCCAAAAGAAAATCGTAGAAAGAAGAAGCAACGGACAGCTTTTCACCAAGGAAAATGACAAGCAAAAGAAAGGAAAGGATAAAAAGAAAGCTTAACAAAATAATGGGAAAAATCATGTGCCACAAGTGTTTCTTATATATTTATATAATCATATATATATATATATATAATTTGTCATTTTGTAATTGTAGCATATTTGTTAATCCCTCAATTGACACATTCTAAATAAATTAAACTCTTCTTACTTCAATTTATCTCCTAACCACAATATCTACGTTAGCGTTCATTCATTTATATATATATATATATATATATATATATTAGTTGGTATTTACTTAATGACACAGTCCATGTACAACATGTTAATATGCATGTTGGCTTCAAGTTATTACAGACACAGGCAAAGATGAAACAAAAAGGAAAGCTCAGTCGGTGTAGATAAGGGGAAAAGAAAAGACAAAGATAGCATAGTATAATAATATCTACTTATGGTCTAGCTTTGTTCTTCAATTTGGTGGTGGACAATCAATTTCCATTAAAAAATTATATATACACGTATATACATATTGTTTCATGTTTCATGTTTCAAGCTTTAATTAATCAATAATACAATATAATAAAATTAGTTCCTAATCATATATATATATATATATATATATATATATATATATTATTTTATTATTATTATTTTCACCCATCAATATATATATATATATATTTATGTAATTAAGAAAATGTTGCTATTACCTTATTAGGTAACTTGAAAATTATAAAGTTAATGGTGTAAGCATTATTGATGGGTGAAAACAATAATAATAAAATAATATATATATATATATATATATATATATATAATATTCTACTGTACATTTATTCATCCAATTTTATACATTACATATGAACATACTAAAACGTATCTCAAACTATCGAATTACAACAAAATTAATTCTTCTACCACATATATACACATACATAAATATTCTTTAATTTTAATACTACTATGTATAATATTATTTATTTCTTTATTATTAATTTTTTTTAAGCTATAAGTTAACCAATTACATAATAAAAATTAACTCTTGCATTATTTCTATATTTATTTATTCAAGTATTCAAGTATTCAATTATGTAAAATTTTACTTTGTGTAACATTTTATTCACCTACCCACAACTAGTCATGTACAAACGTTCTAACATGTACATTAATATATCGGGTTATTATATTGTATAAATGGTATTGGTTTAATTTTTCTTTATTCAAATGTACATACGTGTAATATTGAATTTTAATATAAGATTTTATTTTACATGAAACTACTTGACATATATGGCTATTCATGCTTTGGATGAAGCTAGTATCCTTAGAGTACATTTTTCGCTTACTAAGTCTTTATGACTTATTTTCCATTTGTTGTTGTTTTCTCAATATCAGGAGACCAGCGTTCGTCGCCTAGAGATTTGTGACTTGCCTATTGTGCGGCAAGGTATACGTTCTAGATCACACACTTGAAGCCAAAGGACGAAGTTTGCAATCACGTTAGGCTTTGAGTTGCCATGCTTTGATTTGTATAGTAGTTTAACTATGGTTATTGATGAGATAATTGGAGCTGAGATCCTCTGTGTACATTGTTATTGTTGATGACTGGTTGATTGTAACTAGATTTTACATTTATGTATTATCGAAGCATCTTTCATTTTCTAGGGAACCTCTGCCAAAATTTTTAGTTAAAATGTCACATGCATGATAAATAAGTCTTTGTCTTTAACTTACTTTAATAAAGCTTTTCTTTTTAACTATAAGTGTTCAATGGTCATATGTGCTTATGTGATTTAAAGTTAAGATTATGAAGGTTTAGTTATCCATTCCTTCGGCCAGTCATGCATTCGTGTGAAGGTGTAATAAGTTGGTATCAGAGCTTGGGTTTAGAGGTCCCTGACTGCAAATACATGACATTATTGCTTTGTTTGCATATGTTACACGCTATATGTGGACTTAGAGATACATTCTAATTCATCCTAAAACTTTAAGTTGTGATTTTACAACTATCTTTTGCTTTACATGATAAATATATATTGAAATCATTTGTATTTGTTTTAGATATGATGCAACGTAGCAGCCGTGTTGCAGGCCTAGGGAAGCACCAGGATGCTGGCTCTGATCAAGGATCTACTAGCCTCCAAGTACTAGTAGTTAAAGGTAGTGGTCATCGGGGACATGGTAAAGGTAGAGCTACTAAACTAGCTCAGGCAGTAGCTGTAACACCCCAAAAATTAATACCTAGATTAATTACAAGATAAGTAATTATCTTATGAGTTAAAGAGGATTAAAATTTAATTACATATTATTTCATGTATAGGAATAGTACATGTAAATATAAAATAAGTATAGGATACGTATTAGTATAAGAATAATATATATGTATTAGTATATGAGTAGTGTATATGTATAAATACATGAATGTATATATGTATACATACATGTTGTACATAAAAATATGGACACATGTAGGCATTGGAACAAAGATGGAAAAATGCTGCATGGTGATGTTCAAAGAAGAAGAGAAAATAATAAAATATAGGTTTCTTGCTAGAAAAGGAAATGTGATGGATTAGGTGTAAGAACCATGTTGAAAGAAGAAGATAAAATGATAAAATATAGGTTTCTTGCTAAGAAATGAAATGTGATGGATTAGGTGTAAGAACTATGTTGAAAGAAGAAGATAAAATGATAAAATATAAGTTACTTGCTAAGAAATGAAATGTGATGAATTAGGTGTAAGAATGAGATTTAGTGTGGCAATTTGTAATTAATGAAGGGGTCTATATGTAAGAAGGAGGGAAAATGTGGAAAGTTGTAATAATTAGGGGGGCATGTGGAAGAAAGTTAGGACATAAGGTGGTAAGTAATAATTAACATAGAAAGATGGCTAGATACGAGGAAGACAAGTGTTAGGAAGAAAGAACACATGTTAATTTAGAGAATGACAAGTAGGTGGTTGTAATTTTAGAGAACTAAAAGGGTAAAATAGGAAATGAAACTTTCTCCTAAATCCTAAACCTTAGCCATACATTATAAATAGGAGGGGAGAGGTAGTGACCAAAATGCATAGGAAATAGTGTGAGAAAGTAAGAGAAAGTGAGAGAAAAAGTAAGAAAACAAAGAAAGTGAGAGAAATAGTAAGAAATAAAAGAAAAAGGCAAACCGTGAGCTAGGAAGGAGAATGAGAAAAACCAAAAGAGAATAGGAAGAAGAAGGCGTAGGAGAAAAAGAAAAAAAAGAAAGAAAGAAAATAAGGCTAAGGGTATTAGGCAAGTATTCATGCATTCCTTTGTTTTATCATTGCTTTGAAAGCTACTTCCTTGTTTCTCTTATATTCTTCATGCTATTCTTACATCCTTCATGCATATGAAATGACATGTTTTATGAGAAAATGAGTTATGTGTAACTAAAGAAAATGAAAGGTGCGGAATTTGCATGGTTTTATCATATGTAGTTTGTCTTAACATTATGTTACGCAAACTATAGAATGGATCCTATCTAGAGATGGTACAATAAATTGCCGAAAGTCTTGTAGGGCAATGTCTTATGAGATGGCACTGAGATGTGCTGTAAGTCTTGAAAGGCGATGTCTCATGAGATGGTACAATAAAGTGCCATAAGTCTAGAGACGATGTCTCTTGGATGGATCCATATCTAGAAGAGGTGGTACAATGATGTGCCGAAAGTCTCGTAGGGTGATGTCTCATGAGATGGCACTGAGATATGCCATATGTCTTGAAGGGAAATGTCTCATGAGATGGTACAATAAAGTGCCATAAGTTTAGAGACTGATGCCTCGGTTTGCATATTGGCAAGAAAGGTTTACAAGGGGAAATGAGAAAGATGAATCGCTTTTAGAAAACCTAGAGGAAATGAGGAAAAAGACTAATTTGCATTGCATATTCCTATATTTCTAAAACTGCCATCAAGAATCCTTCGTTGTCATGTATGAATGCTTGTTGAGGTTCAACTCACTTTCCTTCATCTTGATGTGCAAATTAATTAGTACCATGGATGTGTATTGTTTTCCTTAAAGAAAGGCATGGTCTATGTAATGGGAAAAGATGGCAAGTGGTTGATTATTGAGAGAGGATTGACCATGTAAAGGCCCTTATTGTATAATTTGGTAACTAGAGTTTTGACTTAGACTTAGTGCCTTAGAAGGAAGTTTGTTAGTATGTCTTCTTTAGTCAAAACCATACATGTATATAAGTAGGTAAGTAAAGGGATGTATTATGACTGTGTGACCTTTGTGTTCAATTCGGCTAGGCAATTTCTTAAGAGAAAGAAAGAGTCAATTAATTAAAGGACAAATGAAACAAATGGTAGGAAGTCAATTAGGGTGAATTATGTAAAGAGTATAGGGCCAATCAGCCGAGTAGTAAATTGTGTAAAGTGAAATAAGAAGAACGTTTAAGGAAATTATAAAGTATCACAGTCGTAGGAAAATAAAGATATTAGAAAATACAAGTAACAAAAGTATTATCAATTAAATAAGCTTAAGAGTTTGACTACAGATTAAATTGGTTTAATAGTTTATTAAGTAGATTAAGTATAGGATTAGAAAAGTAGGGTGTCACAGCAACCCCTAGTCTTAATCTAGAGCAGCTTGCTTAAAGACTAGATCGAGTTCAGAGGACAGTAGATGACCTAGTTGAGATTCTAGCCCAACAACATCAGGCTCAAGCATAGCCTCTTACAGCTCCTCTTATTCAGCCTTAGCAAAAGACAAACCCTCCACTACAGTTCAGCATGATCGGGGACTATTTGTGGCATTGCATGATTTTCAAAAGATGCAACCACCAAGATTTTCAAGTGTGGATCCTGCATAGGACTCCTATACTTTCTTAGCAGAGTTTGATAGACTTTGTGTAACTTTGGGGTGTGATCCCGTTCATGCTGTTGAGTTAGTCAGCTAACAGTTGCACAATGTAGCTTAAGAGTGGTATAATATGTTCGTACAGTGGTAGACAAAATTTACCCCACTTGCATGGCTAGAGTTTAGTAGGGCTTTCACTGATCATTTCTTATCTGAAAGTGTGCTTGATAAGCATGTTTGGGGTTTTGACAATGGCAGAATACGAGACTCAATTTACCAGACTAGCCCATTTTGCTCCACATATGATGGCTACTGAATAGATGCAAGTGAAGAGGTTGATTAATGAGTTAAGATATTCTTTATTTAGGTCAGTGTTCATAACGAACATTACTACCTATACTCAAGCTATTGATGCTGCATACCGACTAGAGACTCAGATTTTGGAGAGACAGTCAGAGCGTGAGAGCCATAAGAAGGTGAAACATGAAGGTCCTTCTACTTCTAATGTTGGTAGTTCTCGTAGACCTGGGTGTGAATTACCTCTGGCTGTGGTTCTTTTCATGGAGGTTTTAGGCAAGCAGAGGCTAGATGAGACGGAGTTCTGGAGGTCAGTCACAATGGCGTCATCTAGTGGCCCTAGATCATTTGAGGTTCTAGTATTCCTTACTTGTGGTTTCAGACACGCAGGACAGTGCAGATGAGAGAGTCTGGTGCTTGTTTTAAATGTGGGGTTGTGGATCACCGTATCATGGATTGTTTGTCGATGATGGGGTAGTCTACTCCAGCCGGGACGTCTTCTTCAATTCATGGTAGATTTTCCTTGCTTGCTAGATCTCAGGGAGGTCGTGGTACCTTTGCTAGAGGTCAAGCCCATGTGTTTGCTACGACGACACATGACGCACAAGGCTTCTAATATAATATCGTTTATTTATTATGTTATTAAATAATTGTAATTCTTATATTAGTTTTTCCTATTTTATATATTTTTTTTTCGATATCTTATACCATTTTAATTTGTTGTGGATTAGATTAATTTAAACTTCATATGTCTATTTTCAATTAGAAAATACTTTTATTATTATCTTGGTTTAGCTTGAATATTAATATCTTATGATATATTAAAATTTAATTCAAAAAGAATTATAACAAAATAAATTTTCATTATTGAAGTTGTATTTTACATAAATTATATTTTTATTAGTGATAAATTCCATTCAAATTTTACATAAAAGATATTTTTGTAAAACAAAATAATATTTTATTTTTCAAAAATAAGTTGAACTCTTCTTCTTGTATTTATAATAATTATACATTTCAAAATTAAATTTAATAAGCTTACTAACTAAAGGGTGAAATTAGTAATTATGTAAATTTATTGTAAGATTTATTTATAATTTAAAATAAAAAGTATGACTCTTTCATACTTTTTTCTACTTTAATTATGAGCGAGAGTGCATCATCAATGAAAGTACGAGAAATTTTCCACTTTCAATAGACAATTTCACAATCGATCAACAACTAATAGCACGTCCCAAAAACCTTTAGATTAATCAATAAATACAACTTCCTTCAAAATTATGATATATTTCAATTATGTGTTTGTATATTGGATTATATATTTTGCATGTTCTATGACCAATAGTTTTGTATACTCCAATTAATGACTTCTTCTATAAAGCATGACGACAAAGAAAATAGAAATATTGCTTGCTCGATGCTGGGACGATTTTACCAATTATGCCCATCGCCCAGCATCTAAATGGCCTAGGTTTCACAACCGGGTGAAGTTCTCAGGCTGGGATTCTTTGTATATTATCATACTTTTGGAAAGGTTTACATCCCTTAGCGTATTTAATACAGTCACAGATCATGTTTGGCCAATAATAACTACACTACCTGATAACCACCCTAGCTTCATGCCAAACTGATGTGCTCCACAAACTCCTTCGTGTGCGTTAGTCATGAGTATCATGGCATTAGGCATCCTAGCACACCTCAAAAGCACCCATTTAGATGTTTGTTTATATATAGAGCTCTTCATATATTAAAACGTAGTTTAAAGACTGTATCTTAACCTTTTAGTCAATTTTAATAATAGGGTTCATTAGGTAGGCCATTAACTTTCTGTCCAATTTACACCAGCTTCGATTGGCATTGCTTCCACTATATTTAGTCGATCGAAGATTGAGAGTTTGTACCGTCTCTGGACAATGAAGGCATGACTTGTCTCTTAACCTAGAAAGGTCAACCCAGATGTTATATGGGCCATTTCATTGGCCTTAGAGTTGAACTCTCCTCGAGTATACTCCATTTCAACATCAATGATATCATCCTACAATCTTGTTGTGACTTCATAGTATTCACCTAGGACAAGGATTGTTGTTTATTGTCTACTTAAAAAAGTGGACATTAATAACATTTAACCTATGGTGGTGTATGTTAGGAGTCCCCATTTAAAATAATATATTTCTAAATTAACACTTAATGGGCTTCAACTAAAGAGTAAAATTTATATTATATGCATTATTATGGGCAAAAGACTTATTTTGAAGAGAAAATTAAAATTATGACTTGTTGATCATGTATTGTATCAGAGTTTGAAATGTAAAGTAGCTGGAACTTCTCCTTTACTTTTCTCTAGAATCTTCATTTCAACCTATTCAGAATTTTATGATCATATAAACTTCAGAAATATTTTATCAGTTTGTGATTTACTTCATTTTTAATTGCACCATCTTTACATAGAGCCTATTTACTTAAACATCTGCAATGTCGGGATTTCACGGGCATCCATAATTACTTCAGTTAAGTCTTTTCTAGTGTGACTTAATTAACACTCCATATTGTAAATTTTCATCCCACTCAAATGTAGAGAAAAAAAAACATATTTTAATTGACATACGTATTTTTCGTCAAAAGTGCTAGATGCTAAGGAGGGTGAAGACATTGCAAATGTTTTTAAAGTTATGAGATGAAATTGACTAAAAATTTTATTTAAAAACAAATGATAATACTTTAAAGACAATAAAAAGAGGCTTTTCTTTATTTTAATTTTTAACTTAAACATCGTTAACCTGCAATCCTTTGATTTAAATGTTTAAGAATAAAATATATTTTACACCCTTGTGATTTGACTTTTTTCCAAATGCATACATTTGATTTCAGTTTGTCTAAAAGCACCCTCTTGAAGTTTGGACCAAAATGATCACTTTGGATGAAATTCATCCAAAATTAACAGTTTTCTAACTAAATTACCAAAAATATCAAAACTAAATCTCTAATTTATAAATTCATGCCATTGATTTCATATTATTTATTTCATTTTATACATACAATAACCCATTTAAACAACCATATTTCTATTGAAACCCATCAAACTAAAAAGACTATTATCTAAAAGAAAAAGATTTAGTCTACTCATGAAGGAGCTCAATTGAAAGTAAAACAAAACATCCAATCAAATCGTCATTAAAGTTTTAATCCAAATTCTGACATGCTCCTGGCACAAATCGCCTCTCTTCAATACCAGCTTAAATTCTTCAACAATTAGATCCTTCTATTTATCATCCAACTCCTATTTCAAGAATGAAAACACAGACAATTATGACTCTTCTCCATCATCTTTATCCTTCCCATATTCTACATTATTTTTAAAGGAATTATAGTCAAGCACAATTTGATTTTTGTTTTAAGTAACTAGGTATTAGATTTTAAAGTAAAATGAGATTTAATTTATTCTTGTTAATAGAAAATGAAAGAGATAATAAGAAATCAATGGCATGAATTTATAAATTAAATGTGTAATTTTGGTTTTTTGATAATTTAGTTAGAAAACCATTAGTTTGGATGGATTCCATCCAAAAATACTTTGACCCAAAGTTCAGAAAGATATTTTTAGACAAAATAAACTACATGTATGCATTTAAAAACAAATCAAACCACATGAGAGCAAACTTTACTTTACTCGCCACGAGTTTTTTTCCAAACACACAATGGTGATAAATCCATCTTCTAAAGTTTAACCCCTTCAACTTTTTACCAAACACATCCTTAGGAGTTAGGGTGAAAATGCAGTTTAACCCAATATAAACTAAATTTGATAAAACACAGAAAAGAAAAGAAATATAAATAGGATACTATTTATATATAGCATTATTAACAAGGAGCGCATCTAAGTGCTCCAGCAACAATAGAACCGACTCCCTCTTTACAATTTGAGACTTGACTAATAATAGATAAATGTATCATGAAAGACTATATTAGGCTTATCTTTTTTGCTTTCACGGATGCTTATAATAATATATAATTTAAAAAAAAATAAAAAATACTTCAAACTTCTGTGCTTGAAATCAATATGTGGGTCCTACATGAGATTTTAGACCCAACATAGGAAAAAAGGTAGCTTTTCTGTTATTAGTATAAAAAAAAAAAAAAGAACGGTGTCGTAACATTCTATTTTAAGAAATATCTTGAACATAAATATCATTTTTTTCCTTTTCTACTGGAACACCCTTCCACAACTGTGGTTTCCCACAACAACCGAATACGAAAGATTTCTACTGGTACATTTTATGATATATAACATCTGAGAGGTCACCACGCCTTACAGTAAATCCACGTACCATGCTAACCTTGTCTAATTCTACAAAACCCACCATATTATCTTTGTGGATTAGCATCAATCATTTGGGCCTCTCTGCTCCAGCTGATGGATGAATATCTTCTGATGTAGATGCCTTGCGAACAACTGTCCCAAGCTGAATTCCCACAGTTGAACCTTCATTAGAGTTTCCTTGGGCAGATGCATTATCTGCTTTCAATCCTTTCTTCCTCTTCACCTTTTGTGCCCAACCAACAAGGCCTGCTTGCACATGCTCATCGAATATTGCCTTTTTGAAATTTGTTCCCATCTAAATTTCATTGCCAAATCATAATATTAATACCAAGAGATGTGAATTCAAATTGTAAAATTCTGTGAATTGTGACCAAGTTCTCAAAGAAACTCAAACGCACCTGTGTAACAATTGCATAAAGGGGTAGGGTGCTGTAACTACAAAGTACCTGAATGAATACCCTAAACCCCCGTCCCAACACAGACAGCCGAAAAAGATATGTGAGATTAGAGTAGTAAAAGAAAAAAGAGGGAGGAATTAAACCAATGACTGATAGCATAAAGATGAAAAAGTCTTGCAGTTACCCAATAACAAGCCTAGGGACAATATAGCGGACTTGTCCCATTATGCAGGAGTCAAAGGAATATTGAACCTGAAATGAATATATCACCTCATTATCATTCAAGTATCATAATGTATTTGCCTCGGCCTAAAAAAACATAGAACGAGTAAAAAGGAAAATGAAGAAAGAACACTGTTACCAAAACATGTGAATTGTCCCAAAAATATTTGCTTACCCAAATCCAGAAAAAAAATGCTATCTCAAAAGCATTTTGGAAAAGGATGAAGTGGATCAAGAAGAGGACAATCTGTGGCCGACCAAACCAAAAATGATCATCCGATGGTTGCACAACTAATTCACCTTCTATGGCTATATGCTTCTCAGCAACTTCATGAGCTAATTGGGTAATTATATGCCCCAGCTTAGTGCCCACAGCAAGTAGAAGCTGGAAAATAATGCCCATAACTTAGATTAAAGTGGATGAGAACGAATTAGAGTTAAGGATTTGGTTGAAGGGAAAGGAGGGACAATGCAACAGATGTTTCATAATGCATGAGGTTTCTGGAGACATCAAACATCATATGGAAGACATGTACGCATTACAGACCCATGTTCTAATGTATACTATAATTGTAACAAGAAACTTATAAATTGATTCAATGCGTGACAAAAAATTTATGCATGTATACGGGCACAATGTCAATAACAACTTGATTTAGGCATCAATTTACAAACAAATACACAGAGAAAATATGGTATAAGAATAGGAATTATACTACATTGTATGTCATGCTTATTGTGTAAGCTATCAGTTGATGGGAATGCTGGAAAAAAAAAAGGAATGTATCTGTATAGTACAAAGGTTATTTATAACAGATCAATCCTTCTTATCTGGAAGACTAACTGAAAGCACCAAACCCCTATGAAGTAGACAGATCAACCAGTAGATTCTGATATTAATTGTTTATCGACCATGATCCATATTTATTTTCTTTGGATCATGTCCTTGATTTATCAGAGATATTGGATGGTGACTGTGATACTTTTTAATGAAAAGGATGGCAATGAGGTCAGCAAATGGGTAACTCGTTTCACCTGTCCCTGGTGGCAGTAAATAGGTGAAAAAGAAATGGTAGCAGGTAGATTAGGGTAAGAATGCCACCCATCATGGGTGGGGCAGCAGAGGAGGTTATTAGGTACCTACCCCACCTACCAGCCCACCTATCTACATCTTAGGTATATTACTTTGTCTTAGCTTGTTTCTTTATTGTCTTTGACTTAATAAGAGACTTAAAAAGTTTACTCTTTCACCCACAATTTTCTAAATTTCTTTTGGGGACCTAGTTACCCGATATGCAAAATAGAGATGGAAATGTATGAAAATATGTTGCAGGTTGGTCACCCAACTCACTCACTACATTCACCCCAAAAACAATTTGATTGCATGGGTAAGGTCGACGTAGAGATTTTCAAAGTCATTCATGACAAGTACCCAATTCAGTATTACATATACATATCATACATGCAATAAAGAGAAGATCAAAAAATGATTGTACTAATTGTAGATATAAAGTGATTCAAACATTACTTAATTGAATTCTCAATTGCTGAAACATTACACAGATAAAAGTTGACATTATGGCAGAAAAATGCATGGGAAATAGCTATTGGATGACTATGCTGATGGCAAGCTGATGCAGATTAAGGCAACATAAAATCATGATGTTGCAACTGGTCAATGGATGTCATAACATTTTAGATGTTTAAATTATTAGCAACATGAAGGAAAATCACATGCACCCGAAACAAACAATAAGGGGAACATAATCTTCCATGTATCAACTTTTACAAAACATTTCCATGTCTCATCTCTGTTTAACTCCTACATACAATTATAAACTTTGCATAAATTCATTTTCAATGATGAGTATCACAGCATAACAAGTTATATACCATGCTCATGAAGACAATTCAAAATAAGAGTGAAGGACTATATTAAGATACTCACAATGACAGGGATGAATGCTATCCAAAAATATGTATGCCAACCTGGTGAGCATAGAAAATGTCATGGTTTGGAAATTGAAAATAATGATCTTAGACAGCTAGCCAAAACCAAAAGAAGCAAAGCATGACAAAAAGCAAAAAGACATTCTTAGTTATAAGTCTGCTATGTATAAAATTCATCACTGGACCTGTTCCTTGAAGACCTTATGCTTTGTGCATACCTAACTGGTATAGAGCCTAATTACCTATCACATCTCTTTTCTACTACAAATCTCAGTATTCCGTGGTTAACACTTCACCATTATATGTGTTCTTGTTATGGTTCATTAGCACTTCTGATCATGTATTGGGGAGGGAGGAGGGGCGGTAATTTAGCTGGATATAATGTGAGAGCATCCTATATGCAAATATGAACCACCATGATGCTTCCATATGGAAATCACCCCCATATGCTAGAAGATCTCTCTCTCTCTCTCTCTCTCTCTCTCTCTCTCCCTCCCTCCCTCTCTCTTATATCGTGACTATATCAACCATTAGAGTCTTGAGAGCAAGGCTAAAGTCACTAAATTGCCACTGCTTTATTCAACAATCAGCATTTAATGCCATCCTCAGCTTTGATACACATACAAAAGAAGTATTTCGGGAAGAGGAAGTTTCAGATGCTTTTAAACTTGGTTATAATAAAACCGTTCCTGTGACATCACATAACTACTAAATCCTTTAGGCTCTTTGGTTCTAAGACATGGTAGCACCAAATCGTCTTGAGTTTAATCCTTGTCACCCCTCATTCACATATTAATCTTTAGCAAAATGTTAGGTGGTGGGCCTGTGATTTGTCCAGGATGACAAGCCTAACAGGATTCTTTTGAAAAGTAATGGGATTGGCATGAGGGAGTGTGTTAGAGATTAACACAATTTCAAGAGCTTCTCCTAAAGGCATAAGCTTTAAGGTTGGACAATTTCTAACTTGTCTTTAACCTTTCTCAAACTAGGAGAAAATAATATGTAGTCAAAACAATCTTGAAAATCTCATATTCTAAAAGCTGGACTTACCCAGCATTTCATCATCAAATGCACTCCTGCTTTAAAAAGTGTGGACAAATAGAAGAAATGCATAATTTTACTAGGCGCTGCAAAACTTGTCAAACTTAAATTCTGTATGCTTAGTCTCCAGTCTCCCAGCTTAGATGACCAAGTCCTTCCTAAGCAAATCTAAGTAGTTAGCTTACTATTCAGTGAAGCACCTTCAGCAGTTTATGTTAAGGAGGAAAACAAATGACTCTTGACTAGAAAATGAAGGAGAACAGGTAATAGGACTTGTGATTTATGATTTAATTGTATTTTAACAATGTAATATTAGAATAAGGGATTATTAGGCATTATTAGTTCTATTTTTATTAGGACTCTAGATTTATATTTATGGCATTAGGGTTTCCTTTTTATTAGGACTTTGAATATAACTTTTATGCATCAGGGTTTTCCAAGGGTGCCCCTAGTGTTTTGATGAATTACAATATACTGTTGTTTCGATTGTCCCTCCTATATCAGAATATGCTTTTGTAAGCAGTTTGGTGTCACAAAAAAGTTCAGATCAAGATGTGTATGCGCCTTATTATAATTTCTGATGTCTCATCTTAGACTATGATGTACTAATGCAATTGGATTTTGAAAGAGCGTAATATATATCAAACAGTGACAATTTGAATTTATACTGCATACCGTTAACATTGAGCAACAAGAAGATGACCACAAAGATCCAAAGATACCAACTGCAAACAAGATAATTAATGGTGGAAAAAATAGAATTATAGAGAAAACAGGTACTCTGAGGAAGCACTTACCTTATACCAACAACTACCCTAAAATCATCTTCAAGGGCTCGTATCATGTATTTGTGAAAGTTAAACTTAGGATTTCCCCTGCAATGTCTCTAGAATAGAGAAACATTACATTCTAGTTTAGAGGCAACCAGTACAAAAATATTTGATGAGATATGCCACACACACCAGAACCTTACCGATATGAAACCTAGTCGCAGTGTTACATAATCTGATTTTGTCACTGATCCATAAAATTGCTTCAAAAACGAATGCTGAAGAAACAGAATAGAACACCAATAAATAACAGAAAGTAGATGGTAAACGCGTGGTTAAGGTACTAAGCAAACAATACGATCTGGATTCTAGTATTGCTAATGTACCATATGATTCATATTACACAACTCAAATCAGATTTTAACCTTCAAATGTTATTGATTTTTCACAAATTAGCTTAACTCACCAAAGTGCCAAATTGTCCAACAACTACAAGTATGAAGAAAGAAATATATCGTGGTAATCAATTGAAAAAGAAAAGAAACAAAACATCAATGGAAAACAATCTAGCATCAATTGCATCCAGCATTTTCACCAAGCCACATATCTAGAGAAAAAGTTAAATAGGGGCATAGAGGGCATATACATATCAATGAAGTATGACACTCCGAACTCTCGGGTGTGTATAACCATAGTAACTCTGTTGCTTCATAGACTTCAAGTGAAATAGAAAAACATGATTTTGGTATATAATAAATGTTATTTAAAAGCAAGTCTTGATTAATTACAATTAAATTTTGCAAATTCCAAATAAACTTAATTTCATTAAAATTCAAAATTAAACAACTTTATAACATTTATGTACTTATAGTAAAAGAAATTGAATTGTTATGAATATATTGTACATAAAATAACTAATTTGAAGTCTTATTTAGATAATATGAAATTAATTTCTCGTATACTCTTACAACATTTGATGGTATTAGTATTTGTACTACTTTTTTTATTAGGTGTATGAATTATATTTAAAAGAGATATATTCATAAGATCTGTTTTGGACCAGTGACCTATTGATGCCCAAGCTACATCAGATAACTATGATCCTGTGTACTACAAGATTAATCTCCATGAACATTGATGTATAAGAGAACTCGAGTCATCTATAGGTATTATTTTATGCATCCTATGGAATATTTGGAAGACTAGGAGAGGAGCAATTGCACTTTTAGAAGAGTGGAGCTACCTTTATTGAGTTGAAGCGATCATTAAACAGCTCCAGAATCACAATCTAGACTAATCAGTTATTATGCAATGATACTCATAGCCTAGCAACTATCATTTACCAGGATTTTCCCAGTATCAGACCATCGTTTGATTAACAATTTTCCCAAAGCCAAAGGGCTCAAAGACCACCATGCTATAGTACCATGTTCAGCCCATTATAGGTTTGAATATAAAGAAATAGCCTGACATAGTAACTCAAGCCACAGATTCAATAATAGCAACAATTCAAATATCCCTCCTACTGTGATATGGATTTGATTTGAAACAGGATTCCACATTGATCTAGGGTTATTATTTGGGCAATAAATTAATGTTTCTTACCCAAGTAGAATTAGGAAAAACACAGGTTGGAAATTTTAGTTCTTAAGGATTAATTGAATTTTAACATTTGAAATCTTCTTTATAGAGTCTTCTCACTCTTAAAACTGCTTTTCTAGTTCTGCATCACCATCAGTCCCTAACCTATGTGCTTTACTAAATTTGACCCTCTTGCGTGGTTAGGGCTTCTTGTCCTAGCATCTGCGATCACGTAAGTATTCATCATACAAGAGAATGAAATGCTACAGGTGAGACAAGCATAAACAAAGCAGAATGAGACAATAAAATATGATCTGCATGTAAAAGCAAATAAGCATGCATCTTTTTAATATTAATCATAGTAATGGCATCTCATCTTCCCTCTCTGGCTCTTTCTTTTTACACATGACCTAAAAACAAATGCAGACATATATAACTTCACAAGAAAGGAAGAAAAAGAAATAAAAGGTGGAAGATAATCTCTTCTACAATTAGGTTTTCAAATGGCATGTAAATAAAGAAACGAATCCAGCTTACCAACCAACCCAGCAGAGCAGAATTTTTACCGATACCCAAAAAATGATCCCTGATAAAAGCATGCTGATGAACATCAGTGACCCTTGATTGCAAAACTGCACTAATATAATGTCCATATCAGAAAGGACAAAAGTAAACAAACAGATAGCACTCTTTTGCAAGTAAAGATGAATAATTCAGTTGGTAAGCCAGGATAAGGTTGCATCATCTTGATGAAAAAGTTTGTTGATTTTGATGAAGCTACTACAACTAATCTATCTTATTATAACAGCGTGAATAAGTCCCACTAGCTAATGAAACATTCAAAAAGCACAGTTAACTTTAACTGATCTAAATTTTTACCTTGCTGTGTATCATAGTTCTCTTTTGCAATTGAGTCCTCCCAGTGCTTCCATTGACGAATCTATACCATAAATTTGGATGACCGGGAAATTTTTACAAACATAATTTATAAGCAAAAACCAAGTAGAAGAAGCCCAATAGATGCTCACCCTTGCTCCTCCAAAAAGAACAGTTAGAACACTGAATGTCACATGGACAACAGCTAGCACGAAAATAAAGATATGAAGGTGATGTAGCGCTTCGAGCGACAATAGTGGTACCTTGTTCTGAAAAGAAAAGATATATCACTATGCAAAGTGAAGTTGTGTTTAAAAAACAATTACAATAAGTTCCTCGGACAGAGGGAAACTAAAACAAGAGACAAAAATGTAAAATTCATGATACTATTGAATTAGAGAACACCATTATATAAGATCACCCACAAATGTATAGATGTGAGGCTGGGGCACACATTAGGCTGCAGCTATTACAAGAGTTCAAGTAATCAAATCTCGATTCAGAGTTTTCAAAATCATCACATATCAGTAATCTCTCTTTGACAATCACATCGAAGATCATAGAAAGAAAGCGAAACCAGAAAAAAATGTGTAGCAAAACCAGTAATCACTCTTTGACAATCATATCATCCCAATGAACACATGCAGGTAGCAAAATTCAACAGTTCCCATGTGAACATAATTGTAGCTTCTCTTCTGAATCTTTCAGTCTACCTTAGACAGATAAAATATCAAATCTTTCTAGATAAACATTGGAGGGATTGATTGGAATTAGAACTAATTCATAGATCATTTTAATGATTAAAAAATGTGTTTATTAATTAAAAAAACGCATAATTGATTCTTCCTAATTGTTAATAGTTGTTGCACAAACCATGCCTTCTGAATACTGACACTTGTTACACATGCAAGTCCTCTTAGCAGCAAGCACTTGTAAAGCGCATCATCACTCAAGTATCAACTATGTTAAGAGAGACCATAATAATATATAAAAGTGGAATGTCTTATATTTTCTCCACAATCAGTTTTAGAATTTGAATTGTTGTCCGTTTCAAAATGTTTCATGGATAAGTGCATGCAGAATTGAATTTACCACATAAACACTACACTCAGGCATTTAGTTTGTTTATTATTACATATTTAATTGACAACAATAATAAATGTAAAAGAAGCACGTCCATCCTATTACCTCTTATATCACCGCTATTGCCACCATAACTCTAACCTGCACTATTACTATCATAAATTCCACCAACAACCAACAGTGCTAATCTTTTATCATAACATTGTAAGAAACACATGGATATAATATGAATATAAGCAGTTTCTGACTTTGAATCCATGTCAAATCATATTATGACACTTTCCATTTTTCCAGAACTCCAATAATTGACAAACACAACGACTTTCGCACTCATCTGAAACTAATAGAATCTTAGTGTCTCCTTTACTCCAGCCAAGACTTGGAGAGTTACAATACTAGTCAACTTAAAAATAGTAACAATATATCCAGCTCTACAATAAATATAGCCATAAATGACCCGACATCTAATCAAAATTAGCCAACTGACCTGGATCATTTTTTTTCACAAGGTATAGATTGGCCTAGGATCTGACAACTTCAATTCTAGCAATCGATATTCACAATTGTACTTTTCAGTTTTTTTTCTTTCTATTTTCTGGCCACTGATTAAATAGATAGGAATCATCTATGAAGTAGTTCACCTTAAAGGCTGAAAAAAATTAATTACTATCAACTTCTTATAAAACAAGAAGATCAAACATAAACATAAATTTCAGCGTTACTTCTCTTTTATTTTTTCTCTTATTCCCCTTTCTGAAAGTACCGTGATTGTAAACATACCGAGAAAAAAGTAGCTAATCAAAAGTACATTTTTCATATCCATTCAAGAGAACATCGCTACATTAAAAGTGGAACTTATTTGCAAAAAATGAGATCAGAAATGAAGGCGCTGATGATTTGTTTGCATTACCTGGCGAGCACAGTGACCGATTTGAGAGTGAGGCATTGATTCCTCGGCAAGAAGCCGCCTGGCAGTGCCGGAAATGGAGGAAACAGAGAAAAAGTTCTGGAAATGGGATGTGGGTGTTGTTGATTCTTCATGATCTCCTTCGCGTTTACAAGGAAGCATGTGACGCGTTACACTCGCTGGAACGCAGATTTTGGTTATGGTATTTTGAAACACCGTCAGAAGCAGCGATATAAACCCCAATAGCATCAACTCTGCCCACAGAGATTTTAAAAAAAAAATAATAATAATAAATAAATATTTGACGATCCCTCTGAAAACGTTTGAACACCCATTGAAAAACAAAATGTAATATAATGGAATGCAAGGAGAAAAAGAGAACCTTCTTTAATTTTCTGTAAAGCTTCGTAAAGGGGCTTTTGATTCTTCCTCTTGAGAAACTTTCCACCATAATGAAGAAGACGCTCAACGGCGAGAGAAATGGAGACGATCACCGTACAAACTGCGGCCACCACCCAAGTAGGTGTGAACTCTAACGATTCCCCTTCACCTTCCCCACCACTCATCTCTCTCTCTCTCTCTCTCTCTCTCTCTCTCTAGTCCCCTTCTGGCAGCTTCCCAGTTTCCACTGTCCTTCGATAATTGGGTCTTCACTTCCAACTTAAATATCTGTACTCCACATTCCTGCGTTGTCGATTTGTAGTTCCTATTATATATATATATATATATATATATTTGTTGTTTATTACAAATGTCTTATTATTTTCGGAAGACGTGGAAGTTGTGAACAGAGATACTACATCAATTAAAGAAAATCCAATTTTCAACTATATCAAAAATGTATTGATCATAAAATTTAGTTTTTATTTTTTTTACAAATTATCATAACCATTACTTTTTAGCTTTACTTTTTTTCTCTTCCAACTTCACCATCTCATCGACTATCGTATCTGTTTAGATGGTGTATTTGAATATTATCATTACATCAAAAGGATAAAAAAATCTCGTATCTGTTTCAAAAGTAGTAATAAATAATTCATAGAAGATATATATGTGATATTATAATTTACATTATATTTAGGGAAAAAAAAATCTCTTTTGATATAACAAATTTTAGAATTTTGTTAATACAAAATTTGAGGTAGGTAAGTTAAACCAAGGGTTACATCAATTGTTGTACCATATCACAAGTTAAAATTGAATAAGCATGTTAATAAGTAATATATTTATTAACAATTTCTCCAACAAATAAAAAATTATTATCATTTTCTGGAACAAACTAGTTCAAACAAAAAAAAAAACTAAATCATCTAGTTGGTGGTAAATTTATATTATCACGATTAAATATAACCACTTGCAGAAAATCAAGTATTAATCACAATATTAATGAGATGAGATTTTTCAAATAAAGCGTGCAAGTAATATGAACGCAAACAGTAATATTTTGTCAAAAAGTATATACAATCTTACCTACGCTTCAATTGTTTTATTAACAAAAATATTAATAAGGGAACTACTTTTCATTTTCTTTTTTTACTATATTTTTACATATCTAAAAAGATAATTCAAAGCTAAAAAGTAATAAGATACTAGCAATAATAAAAAAATTATAAAATAACCTAATATTTCAAACAGAAACAATAGTAGACTAGATATCAATCTCATATTTTTTTAGTCTATGATATCATTAAAGTATAATTGTCACATTAAAATTTATTTGATTTTTTACTAGGCACTAAAATAAAATTAAAAAGAAAAGAAAAACTATTTCTTTCACAAACACAAAAAGAAAAAAGAATAATAAAAGGAATCGCATTTGTAGAGCCCGGAGAGGACTAGTCAATTTTAAAAATATATGTACTTTTTTTATTTAAAAAGGAATCTCGTGACTTTTGAGGCCATGACTTACGGCGAGAAGTGGGCCAACGATTTTGTATACAAACAGACATTACAAACTTTAGTCCCCACTCCCTCTCTTTATTATGGTTTCACAATGGACAAAATCTCCTCATTCATCTTTAACTGCTAATTAAATAGAGATGTTGTTTTTTGTAGCCAATATAAATAAATAGATATGTCGTTTTCAGTGCTAAAATAATTCCTAAATAGCTTAGTTTGATAAATGATCCGGTATGCATTACATATTCATACTAGACTTTGAATTTTCTCATGTTGGGTAAAAAATGATATCATCTTATTGGAGAGGGTAATTTTCTCTTCTTTTCTTTTTTTTTGGGTAAATATGGAGTCACCTGTGATGCTTAGTGACAATTAATAGTGTAAAAGTTAAGACCATATTTGAGTTGTTTTTGTTCGTTGTAATGAGATTGAAATTTCATAATTGGTCTCGAAAAGGAGTAACTATTAACATGAATAAATTCTGCCATCTTTTCAATTTAAAGCCGTGCAAAAATTAGTTACTAATTAATTAGTGAATTATTGATAGAAGTCCAATTTCTTTATTAGAAGGAGAATTATTCAGTACCCCATAGGAAAAATGAGGTATTAAGTGCCCAACCTAATTTGTAAACATCTATCTTATATTTTTATATTTAGCTTTAATCAACACAACATATTAATAACTTACAATAAACATGAGTTGTAGGCAACTTAGTTCTAAAATTTTGCTTTATTTTTTCTGACATGATGCTTAGTGACAAATAATAGTGTAAAAATTAAGATCATATTTGACTTGTTTTTGTTAGTTGTAATGAAGTTGAAATTTCATAATTAGTCTTGAAAAGGAGCAACTATTAACATGAATAAATTCTGCCATCTTTTAATTTAAAGCAGTGCAAAAATTAGTTGCTAATTAATTAGTGAATTATTGATAGAAGTCAAATTTCTTTATTAGAAGGAGAATACAATACCCCATAGGAAAAATGAGGTATTAAGTGCCCAACCTAATTTTTAAACATATATATTATATTTGTATTTAGCTTTAATCAACACAACATATTAATAAGTTACAATAAAGATGAGTTGTAGGCAATTATTTTCTGACATGATGTGACATTAGTAAATAGTTTGGACTGGCTACAATATTATTTTTTTTCACATTTAGCGTTTCATCTTTTTCTTTTACTCTCTCCATTTTATTTTTTTTCCTTTCTTTTTTCTTGTGATAATATGAAAACAAAAAATATATTAAATAATAAGAAAGGTTATTGAGGTTAAAGCATAAATAGTAAATAAAGAAATAAATTTTTCTAATAGTAAATTTTTGGTGAAGCAATATTTATTGCCAAAAAAAAAAAAAACTACTACTATTGTAATTAATTTAAAAATGATTTAAATATAAGTAATTATTATATAACTAACCAAATATTGCTATGTAAAAATATTTCATGAATTTAGTTACTGTAACCATAATGCAATAAATGATATATATTGATAAATATTAACTAAGTTATGGTCAGGTCCGAAGAATTTCTTTAAAAAAAAAAAAACAGTGAAGCAAATGGACTAAATAATACTATCACTTTAATCAAATAAAAATAGTTTACATATATTTATATATCTAGGACCAGGGTGTAAAATAAGTTATTCATTTAGGGCATAATTATAATTTTCAAAAGTCAAATCATTAACTCTTAAAAAATGACATGACACGTGTAGAAAATAATAATATTGCACAAAGTGTAATAATATACAATCAGTTGAATTGTACATTCTTAAACCTACAATGTCTAAGATTTTTATAGGTTTGTGTATTTAGTACCCTATTTTTGACATGGAGTACTACACAGTTCATCTTATTAGAAATTTCAGAATTGATATTACAAAAGAAGCAACCATTTACATCATTACATGACATGATAAGTTTATCTTTGCTATTATGATATGAACACATTTTTATAATGAAATATTCCCTGTTTTATGGTAGGAGTACTTTTGGAAAATAAAAATAAAAATGCCACACCCTCACATAAAGATATAACTGACTGAAGGTATGGATAACCAAACTTTTATAACCCTGAATCCTCGTTTACCGCACATAAATGACTCTTAAGCAAATTACAGTTAAAACCAGGAACAACTTTATTGAATAAAAATAAAATCATGAACTTGTTATTAAAAATAAAATATTTACTAAAAATACACAATAATGCACAAATGCCCTAGTTGACTGTAAATGTCATCCTATTAGCTTCAAGTATGAGTCACAATGACTCAGTGAGCAAACAACGTATCCTGAAGATATTAGCATTACTCAACGCATATCAGTTAAGCTTATGTAACCAAATTCATGTCTTGGATCAATAGTACACAAACGCACTTGTAATCATCATAAAATCATCATTTCACATGTTTCACAACGTATATAAATCAATTCAAATATCTGGAGTTCACAATTTCAAACAAAGCATGCAAAAGGCCAATTGAGTAACTCAGCCCCGCACAATAAAGATCTCCCCTTACTAGGTATTTACGCATCTGCATAACAAATAAATGTTCATACATTATCTATCTCCCTGGGGTTGAGCACTCTATTATTTTTAAAACATTTATCAGAATTAGAATATCAAATCAAAATATCCAAGGTGCGTTTGGATGTCAGTTTTCGAAATAAAAATCATTTCTCAGAAATTTTAATTTGTTAGCTCTTAACAACCACAAACCATATCAAATAAAAAATATAATTCAAATACTCAAATTCACATAAATCATTTCACTTAATTATCTGGCAATCAAAGTGCACGTAATTCACTCACAAAGCTCAAGGATGTCATATGTCTGCTCGTCTTGTCTGAGAAAGTGTCGAATTATCCTCGACACGATCCGGAGTTGAAAATTCACAATTCATATGTTACTTACAATAATTATTTCAAAGTTAATTTCGTAGTTTGTTTATCTTATATATATATAAGGCAGTGATATGTACATTACCTAAAAATTATGGGCGAACGACAGGTCCCTCAACTACTGAACTTCTCTCTCTTTCTCTTTCATTTTTTACCCATTCCTCAAGTCACGAGACCTTCTTGTCTTTATCTTTTCAATTTCTCTTTCTGCATTTCTTCTTTAACCTCTAAATTTTCTTCATCAAGCAATTCTTAAACACAATCACATGAAAAAATTTCTTAATGAATTCATGATAGATGCCTATCTCAGCATATGGGTCCAACCATTTCTTAGATTGATACTCAATCTCAACCAGACCTTTTTTCACATCTTCATTACATTTTCATGTCTTCAACATCGCTTTCATAAGCGAGCTTCGATCCAGTGTTGGTTGTCGGAGTCAGATTACTTTTCGATGTTTTCTTCTTTGCTTGACCGTATCATCCATAGGCTTCAACATAATGGGCTTGATGGTGAATGGCTAAAGTTGATGGGGAGGATCCAAACCTAGATTATTTTTTAGAATACCAAAATTGTGGTTTTGAAACTTCCATCGACTTCTTCGAAGAGGTTCTTCCTTTTTTTCATCTTCCTTGGATTTTTTAATTCCTTTTCTTGTTGAGTCTTAGCCCCATCCCAAGAAATTGAAATTTATTAGAAAACAAACAATGAAGAAGGTAAGTAAAATTTATTTTTTTTAATGAAGGAGGAACTCATCCCGTCTCTCACAATGTCTTTCCTCTCGTTCCTTAGTGATTTTTTGTTTTTTTGGGTGTGAAATTCTTTGTTGGGAGCTTTGGATTATTGGGTCTTTTGAAAATTGAAGCAATCTGCGATGTATTTGTTTTCTTTCTTCGTCAATTAAATCATTTTGATAAATTCTTGAATTCCTTCTCGTTTTTTTGGTTGAGTTTTTCATTTATTTGGAGCTATCACTACAATTCGATCATAAACCCAAGGTAATTTGTACTTTTCTCTCACTATATCATTTCATATTAACAAATCAATCTTGTGTTCGTATCTAATTATGAAGGAGGAAGATAAACAAAGAAAATTTAAGAGAGAAGGTTAATGTTGAACTAAAATGTGAGAAATTGGCAAAATGAGAAAGTAAAAAACAACAGACTGACACTTTTTCTCAGGCAATCGTTCACCCAACTATTTTTCTCGTGTACATATCATCACCCTATATATATATTTAACATACTTTTTAAGAATGAAGTTATACGGAGCATTTACCAAATATTCTAACTAATAGATTTTTAAAAGAAAATAAAAAATTAATTACTTTAATTCATGTAAAATTCTAATTCTTTGATTCCAACTTAGCCCAGTTAAATGCCATGATTCCTAACTAACTACTAATTGCACTTTCTCAATTAAACTAAAAGGAATTCCCAATGATTCCATTAAACTAAGAAATTATAACTCCTAAATTATCATACTTAAATCTTAAATTTCCAATTCCAATGGATACCTATAACAACTACCTTATATGTCCATTGCCAATAATCATTGATTTACCATTAACAACTTTCCTAATTAGATATTTATATTCTAAGATTTTTAGTTTCAACCATCCAATTTGCATTTCCAAGTAATATCCATAATTCTATGGAGGACATAAGGTATACAGGTTATATATCTCCCAAAGAGTTAAATTGAATAATATATTAAATGACTTCCAACTCCACACAACCCACGGCTAGACAAAAAAAAAAAGAAAATATAATTGTCATATTAAGGCAACTAAGGAGTTGCACTCCTTGCCCCTCACAACCACAACACAAAAGAATGAGATTCATTCCTCAATTACATGATAGGTCCATGGTTGAAACATCAACATCCATGGAAATAAGGTATACTACAAAGAATAAGTAAGAGGTTGACTACTACGGGAAGCATATGACAGAATTCTAAAACAACTAAACAAGGTAATGTATAAGGATTTACCACACCAGTTGTGTCTTGACTGAACAAGAAGGAAGGGATTAAAGCATGCTACATAGCTAAACACACCAAGTAATGCCCAAAACAGAGCTGTCTCCACGACAGTTGCTAACTCCTCTAGCAACTGTCTCCTTTTTTAACTCTACACCCACTTACATATCAAGAATAAAGGACCAAGCTACCCATGCCAAGAGAAAAGGATCAAGATATTCATAGTCAACAAAGAATTTCCAGAAACAGGGACCTTGAAACAATTCCAAGGCTACTACCATTTGGAGTTTTTAAGCTCCAAAATCAATAACCCAACAGCAAAGAAAAAGGAAAAACACTTGCTTACTTTGGAGGAATTTAAATGACTGTTACAACAAGAGTTTGATATAACTAGTTGAAGGTAATAAGAATAGGGGATGTAATATGTATGTTACAGCCAAGAAGGAACCAAAAGGAAAAAGAAAGAAGCAAGGTAAGGTTAGTTAGCTAAGCAAGGAAAGGAAAGGAAGTAGAATTAAAAAAAAAAAAAAAATTTGGGAATAAAATAATACATACTTGATTGCCCACTTTTTCAATAAGTGTTAGAGAATAAGTCTAGCTATAATTATATATATATATATATATATATATATATATATATATGTACCAAACCACACAAGTTACTTAAGAACATTCTGAAATGTATGTTACACTATCAGGTTATAACATTATATTATTTTCATAAGATTTCAATGAAGATATTGATAATTCAATTCAATTGTTGAGTTATTGAAAATTGATTTTTTATATGTTAAAACAGTTTTTTTTTTTTTTTTTAAGTCTAGAAATTTTTTAATTTGTTCATTATCCAAACAAAAGAAAATATTTCGATGAAATTTTTTTCTATGGGTCCAAATAACAAAAAATTACCTCAAAGGAAAAAAAATTAGAAATTTATTCAGTAGAAAACCAAAAAAAATATATTTTTCATTGAAACAAACAGAACCTGAGAGATTGAGCTTTTCTCCTTCAAGTCAATTGTTATAACTCGGTATTATAACATGAACTAAGAAAATTTTGTGTAACTTTTGGTTACAAAAATAAATGCAAAGTATATAAAATAAATAAACACCATACATATATATACATAAAGTATATACACATTTATTTGATTCTTAGTTGACTTGGACCTTGACTTCACCTTTTTGTTTTTTACTCTTTCTCTTTTCCTCCTTATTTTTTTCCCTCCCTTTTCTCCTCTTAGCCGACTTACATCCCCTGTTTCAATGAATCCTTTTCTGCTTTTCTTTTGGCTGAGAGTTCACTCTCTTCTTGGTGGTGTTTGGTGCTTTGTTCAGCTCCTTTTGCTTGTCATTCATCTAGCTCTTCCTCCTAAACTATGGCAGCTCCAACCTTCAACTTCTCATCCTTCTAGCCATGTAGCAACCTCTATTTTGTATTGTTTTAGCCAAGGACAGCAGCTACACCGTCCCTTGTTTTGGCAGCAACTAAGCTGGCCTTTTCCTCCTTCCTATCCATCTAGTTGGTGGTGTGTTGGGAGGCTCTTCGTAGCTTATGGCAGCAAAGGTAAAAAGCCTACAACAACAGCTTCTCTCTTGGCAACAACTATCTTCTCCTAACTGTGAGCCTCTTGCTTGTTGGGGTAGCTTCTAATCATTTAATTCAAGTGATTTACTTGCTTCTTCCTTTGAGTTAGTTGATGCACTTATCTTATTTAAAGGCTTGAAAATAAAGAGTTTAGGATGGAGAATTAGAGCTTGAAAGTAATGAAAAGGTGATGGTTAAGGGGTTAATGAAAAGGAAACCTTGGAATTTGGTTGTATTGATGTTGGAATTATATAATTAAAGCTCTTGATTGATTTTAAATAACTATACTAACTTTGAATTTAATGTTTGAAATATGAGAAATGTTGAAATTATGGATTAATGTTGGTTTTCTTGGTATGTATAGATATATATATATATATATATATATATAATATGTACATACATAAAAAGGAACCAAAGTTGCCTTCAAGGTATTTGTTGAAATGCCTAACAAAAGTTAACTTTTAGTAAATGCATGGAAGTTGACATATATAGGTTTTAGTAATTAGAGGATTGCAACCATGAAATTTAAAAACTAAGTAAAGCTTGGAAATATGATTTTTAGCTCCAGAACGCAACGTTAAGTCAATGACACCTTTGAATTCAAGAAGGAGTGATGAGCAAAATCCATAAATTTTGTGAGTGAAAAATGATATCCTTTGGTTGCCAATTGTGTTGTGAATACTTGTTTATGAGTATATATGTATATAGCAAGAATATGAATTTTTTTAAAGATATAATGATAGTCTTACTAAAATATTCTTGCATCATATTGTGAGATCGTGTCACTTTATTGAACATATATCAATACAACATTTATGACAAGAAAAAAATTACGATTTTCTCATGCTAGACTTAGTGGCAATCCTATTCTAATTAGATTGCAAGTGCTTCATCAGTGACAAAACCCTTTGTTCTTTGTTATTATGTGTAGATTGTGCTGCTGATTGTCCAGGGATAAAGGTTTTAAATAGTCGTATTAGGAGGTTCACCATAATGCTACTTTTGTAGTCAAAGAAATATATGACATGAATTTTTAAATCATCTTGGGTAGGCACTGACCTCTTTTTGAGATAGTTCAAAAGTGTGAAATGGATCAAGTATATTTACATTATTAAAGATGGGAAACACGTGCACATGAGAGGCGGTGGATTGATGATTTTTTGGTGTTTTTGGAAATGCCATGGAGAGTTGCTTGACTAATTATATGTTTTGAGTGGTATAAGGATTTCCTAGTGGTAGGATATTGAATAGAACTTGATATATCTAAATCTTGATGATTAGGTATTATGTGAAATTAGAATAAAAAATCTAAAAGGCAAAAGAGTAAAAGGAGAACTTAAATAATTAATGGAAAAGAAAGTTGAAGTAGGTTGTATTAATATGGAATACAAGTGTAATTTAACTTTAAAACTAGTAGTTAATGAAAATAAGTAAAAGGTATAAACAAAAGGTGATTAGTTGTTGATAGAGTGATGGAAATGTGGGTTGAAAGGTTAACAAAAGGGAAGCAAGGATAGACTTTATAGGTTAGAGAAATCTTATATTTCGGGAGTTTTTGAGATTGAATTAATTTATGAGTTCTAAATAAGAAGTGTAGCTTATTGTCTTAGGATGATATTTGAAAAGTTTCGTAACTTGATTCAAAGTATATTTATCAGTAGAGCTAGATTGCAGCTAGGTTCGTACAAGAATTTAGGAGAGCTCCAATCAATCCTGAGGAGTTTGTATGGGGTTATAATTTGAATTATCTTAGGACCTCTGAATAAAATTGTTCCTAACATATTAAAGGACAAATTTGTAGCTTTTCAGGTTTTTATTTCATGTTATGTGTATTTTGGAGGTGTTAGAAGTCATGGTTGTGATTTTCAAGTTCTGACTGAACCTGTCTTAGTGTAACTAAGTTTAGAAGGTCTTAAAGGTTGAATTAGTAGTAGGGTACAAAATATAAATTGTTCCTAACATCTTTATAAACTAAACTGGAAAGTTTCATAATTTAATTCCCAAGTATGATAATTCTATAAGCATTGGAATCAGAGATTGGCAACCAGAAATTGTGCAGTGACCTATTTGTGTTTCTGTGAGGATTTGAGTGAGTTCAACACTAATTTTAGGAGAAGTTTCTAAATAAGAAGTATAGCTAACATCCTAAAGATAATGTTTGAACTTGGTTTTATTGAAATTGGTGAGTTATGTAAGTTGAAATCTAATATATCTTCGAGGCGATGGTGAACATGTTAAATATATGCATAAAAGTTAGTACCTATTTTTCATAATTAAAAGGTTATAACCTATAAAATTGACAAACTAAGCAATACTAGGAAAATTTAATTACAACATCGGAACTTGTGATTGAGCCAATGACGCTCGTGAACTCAAGAGGAAGTGACAAGTAAAATGGGTAAACAGTGAGTGATTAAATGCTACCTTTTGGTTGCTAGAGTATTATGTGTAATTATATGTATATTTGAATAGATGAGTTATATGAAAAAATAAGCATGTGCAGTGTTTCATTAACTTATTTGAATTATGATTAATGTTTGAAATTATTTGTGGTTGATAAGAGCCAATAAAAGTGTTTTTCTTTCCAAAATGATTTTTTACTTCCGAAATAGAATCCGGGTGCACCTTGGATGTTTTGATTTGATTTGATTATTTAACATTGATTAAAAAATATTCGAGTAACTCAACCCCAGTGGATGAATTTGGAAGAGGTAAGAAGATTTCAGTGATTCCGATTTCAGTGATTCCATTTATAATTATGTTTGGTGTACGATCGCAAAATAGCCCGGTGGGAGATATTAATGTGCAGGGTTGAGTTACTTTATTGGCACTTTGTGTACCTTGTCGATATTATGTGACAATGTATTGCTTTGGAATCTATACTTGCAATCAAGGATGAAAGTTTACAGTCACTATAGAATTTTAAGATGTCTGGTTTTGTGTTGTGTAATACTCTAGTTAATTGTTGTTATGATGAAAATTGGAACGGAGCTCCATGTGTATGTTGATGTTGTGTAAAATGGTTGAGTGTAACCAGAGATTAAATATTTTCATTTTTAGGACATGTTCCATATTGTAGGGAACCTCTGCCAAATTTTTTAGTAAATTGTTATTTGTTTTAGTAAACAAACTTTTATAGTCAACTTCTGTTTTATAAAATTTTCTTTTATGCAATAATTTGTCAATAGTCATATTTGTTTCTTTGTTTTAGAGTCAGGGTTATGGAGGGTTCGTTACCTAATCCTCCGGCCAGTCATTCCTCCATGAGGGGTGTGATAGAATTAACCCGACAAAAGAAACCATGTGGAGTCTTTACTCACGTGTTAAGGAAGTTCTCAAAGTGTTGGTGGTGTAATTGATTATTTGACTTGAGATTATCTTATTACCTTATATGTGAATCTATGTGTTTTGATGTCATTCTCTTCATTCTGTAATAAGGATAATACATGGGTGATTGTTGAACGTGTAGTGCAGCATATGAAGGTAGATAAATGATAGACAAAGAATTCATCATCCTGAGTAAAGTGGACGAATATCACATGGCCTCTTGACATAAGTATGTCTTGTTCCGGGAATCTTTGCAAAGTAAAAGAGAATAAGAAAACTGTTTTCTTGAATCTCTTTGAGGAATAAAACATAAATTTGGTTTCAAGTACAAATGGATTTAGACAAAGATAGGATTGACACTAGAATCCATGCTCTATGTCTATCTCGGTATATGTTTGATGAAATGATTGAATTACATGGTAACCAAGCACTAAAAAGTTTGATTAATGATCTTAACTTCTTTAGTACTTGGGTGGTCATGATACATTGTTAGATATTAATCTTGATTTATGAATGTAAGTTGGTTCGTTAACCAAAGTTAAATTAAAAGTGTTTTAAATTAATCGTACTTCTTAGGAAGTATCCAATTATATTTATTGTCAACATACAGGAGAACCAAATAGGTTACACACTTTAATTGACTAAATTTAAGAGCCTAGAAGGATTAATGGAGTCTTGAAACTAATAGTTAACGTTTAAGCGCACAAGGGTAAAAAGGTAATTGTCACCTTACATATATGGCAAGACTTGTTTTCTTGAAAGTCAAGAAAATGACTAGTGGAAATCTGAATAGGATTTAGAATCATAACTTGATCAAGGCCACTGGGAGTCCAAAGGCCCATTAGTAATCATAATAGGATTATGGATTATTAAAGTAGTTTTCAGCCTTAGGCCTTGGGCTTTGGGTTTAATGAAATCATAGATAAGGAAGGACTGTAAGTCCTTAAGCCTTAGCCGCCCCTATATATGTAAAAGCTAAGGGAAATTTTGGCCACAATATGATTACAAGTGACATTTGGCCTTGTGAGATATTGTGAGCAAGAAGAGATCTTGAAAATCTCATCCCTTAGTCGTGACCCCCTTTGTTGAAGCAAAGAAGTTTTTGCTTCAAGAAAAATCCTCCATTAACGATTCAACCAAATGGAAGTTAGCACGCATTCTGGGGTGAATCGATTCTTTTCAATCCTTTTCGAAAAAGTTAAAGGTTTTTAATCATCAATTGTGTGAACTGTTTCATTAAAGGCTTATTCGTTTGAATAGCTTACTAATCATTGGTCATACTTTGTGTTTGATTAGGAGAATTATTTTGACGATTTGTGGAGGAACTCCAAGTATCCCTACTAAACAATCAAACTAGTAGAGGTTAGTTTTAAATTTTTGCTATAATATATATATTTAATTGAATACCTAGGTTCTTAGTTAGAGAAAATTTTAATTCCACTGTGTATGCACGTATGCATGTGATGCATGACCCTATATTTCCCAACACTTAATTATTTTCCAAAAGTTCTATACTAGTTACTCTCTTATAAGTATGTTTTTATATATCCGATCAAATCTTGAACACATATCACAAACATCATTGTCCTTGTTGGTTAAAAGACTGGCTGAATAAGAAAGGCATTTAAAGTGGAAGAATATGTAGATTCATTTAGAGGTGAGCATGGGAACTAAATACTTGACTTAAAAATGATCGAATTCACCTTCAACCAACCTAAACTGAAGAAACATCGTTTTAAAGTCAGTTTTATTTTTTCTCCAAGGTGGGTTAGGTTGATTTTTCAGATATGGTAAATTTTAGTACTGGGCTAATCGACCTAATCAACATAGTAATTTATATTTTTAATTATTATTTTATACATTAGTTGTATAGGTGGCAGAGAACAATTGGTTCAATAAACTTCCACGCCAAATAATCCCTAATGCATCATTCACTCAAAAACTAGCCTAAATTTTACAAATAAACCATAATGAAGCAACATGCCAGCCCATTAACCTAAGTTCTAACCCAAATTTATCTAACCCTAATGAGTTAACTCATCCTCTTCTCTTACCTCTCATTTCATCTAGTGACATTGATCTTACTGAGAAATTAGTTCGAAAAGAATATAATGAAAAATAGTTAAAACAACTGCTTTTATAAAATTTGAAATTATAATCATATAAATTTTGATTAGACTAGTAACCTTTGAAAATAACTTAAATATTAGATAGTCAAACAAATGATGGAATAGATGAAAAGGTTGAAAGAATATTTTTATATTAAAAGCCAAACAAGTTTTGGCGACAATTATTTGACTAAATAATCTTGATGAATATGATCATTTATTTAATTCTACGACTAAATAAGTCAAGAATTTGTTTGAATAATTAATGTACTCTTAAATTTGATATATTGATTAATCATGATCAATTTGATGGATTCGACTCCTTCAAATTCCTTATTTGTAGAACTTTTAAGATTCTTTTAATCTTAGTCATTCTCATAATTTTTTTAAATTTCAATCATCCAAATGATTTATATTTAGATGAACATAAAAAAAGTAAAGGATTTTCCTCATTAGGCTAAAAAATGTATTGCTTATTTACTGTTTTTTAAGATTACACTAATTTATATTTCAATCATTCACAATTCTTTTTATTATAAATTCATTTGAGATTAATTGTTTTAATGGATTTTTAATTAAGACAAATTCATTAAATTAAAATGGAATCCAAAATAATTAGTTGTTATTTTTCTGAGATAGATAAAAAAATAGATATTAATATGTGAAAATAAAATTTACATAACTATCTGATAACTCTAGAATGATAGAGTTTTTATCTTAATTAGGAATAGTTTTCCAAATTTTGATACTTAATTTGTTTTAGGTTTCTTTGTAGTGTCATAGTGTGAATTAAAGAAGGGAAGCTGATCAACTGGTGCTGTAACGCTATATAAAATGAAGCCGTGAGAGTCCAAAAGGAAGAATTAAGGAAAAAAGGCAAAGAGAACAACGCCGCAATGCTACTATTATGAAGCCGCATCGTTAATATAAAGGGAAAAAATTACGAAAGTCAAGGAGCTTGAAGCCACTGCGCATCAAGATAGATGTCGTAGCGCCATATATGTCTAAGCCGTAGTGCCATCTTCATAGTTTTTTCTTATTCCTTTATTCTTTTTATTTTCTTTGTATGTTCGTTATGATTTGCTTAATTGTAGTCATGTTACATCTAGTAGCATAAACTAATTCCTTTTTCTAGGTTTATGATAGAACTCAGTGTAGTTTGATTTACTTTTATTTATGGATTACTTAGGTTTTGGTATTTATGTTATTTATATCATTCTATGTTTATTCCTTCTAATTGCTTGATCACCAATTAGATAAATCTGGTAATCTAAAGGAACCTTGATGAAGGAAATCTAGGTTAGTCTTAAGTGATATAGCACATGTTTGAATTCTTTTACTTTATTAATTGAATTTGATTTGCATATAGGATTGAAATATACCTATATACCACATGTAGCTAATTTAGGGTTGTTCTTAATGAATCTTATTTAATTCACTTTTTATAAACATAAAGTGAATTGATTAAATAAGGTATGAATTATAAGCAATTGAAAGATTCTTATAATTAACTTGAAACCCTAGGTTAATAACATAATATCATAACTAAGCATGATAGCATAAAGGTAATTCAAATGAAGTGTGAGTGAAATCATATTCCTAGTCCTTCTCTACATAATCTCAAGTTCAGATATTTTATATGTTTGCTTTATTTATAATTAAAAATCCCAATTATTCAATTGTCTAGATATTTTTATGATTGGTAAATTTTAGTACTTAACTTGATAGACTCAATTCCTCGTGGAAACAATCTCACTTACTCTTTATTACTTGTTTAAATGATACGTGCGCTTAAGTAGTAAATCTACCAACAACTTTTTGGCTCTGTTGTTAGGGAATTATTCTATTCTTGTTAATATTAATACCAGCCGGTTCTAGTTTTTAATTTAGATTTTTCTTTCATGTTTTAGGTTTATGCGAAGAACTCGTAGCTTAGATGTTGTTCCTTTTAATCTCGAGATCGAAAAGACAATTAGAAGACTTTGAAAGCAGAAACAACAAGCTACTGTGAAAAATCCAACAATGGCTGAAGAACAAGAGCCTAAGGCCTTGAGGGACTATGTTGTCCTATTAGTGGAAGGCCTTCATCCTAGCATCCAATGGCCAGCAATTCAAGCTAACAACTTTGAAATTAAGCCTGATATTCAAATGATCCAACAATTGTCACAATTTGCTGGCCTTCCAAAAGATTACCCTACCTATTTAGTGATGTTCTTGGAGTTGTGTGACATCTTCAAATGTAAAGCTGTATTTGACGAAGCCATTTGTCTAAGGTTTTCCTTTTCTCACTTCGAGATAAGGCGAGAAGTTGGCTGTACTCCATGCAATCCCCTTCTATCACTACATGGATGGACTTGGCTCAAAAATTCTTGGCAAATTTCTTTCCACTAGCCAAAACAGCTAAGTTACAGAATGAAATCACCTCATTCATGCAATAAGACCAAGAATCTCTTCATAAAGCTTCGTAAATATACAAAGACTTGTTGAGACAGTGCCCCTATCATGGCATTTTGAAGTGGCTATAATTCCAAACCTTTTACAATGGTTTGGTTAGCCAAACAAGAATAACCATTGATGCTGTAGCTAGTGGTGCATTAATGGGAAAGTTCATTGATGAAGATTACAAGCTATTGGAAACAATAGCTTCAAACAATTATCAATGGCCATTTGGGTGACTTGCAACTCACAGAGTAGCTGAGGTACATGAGTTAGACGCCTTCACTACATTAACGGCACAAGTGGCTGGTCTAGCTAAAAGATTTGATACTCTTAAGGTTTCGGTAGTCAAGAATCAAGTCATGGCTTGCGAAATATGCGGAGATGAACATATTAGTGACTAATGCCCAAACATCGAAGCAGTGCAATATGTGGGCAATTATAATAGGCAAAACAACCCTTTTTCCAATACTTATAACACAAGAAAGAGAAACTATCCAAATTTTAGTTGGACAAATCAAAGGACTGCAAATACTGCAAAGCCTAACTATCCTCCCGATTTTCAACAACAAGTAAAACTAGTGGCGTCACCTGAGAAAAAAGCTATCATTGGAAGACATGTTCATGCAATACATGTTGAGGATAAATTCAGTAATTTAAAGTCAAGCGGCTTCCTTAAGAACTGTTGAAACATAAATAGGCCAGCTAGCCAATGCTCTGACAAATAGGCCTCAATAAGCCCTTCCTAGTGACACCGAGCCTAATAATCCAAGGAAAAACAAAGAGTAATGTAAGGCTATCACCCTTAGAAGTGGTAAGACAATTGACGTGCCAAATAAACAAGCTGAAGTTGTGAATAAACCAATTGAAGTAGACACTTCAAAGAATGAGGAAAAAGATCAACCTAACGAATCTACTGTGCCTACTCCTCCACTACCCTTTCCTTAAAGATTCCAAAAGAAAAATCTTGTCAAGCAATTCCAAAAGTTCCTAGAAGTGTTTAAAAAGCTTCACATCAACATCTCATTTGCTAAAGCTTTAGAACAAATGTCGAGCTATCAAACGGTTACTCTCACTGAAGTATGTAGTGCTATATTACAAAAAAAACTCCCACTAAAGTTAAAGGATTCAGGTAGTTTCATTATCTCTTATACTATTAGTACTCAATTTTTTGGTAAGGCTTTATGTGATTTAGGAGCTAGTATTAATTTAATGCCTTATCTATATATCAGAAATTGGGTTTGGGGGAATTTAAGCCTACATTAGTCACATTGTAACTAGTTGATAGGTCTTTAACCTATCCAAGGGGAACAGTAAAGGATGTGCTAGTAAAAGTTGATATACTAATTTTTCCTACTGATTTTATTGTACTTGGCATGTAAGAAGATAAGGAAATCCCTATCATTCTTTAGAGACCATTCTTAGCTACAGGTAGAACCTTAATTGATATGCAAAAAGGTGAGCTTACTATAAGGGTTCAAGACCAAAAGGTAACATTTAAAATTTTTAATGTTATGAAATTTCCTGCTAACCATGAAAAATGTTTTGCTTCAGATATGGTGAATGAAATAACTCAAGAGGTATTTTTAGATAATTATCATATTGACCCTCTTGAAGCATCTAAAATTTCTAATACTAATAGAAAAGTCGACGATTTTGTTGAGTGCATTAAATTGTTAGATACTTCACCTTTCATAGCAAGGTCAAACCTCAAGTTTGAATCCCTTGACATTTCGGCTTCCACACCTTTGGCTTCTAAGCCCTCCATTAAAAAACCACCTACATTGAACTAAAGTTGTTGCCACCACACCTTAGGTATGCTATTATTAGTCCAGCATCTACTTTGTTGGTTATTATTTCTTATGCTCTTAGTAACATGCAAGAAGAGTCACTCTTTTGTGTACTAAGAGAACAAAAAAGGGCATTAGGATGGACTATAGTCGACATTAAAGGCATAAGTCCTTCGTTTTGCATGCATAAAATTTTCATGGAGGACAATCATAAAGCTACCATTGAACATCAAAGAAGACTTAATCCAATCATGAAAGAGGTAGTCAAGAAAGAAGTGATAAAGTTTTTAGATGCAGGTATCATATATCCCATTTTGGATAGCTCATGGGTAAGCCTAATTTAGTGTGTGCCAAAGAAAGAAGGGATGACTGTTATAGCTAACACCAAGAATGAACTCATCCCTACAAGGACCATGACCAGATGGCGAGGATGCATAGACTACTACAAGCTGAACAAGGCCATAAGGAAAGACCATTTTACTTTTCCCTTATCGATCAAATGCTTGATCTATTTTGATTATTTGGCAAGTAAACAATTTTACTGTTTTTTAGGTTATTTGGGGTATAACCAAATAGCTATAGCCCTGGAGAACAAAGAAAAGACAATTTTTACTTGTCCCTATGGCACCTTCACTTTTAGAAGGATGTTGTTTGGTTTGGGTAATGCAACTGCCAATTTTTAGAGATTCATGATGGCTATTTTTACTGATATGGTTGAGCAA
This sequence comes from Quillaja saponaria, assembly GCA_029379385.1. Lineage (NCBI taxonomy): Eukaryota > Viridiplantae > Streptophyta > Magnoliopsida > Fabales > Quillajaceae > Quillaja > Quillaja saponaria. The sequence goes on along the minus strand of CM055611.1, from coordinate 10,166,436 downwards.
AGTCTTGAGGTGTTCAGGGATGATTTTTCTGTTTTTAGGTATTCTTTTGATAGTTGCCTCCATAATTTAAAATGTGTGCTTAAACAATGTGAAGAGACCAATTTGGTCTTGAATTGGGAAAAGTGGCATTTTATGGTACAAGAAGGGGTTGTGTTAGGACATAAGGTGTCTAGCAAGGGCATAGAGGTGGATAAGGCTAAGATTGAAGCAATAGAGAAACTCCTACCACCTAGTTCAATAAAAGGCATTAGAAGCTTTCTTGGGCATGCAGGCTTTTATAGGTGGTTCACTAAGGATTTTTCAATGATTTCAAAATCGCTATGTAACCATTTAGAAAAAGACACTTCCTTTGATTTTAATGAAGCATTTCTAGCTACATTTTTAGAGTTAAAGCAAAGATCAATCATTGCTCTAATAATTGTGACTCCTAATTGGAACCCACCCTTTGAACTTATGTGTGATGTGATAGGTGCAGTATCAGGACAATAAAAGGATAAGATCTTTCACTCTATTTATTATGCTAGTAAGACATTGACTGTGGCTCATCTCAATTACACCACCACAAAAAAAGAATTGTTAGTAGCAATGTTTGCTTTTGATAAATTTTGATCTTATCTAATTAGAACTGAAGTTATTTTTTATACTGACCACTCTGCTATTAAGTATTTGATTGACAAAAAGAATGCAAAACCCAAGTTGATTAGATGGATACTCTTACTCTAAGAGTTTAACTTGGAAATTAGAGATCAGAAAGAAACAGAAAACCAAGTGGTAGACTATCTATCAAGTTTAGAAGGTGGTGAGAAAATTATTAATCAAACCTTGATCAATAAATTTTTTTTGGTCTATGGTATGCTGATTTTTTTAATTATATTGTGAGTAAGGTTTTTCCTCCTGATTTGACTTTCCAACAAAGAAAAAAAAAATTACATGATGTCAAATATTATGTATGGGATGACCCTTTCTTGTTTAAGCAATATGCTTATCAGATTCTTATAAAATGTGTCCCAGAGGAAGAAATTCAAAATATTCTTCAGAATTACCATTCCTCAAACTATGAGAGACATTTTGGAAAAGAGAAAACTGCAGCAAAAGTCCTCCAATCAGGTTTTTATTGGCCCTCTTTATATGAATATGCTAATAATTTTGTTGCTACATGTGATAGGTGCTAAAGAATGGGCAATATCTCCTAATGAGATAAGTTGCCTATGAACAACATTCTTGAAGTGGAGATTTTTGATGTATAAAGAATTAACTTCATGGCTCCTTTCCTAACTTCATACAACAATTAATATATCTTAGTGGTAGTGGACTATGTTTCAAAGTGGGTAGAGGCAGTAGCTTTGCCAACAAATGATTCAAGAGCTGTGATGAATTTCCTCAAGACACGAATCTTTACTCGATTTGGATCCCCTCGAGCTATTATTTGTGATAAGGGTTCTCATTTTTGCAAAAAATACTAAGAGGCCCTTTTAGTTAAATGTGGAGTCACTCACAAGGTTGCCCTGGCTTATTATCCACAAACTAGTGTCTAAGCCAAAATTTCCAACTGGGAAATCAAGAAAATCTTGGAGTAAACAGTATGCTCGTCACGAAAGGATTAGTCCAAGAGATTAGATGATGCATTATAGGCATATCGTACATCTTATAAAACCCCTATAGGCAAGTCTCCATATAGACTAGTTTTTAGGAATAGATGCCACCTCCCGGTGGAGTTAGAACACAATACATATTCGGCCATTAAGAAGCTGAATCTTAATATTCATGCAGCTGGTGAGAAGAGGCTTCTTCAACTTAATGAGGTGGATGAATTTTGACTTCAAGCATATGAAAATGCAACAATTTATAAGGAACGGACAAAAAAAAAAGGCATGATAAGAAGATCATATATTGCCACTTTGAGCCTGGTATGATGGTCTTGTTTTTTAATTCCCGTTTGAAGCTATTTCCAGGAAAGCTCAAGTCAACGTGGTCCAGACCATTCATAGTCATTACAATGTTTCCTTATAGAACTATGGAGATAGCTGAAGAAAAGCAACCAGACAAGAAATTCAAGGTTAATGGGCAAAGGCTTAAACATTATTGGGGAGGTCATATTGATCGTCAAAAGCCTCCATCACTCTAGCAAATGTCGATTGAATGAAACTAAATCAAGCTGAAGACTTTAAACAAAGTGCTTTTTGGGAGGCAACCCAAGTTTCTTAAACCCTCACTCTTTAAGTTTTTTTTAGTTTCGTAATGTTGAGAATGTGTTCAGCCTTCATATCACTCTTTTTTAAGAAACAAAGATTAAACCTCTCAGAATAATGCATTGACGACATGGCACAAAAACACATCATGCTACAGTGCCCATAACTTGAAATCCACAAATCAACTAGAAAAGCATAGCGCTGCGATGCCCATAAATTCAAGCTGCACTGCGATAGAAAAGAAAACCCAAGTAAGTTTCTAGATTGCTTTGAGCTATGGCACTCCAAATAAACATGTTGCGGCACTTAAATCAACAAAGAAACACACAGTTTAGGTAGTAAGCCCAAAGCTGCAGTGTCATATTCTTGGTGCCACGACACCACTTACCCAGAAAACAAAAGAGTTTTACACAAAGACCTATTCATCATGGCACGATATTATGCAAGCCAGCGCCAACCTGCAGTGCCATGTCACGATCTCTGTTTTTAAAATGAAAACTGTCACAACCCATACCACAAGCACCCCAACTCATGAAATCAAATGTTTTAGGCCACCAAGCACCAAGCCAATACCATTCTAGTTCCTTTTATCACTCTCACACTAAAACCCCTCACCCACATCATGTTTTGCACTATATTTGGACTTACTTCAACACAAGTATGTACTCTTTCCTTTCTCTTTATGATCTACGAATTTTCTTGTAGGTAGAATGCTTTTCTTGTGTTATTTGCTTAAATGCTTAATGGATTGTGGGTAGATATGATCTTTAGGGGTCCTATGCTTAATTTTTGATTTTGGGTTTTTGGTTATATGGGTACTACGTTTTCTATCTTAGTGATAAGTTCTTAGGTAATGGTACATGAATTTGATGTTATATGAATATATATCATATCAATGTAACCCTTAACCCATAATTCTTTAATGTTCTTGATAAGTCACTAATAGTGAAATAGGTTTTTAGGGGGAGGGGGATCGATATACATATTGATGATTCTTGAATAAATGATATGATATTGAGATAACATGCCTGACAATTTATCTAAATATTGTGTGGGTCTGAGACCCTTTTTATGAATTAAGGGGCTGTGGTTGACGTTGTTACTAGGTAATTTTAGGGTTGGGATTATTCTGGTATCATTTTTTAAGACAATGGGACCCAAGACAAAGGCTACCAAGCATGCCTGATCATCTGGACCAAGCTTTTACAATAGCCGGTTCATTCCGCTGCAGCTAAGAAGTGTTTTCATGATGGGCTTTTCACAAAGAAGGTTGTAGCACAGCGAGGCTTACACTTCAAGCTTGGATTACTTCCCAGGGATGGCCAATCTTATCAACAACAAACAGTAGGCCAATTTATGTGCACTAGCTGGAGTCATTGCAGTGGCTCAAGAGTTCTATGGTAACTTAGTGGAGAACACGGACAATAGAGTCATGGTGTGAAGGAAGATGGCTTCATTCACAAGCATAACAATAAATGATTTTTATGGTATATCGGATATCCCGGAACTCGATGAGTACATGATTTATTCAAGTGGGATAGTAGACTATGATGAAGTGATCAGTGCATTGTGCATTGTGCACCCAAAGCGCTATGTGGAAACTGACCAATAGAAAGCCAATTCATTTCTAGGCCAGTTAGTTGCTAGCCCCTACAAGGGCTTGGAATTACTTTGTGCTTGCCAACATCCTTCCTAGTGGACAAGCTAGTGATGTGACTAATTTGTTCATTATTAAAGGTATGTATAGAGTTATTCATAGTGCAATCAGGCAACAAACTTTGAGCAATTGAGCATCTGGTTTCCCTCACTTATCACATAATTGTGCCGTGGAGCTTATGTACTATGGGAGAATACAGAGCTGTTGATCTTACCCAAGGGTACCATTGATGAAAAATTTATGAACAAATTTCAAATCCGGAATGTTGAAATTGGTGATGGTGATCCAGCAGTTCCAGCCTAGCCTATTAGTACACAAAAGCTTACTTTGGCTTAGCGAATTTCAAGACTGGAGGTGCAGTGTGCGGATTATTGGCAACTCACACATGTTGTCAATCACCGAAATAATTAGATGTTGAGGATGATGCTACAGCAACAAGGATGGGATCCTTCGACTTTTCCTCCTTGTCTCGAGCCACCAGCCCTATTCCCAAGACTTGAGGAGGACATCGACATAGATTTTGAGAAATGAGGGGAGTTTTCTGTTGCTTTTGCTTTTCTTTCTTTTCTTTTTAAACATTAGGACAATGTTTAGTATAGGTTTATGGGGTAACTAAAATTGTGTAATAATTATCTAAGTTTTTGATTAACTCTAAATGATGTGTAATTGACTAATTAGGTTGTTTGTATTGTGTTTTTTTTCATAACGTGTTCAAAATATTGCAAGTTAATTTGTTAATGATGTATAATATTCCCTTATTCCCATGATAGTATTATTTATGCATTGATTTTGATTTTGTTAACATGTGAAAATAATTTTTTTGAATTTATTATAATTAAGGCATATACCTCATATATACATTACACAAGGCTATTGTTACATAGGGCTGATCTTTTTAATGATTTTCTTTTATAAATCCTAGACTCTTTTTGACTTCCTTAATGAGTAAGAATTCCTCTTGAGGCGAAATCCTAGGTGATGCTTAGTTGAGAACAAGGTTAAGCTTAGTTGAGAACATGATTTAGGCCATTTTTGGACTGGTAGAGCCTTTGTATATCTATCAATGATTCTATATTTTCTTAGTTACCCATTTTTGATCCTAATGTTTTTTCTTTTTTTTAGCAATTCTATGAAGAGGAGTGCATTACAAAGAAGAAAAGTTAAAAGATATTATGTGATCATCCCCTACAAAGAAAAGAAACTAAGTGGGAGGATTACATAAAAATTCCTTGACAATTCCTACAAACCAAAGGTTTGATATATATATATATATATATATAAAGGAGAAGAAAGAAGAAAGGAAGGAAAAGTGAGAAACATGTATGCCACACAAAAAGATAATATATTTAGGTGATATATACTTTATGGAAACATTGAAGCCTGAATAATAAAATTATTAAAATAAAATAACACTTATTTTACTTTGAAAAGAATTCTACAAATTCAAATAAAATAACTTTTATTTTACGTAATAACAATAAAAATAAAATAATATTTATTTTATTTTATTTTTCAAACCCCCTTTTAATTCAATAAAAAAATATGGCTTCAGTTATTTAACTATTTACGTTACTACCATAAAAAAATGGTAGCTACGTAAGATAAATATATATATATATATTCTCTTTTCTTGATTTATTTTCAAACCATTTAAAAACAATTAAATCAAGAATACATATTCCTTTCAATTTCCAGATTCCATAATCGTAATTTTATTATGATTAATTAATCAATATTAAAAAGAGATTAAATCCCTTAAGCCATAACAATAAATTATTGGTGGGTCTGATACCACTGTTAGGAATCAGTGTATAATATGACAATCATATGCGCAGCGAAATATAAAAATTTTGATTCTTTTAACTCGAAATCACCTTATGATTATATGAAAGATCCTAATTATAGTTCAACAATTAAACAAGTAGAGAACTGTGTGGCTCCGAAGTTTTTAATTCTTTCGTTATATTCTTAATTCGGCTTTCACTCCTTTATTGATTTATCAAGAGCACAGCTACGGCACATGTGTCCCGTCTCTAAGTGTATCCACATGAACGAATCCAACTAAGGATCTTCATGCTTGAAGATATTTATTAAGACAAGCCACCTCCTTATGTATTGGACAATCCTAACACATTAGAGATTATGCTAACTTTAGGATTTAATCATAATTAAATCTAATGCCTAACAAATTATAATAATTACATGATTTCCCTAATACTCTCCTTAATTGAATATCATCATTTTGTGTGTGGCCCCTTAGGTATAAGAATAGATAACTATTATGTTTGTGATGACCTATATGTGTGGAAGTTTTGTGCTGACCAAGTCATAATAAGGTGTGTACCCTAATGTAAGTATAACTCTATCCTTGCTTTTGCCATTCTTATGCTTATGAAGGACATTTTGGTGCCAAAAAAATAGCTCATAAGGTACTTACGTGTGGTTTTTATCAGCTTAACTTGTTTAAAGATGCATATACTTTTTGCATATCATGTGAACGATGCCAAAGAACGGGTAGTATAACTCATCGTGATCAAATGTTAACTTTTATTCTTATGTGAAATCTTTGATGTTTAGGGTATTGATTTCATAGGTCCTTTTCCCTCTTCTTTTGGTAATATTTACATTTTGCTTGTTGTTGATTATGTGTCTAAATGGGTTGAAGCTAAGGCTACACATACTAATGATGCTAAGGTTGTTGTAGACTTTGTTAAAACTCAAATCTTTGATAAATTTAGAATTCCCAAGGCAATCATTAGTGATCGTGGCAAACATTTTTGTAATAATCCATGGAATTCCCATCCTCAAACAAGTGGCCAAGCTAAAATTTCTAACTGAGGGATCAAATCCATACTTGAAAAGACAGTGCAACCTAATAGAAAAGATTGGAGCTTAAGGTTGAATAATGCTTTACAGGCTTATAAGACTGCATATAAATCACCTATTGGAATATCTTTATATAGGTTGATTTATGGAAAATTATGTCATCTACCAATAGAACTTGATCATCTTGCATTTTGGGCCATTAAGCAATGTAATATGAACTTAGACGCTAATGGACATCATAGGAAGTTGCAATTGCAAGAGTTGGAGGAGATAAGGAATGATGCTTAAGATAATGCAAGGATTTACAAGGAAAAGACCAAGGCATTCCATAACAAAATGATTTAGAGAAAAGAATTTCAAATTGGGCAAAAACTTCTCTTGTTTCATTCACGACTAAAGCTTTTTCCAGGTAAGTTACGTTCTCGATGGACTTAACCCTTTATTGTTACTAATATCTTTCCTCATGGTGTAGTTGAAATTCAAAGCTTAGAAACAAGCAAAGTGTTCAAGGTGAAATAGCAATGGTTGAAACCTTTCTATGAAGGTTTTAAGGAAGTGATTGTGAAGGACATTAACTTGGCCGAACCTCCACTAGATTGATGAGCATAGAGTCGAGCCAAAGACATAAACAAAGGTGTTGATTGGGAAGCAACCCAATAAAAAATGCAAACCAGATTTGCTTTCTTCTTTCTCTTTCTTTTTTCTTTTCGTCCTTTATTTTAGTACATGCATGATTTTTCTTTTTCTCTTTCTTACTTTGATGTCTACATTGAGGACAATATAGTGTTTAAGTGTGGAGGGGGGGATGATTTAGTGTTTCTTTTTGCTTTTGGTATGTTTTGTTTTTATTTCATGCGTTTATGTGTGTTTCTTTTTCTTCTGGATGCAAAACCTTAAGTGTTTAGCTTTGTTTTTTGATCTTCCTAGAGTTGATGAGATTATGTGTATTATAGTGAGATAAACTGAATGAATGAGTTAACTTGCAATTTTGAGCTTACTTGGTTTAATGATTAACTTTAAAAGCTTATCATGCTTGCTTAGTAGTTGTTTTACCTTTGTGAGCTTTTGAGCATTCAATATGCCTTCTTTGTTGTGCATTATTCATTTAATGTGTTATGCATCTCTAGAACTTGCTTCATATCTCGCTAAAACTACATTTAAAATGCATGTATGCTTGAAAGTGATAATTTTGGCCACTCTTGATCTTGACCATCAACCTCTTTGCATTAATTTTCCTAATATTGATGTTCTTTTTTAGCTTAAATCTGGTCTTATTCACTTACTTCCTACTTTTCGTGGCCTTTTAGGTGAAGATCCATATAAACATCTCAAGGAATTCCATTTAGTGTGCTTGAGCATGAAACCCAATGGTGTGACCGAGAAGCAAATCAAACTTTGAGCATTCCCATTCTCCTTGGGTGATGTAGCTAAGGAGTGGCTATATTAATTCCTTCTGGCTCAATCACTACTTAGAATAAGATGAAGTTTCTTTTCTTGTAGAAGTACTTTCCTGCATCACGTGTTGCAAATATAAGAAAGGAAATATATGGAATAAGGCAATACAATGGTGAAACCTTATATGAGTATTGGGAAAGATTTAAAAAGTTATGTGCTAGTTGCCCCCATCACTAAATCTCTAATTAACTCCTCATCCAATACTTCTACAAGGGTTTAATGCCACAAGAAAGAAATATAATTGATGACGCAAGTGGAGGGCATTAGTTGACAAAACACGCGAGGCTGTAAAGCAATTAATATACAACATGGCTACCAATTCGCAACAATTTGGAACTCGCATGTATGCACCCTTCAAAAAAGTAAATGAATGAAGTAAGTATCTCTAACCATGAACAACAAGTTGTCAATCTTACTTCTCTTGTGCGTTCTTTGGCTATTAGAAATGTGCAACAAGTGAAAGCTTGTGGTATTGGCTCTAACCAAGGGCATCCAATCGATATGTGTCCTACAATGCAAGATGATCCAGTGGAACAAGCTAATGCCACTGGTGGTGTTTTTCCTGGACAACCACAACATAAGTATGATCTATATTCTAATACATACAATCCTGGCTGAAGAGATCACTTTAACTTGCATTATGGGAATCAACCATAACCATCACCACCACTAAATGAAGGCCGAAACATAAACCCTTCTGGATTTGAAGCATAACCATAATATCAATCCAGACAACCCCCATAACTAATGAATTCATCGAATTCTGGTTTGTCTGTGGAAGATATGATGAAAACAATGGCATCTAATACATTGGCCTTCCATCAAAGCATGATACAATTCCAATAAGAAACAAGGTCAAGTATCCAAAACTTGGAGAAGCAAGTAGGATACTAGTGTAGGTAAATTGGAAACATAAGGGTTAGGTAAGTTGGCTTCTTAAGTTATGACTAATTGAGAAAATGATTGTGCAATCAAGTTAAGGAATGGAAAAGAGCTTGGAGAGTATAAACCAACAAATATTGCATTAGAGGAAGAGATTGAAGTTGAAGCCGAAACTTCTTCAAAGTTGGTCAAAGCTTCTACACCTAATCAAATGAATGTCGAACTTAATTTGGGTGTTCCCAAGGTAAATTGTCAACCTATGAATTCTAATTTTTAGCTTACTACACATTTTCATTTAAGTTCTTATAGGTCTAATAAAGAAGATAAGGAGAAAGGGATCTTAAAGATCTTTAGAAAGGTTGAAATCAATATTGCTCTCTTGGATGCAATCAAGCAAGTCCCTCGATATGCAAAGTTTATTAAGGAGTTGTGCACTAACAAAAGAAAACTCAATGGTAATGAAACAGTAAGTATATGAGAGAATATATCTGCTATCATTCAAAAGAAACTCCCTATTAAGGAAAAAGATCCTGGTTCGTTTTCTATTCCTTGTAAGATTGGTAATACTTGCTTTGAAAAGGCCATGTGTGACTTAGGAGCTTCAATTAGTGTAATGCCAAAATCTTTGTATGACTCTCTTGTCTTGGCCCTTTAAAAGAAACGAGTGTTATTATCTAGCTTGCTAATCATACATTTGTTTATCCTTTAGGTGTGCTTGAAGATGTCTTAGTTTCAGTTCATAAAAGGAAAGGTTATCATAGATGATGCTTTAGTTAATGCGGTCATGGCCTTGCAAGCTTTGCAAGTTGTACCGTACAAGTATAGTGAGGTTTTTCATGATTTACCTATTTCTCACAAGAAACTTTTACCCTCTATTTTGCATGCACCCAAGCTTGAATTAAAACCTTTGCCTGATTATTTAAAGTATGTGTTTTTGGGTAAAAATAATACATTACATGTGACCATTACAAAGAACTTAACAGATGTGCAAGAGGAAAGGCTTGTGTGCATGCTTCGTGACCTTAAAATTGCTATTGGTTGGATGTTAGCTGATATCAAGGGAATTAGTCATTCCATGTGTATGCATCGCATACTTTTAGAAGAAAATTCAAAGCCAACAAGGGAAATACAAAGGCATCTCAACCCATATATGATGGAGGTAGTCAAGGCCGAAATATTGAAGTTGTTTGATGCCAAAGTTATCTACCTTGTTTTCTTTTATATTTTCTTGCATTAGTTTGATTTACTTTTATTGCTCATTATATTATTCATCTTAGGATTTATACTTGAACTTCTTGCGCTATTTTGCTTTGGTTCAATTTAATTAAATAAGAATTAGTTGTTTGAATTGAATTTGATTAACTTAATTGTTTCTCTGTGGGATCGATTCCCTAAATACTAAACTGCAAATGTTATTAGTTAGTTTTTAATTTGGTGAACATCGACAACTCATCATGAACTAATTCATTTTTTTAGTTTTATGATGAAACTCACATGTAGTTTGATTTAGTTTTATTTATGGATTTCTTAGGTTTTGGTATTTATGTTATTTATATCTTTCTATATTTATTGCTTCTAATTGTTTGATCACCAATTAGATAGATCTGGTAATCTAGAGGAACCTTGACGAAGGAAATCTAGGTTAGCCTTGAGTGATATAGCACATGTTTGAATTCTTTCACTTTATTGATTGAATTTGATTCGTATATAGGATAGACATATACTTATACACCATGTGTAGCCAATGTAGGGTTGTTCTTAATGAATATTATTTAATTCAGTTCTCATAGACATATAGTGAATTAATTAAATAAGGTATGAATTATAAACAATTGAAAGATTCTTATAATCAACTTAGCACCCTAGGTTTATAATATAACATCAGAAATAGGATAAAGGTAATTTAAATGAAGTGTGAGCGAAATCATATTCCGAGGCCTTCTCTAGATAATCTCAAGTTCAGTTTTTTTTTTTTTGCTTTATTCATAATTAAAAATATCAATTATTCAATTGTCTGGATAATTTTAGAGTTAGTAAATTTTAGTACTTGACTTGATATACCTAATTTCTTGTGGAATGATCTCATTTTCTTTATAACTTGCTTAAACGATATGTGCACTTGCGTAGTAAATCTAACAACACTATCGATCTAATAATTAAGGAAAATCATTTGTTCAATTTCAATTCCCTAAAATCTCAGATTTCCTATTAATTTAATAAAAATTTCTTAATTGAAAATGCAATAAAAAATTTAGTTTCGAATGACTTTATAATAATGTAAATGACTAAAATTAAATGAATTCTATGAATTCTACAAATAAGAAATTCTAGAGGAGCCAAATCCCAATTCAATGTGAAAATTGTCGAATAGGGATTTTATGGTAGAATCACATTTCAAAATCTTCTTTGGGATCATCTTAAGGACTTTCCATTGTTCATCAAAGCAATGATTCAACACGTTATTGGTGAATAAAAATTCTTCAAATATTATACCTTTCCTGTAAGTAGTATGATAGGTATAAGGGAAAGAAGCAAATGTTATTAGCCTTATCAAATCTAGTACTTAAGAGAAGCTAAAAAAGATAATTTTACTAGAGAAATACTCTATGTCACATAACAAAATCGTATTCAAAATTATCTTAAAACTTTTGAGAACAAAAATTATTATCATAATAGTCTGAAGAAACTTTATAATGAAACTAAAAATTTCCTCACCAAGATTTGTTTAAATGTACAGATAGAAGGCGGATTTTTATCACAAGTCTTCCTAAAACTTATTAGAACTCTGAACCACAAGAACAAGAAAATCATCTACTACGTAAAATTATAAGTTTAAATTTAGATGTTCTAGTGGATTATATTATTGGATTTGAAGAATTTTTAGAAAGAAAATGTCTTGAAAATCAGGCAGACTATGCTCAAAGTATGAATAACTATGTTCTATAAGAGAACATAATATTCAAAATATGATGCAACCATAGTTGACCCTCTATTGTTACAACAGTGCAGATTCCTTCATTCGACTGCAAAGTTATCCAACACATGCAAAGAAAGCTGTAAAAAGCAATTCTCTTTTGTGATAACTGGCTGGTGAAAAGTAAATAAATGTACTAAATGATTAGATTCTTATCATATTATAATCTCATCTCTTGTCTTCTTCCTCTATTTAATATGATCTTATCTTATGAATTTAGATTTCTTAGATTCTCTTAGGATAAGATATCGATTCTCAGATATTTCGTCTCTCACTTGTACATATTTCTTTTGCACTTTCTTTTGGGATTCTAAAAGTACTCCAACTTTGAAGGATCAACTATGACCATCTATCCAACCCTAGACAAACTCAACACAGATTGTTGCACTCATGTTTGTGCCATCTAGGTCAAGATCAAACCAACTATAAATCTTTACCACATTCTCACAATTTTACTACTACAGCATTTCCCAATTCTTCATCACATCAATCAAGTTCTCATCTTCACAAAATTATGACACATTAATCTAGAGTAGTTTTATATAAGAAAGGCAGAGACAACAAATCTCTTATCATCTGCAGCACAAAATATCACTAAACCAAAGAAGTAAACTAGTCAAATGAAATAATTTACATTTGCAACAATAACAAGCACCAAAAATGACAAGATCAAAGACTAGAAGTAACGAGAAATGAAACGATCACATGTATAATACAAACCCTTTCTTATATAATATGCAAGACACAAATTAATTATATGCAAGTAACTAAATTTTAGTATTTTACCAGTTTAAGAGCTGGACATCATCCTCTCCGAAGCAACATAAAGCAATAAACATAACATTTTGGCACATGATCTATAGCTTATTCCCACAAATCAAAATGTTTGGAACCATTGTGAAGTTAATATACAGTATAAAGATGTAAACTCATACAAACAAATATGAGGTATTTGTTGTGATTTAATTATTATAAACATTAATTTCCTTTAATAACTAAGCTCTTCAAGACAAGAAATAGTAATTGTATTATATACTTCATTCTTGACAACAATTTTCACCCAATACTCTAGCCATGTTACCAACTAGCCGCAGTTAGTATATTATGCAAAGTCATTCCAATAGCATGTTTTGATGCTTATTCATATCAAACCCCAAAAGAGACAACCTCATTTATATACCATGTAGCAGTTAATTAGAGGAAGACTAAGTTGAAATTATAATTTAAGATCTCTGTTTTTTTATTGCTTTATTTGATAGAAAACGATGAAGAATCATTCATTAATCAATATTTATACCAATATGGAGGCATCAACAGCAATTGACAGAAGCTTTTCAATTAATCAAATAGAAAGTTCTAACTTAATTCAACAATATTACAATTCTATTCACCAATATTAACAATACAGCTCACAAAGGAGACAAATTTAATTGCATGAGACTTGAACCTAGCATTTCCACCTTAATCGATGTTTATAAATTAAGTCTTAGAATTTAATGTTCCAACAAAAAGTAAGATTTGAGTTTCATAGATATGGGTTTATCAAGTGCCTTTAATAATCCTAGTGTCTTCTCTACCCTAAAATATTGTCCTTATTGCAAATTGATCATAATTGGTTAGCTTTTAATAATGTGTTAGACTGAAAAATGATCATTCTAAGTGTTCATTTTTATAATATAATATCCAATACTAGCTTACCTATTGTATTTGTTTAATTTCCATGATACATATGAAATTAAAAAATAATAATAAATTATTGTTTAATTTTTCCACGCATGAATACCAAAGGAAAATTCAACAAAACAAAACAATTCCAAAGAAACCCATGTTTTAGAGGTTCTAATCCTGCCTAGGTGAAATCTCTTGTCTAACTCGTTTTCATTAATTTCACAAGAAATTAATGAGTTTTAAGGTAAAAACATACTAATATTTTGCTGCCCCAATGACCCAAAACCTTTATTATTTGCATAGACCTCAGTATTATATTTGTATTATTTCAAAAAGCTTCACATATGTCTTCTTATAAGTGAGCTTGAGATTCTTTTAGGCTTACAAACCACCTCAAAGCAGTCCCAGTTGAAACATCTTGGTACATTTAGGCCATAAGTTCCTCAAATACCCTATGACCTAGTATGGATCTAGCATGCATTTTCAAACGAGTTTTAGAGCAGTTTGTCCCGACAAATTTATCTAAGCTTGACACCTTGCATTTAGAGGAAAGCAAACTTGAAGAAATATAGAGAGCCCTTCATAATCTATGCCATCATAGGTAATTTTCATGCATTTCATCATGGTGTCTACCAGTCTTAACTTGTCAAAGACATTTTTATTGACATTATCTTCAGGTTTGTTTCTTCACAACAATTGGTCTCATCAACAACTTTCTTGGACTATTCAATACTTAGGTGTTGGGCCACAATGAGAATTTTTCATAAGGAGAAGTTAACTGGTCCATCTTTTCTTGCAAAGCTAGGATAATGTTGGTCAAATTGGCAATTTAGGATTCACTTCAGCCATTTTTGGAAGTTCATATGGGAACTATTTTGGTTAGGAGAGTTTCTTGGGCTAGGTAGGAGCGTTTCTAGGTCAAAGTGACAAGTGTTTGACTAGGTTGAATGGGTTTGTGCTTAATAGGAATGTGTTTGGGCTTAGTGGTAATAGTGATAATGCAAACCCTCTTTCCTTGTACCCATAATCCTGCTAAATTGGGCTTGTAAACAAATTTCCTTGGATATTCTGGCTCTCGAGTCTAATTCTTTTCAATCTTCTTGATTTCTTTTCTAAGATTTTTCCCCCTTTAATTTTGAAAAGACCACCATTTATTAGTTAGCTCACTAAGACTCTAATTAATGCATTTTTTAAAATCGGCCTAAAAGAACTTGTTGTGCTTACCGTAATAACATCTAAATAAAATCAAATATTCTATGTATGTATGCATGGATCTATGCAACTTGAGGGTAACAAAATACCTTGATGCATGAAATAACTTAAACACATAGGTGTTAATGGGTTCCACCATAAGGAATGATCTAACGTTCATTATATGAAGGTAAATGGTGGATCTCCATATTCCTCACTGGATGTGAAATACATCCCAACATATGACACTATGAGTAGTTGCGTTGATCCAATAGTACCATCATCTAATAATATATCAATCTAGCATGATGAGGTTGGCACTAGGTAGTGAAGGTGACATCCCATATATACATATGGAGGTAAAGGAAAAATTTCTAACACTATTGTAGTACCCAAAATACAGTACTATTGCCATTCAAATAAGACATATATATTAATGAGTCCACCTCATCTAATTATGTGGCAGGCTTTCAGAGAGACTAACTCGGTTAACTCTCACATTTCTTCCCCATCCATCTCTTCTCTTTCTTTCATGATGGCTGAAAAATTCCACATTGATCAGCAAAATCTTTGGCCTCCAAAATCTCAATTTCCCGCTTGGATTTTGAAAAAGCTTATCATGAAAATCCTAATTGTTTCTCCCTCTCTTATGGTCTCCCTTGGTTTTTTGTTTTATTACTCAATTGGAAAGCAAGAAGAATATCAACCCATATTCTTTTTTGGTCTTGACGGTTCAACATCTAGGCTAGTATACAATGAAAATAGGTGAGTAATCAAAACATTCTTATTTTTAACATTCTAATTTGATTTTGTTGGTTTTTTTTTTTTTTTTGCTGGTTAGAATTTTGACAATGTGTATCTTGATGTCATACTTATCATATCATTGATTATAAATTTGTGATATTTAGGCTTATATGAATACATAGAAAAAAAAAATTATCTTTCAACTATTTGATTTCATTGGTTTGGCTCTATAGTATCTAGGTGTTTCAGTTTTGGGTAGGCTATTATTATTATTATTTTTTTTAATATTTCCATGATTATTTGGATAAGATGTTACCGTGACATAGAAGTTGTTATTTGGATATTGTCATATCCTATATGGAGACATGACTGGCCTAAGGAATGGATAACAAAAACTTTAGTAACCTTGACTTTACACATATGACTCTCAAACAATTATACTTAAAACCAAGAAAAACCTGTTATAACCCAACATGTAAATCTTTCGTTACTGCTATGTTAGAAATTCGTTTTAAATTTTGGGGGTGTAATTCTCATATAAGAGGGGGGAATAAAAATAATTAAAGATAAAGTGAGGATATACATATATGAATATATATATATATATATATATATATATATATATATATATTAATTCCTTAAATTCGACTTTGATATTAATTCCTTAAAACTTTGATTTGTGTAAACTTTCAACTGTGTGTGGAACTTGGTAGGATAAAGAAGGATTAGTCAAATAAGTATATATATATTAAAGGAAAAAAATTGCACACCACAAGCTTTACTTTTTGACTTTGGACTTAAAGTTCTTTTTAATTTTCTCTCATTCCTCCCATCTTGATCGACAATATGGCTCAAGGAAATTTTTCAAGGCCCAGCATTTCTTCTGTTTTCTCTTCCTTCTTCGTGAACCTTCGTTGCTGAATTGGACCATTTTTCTTGCTTGGTGTTGCTATTGAAGTGCTGCCTACAATTCCTTCCATATGCAGCCGAGAGAGGGATTAATTTTAGGAGCTATTTGTGTAATCTTTGAGTAAGTTGTAAGCTCCTTTCCTACTGGCCGTGAGACTCCTTTGGTGAGTCATAGGAGTCCTTCTTAATTTTTGTTGGATAGAACTGATTTGCTTATGTGTGCAGTGTAGGGTGGAAGTTAGGGTGACATAAGGAGTTGTTCTGAGTTCTAGTTGCTGCCACCATTTACCCTGTTTCTGGCCTGGCAGCAACAAAGCTACCTTCCATCTCACCTTTGAGCCTTTTGTTGAAGGGTATTTGAGTGGGTTTGAGGACAGCAACTCAGCAAGAAAAAAAAAAAAAAAAGGTGGACTACAAGCTGTTCTTTTGATTTGGCAAGGTCTACATGGCGGCAAGCTTTAGGTGCAGGTTTTATTCCTCTTTGCTATGAGCTTGCTTATTAGATAGTGAATTGTTAGTAGTTAATAGGTTAGTTAGTAGTTAGTTAGTTGTGATTTGGTTTAATTCCTTTATACCTTGATGGGGAGGAGTTAGGATTAAGGACTAAGAAAGAATTGTGAGTAAAAGTTTGGATTAAGCCTAGGATGTAAGTTGGTAATTATTCACTTTCAGTGTAAGAATATGGAATATTAATACTAGGAAAGGTGGTTAGTAATTGAAGTTAATCATAAATCGAGCTATTGATTTACATTGAGTTAGCAGTGATTATATGTTCACAGAACCATGGGAATGATTTATTCCTTTAGGTATTTTACAAAATGATTGGTATTAAATATTTAGATGTTGTTTTACCTAAGTTAATTGGATCAAATAATTAAGTAGGAAATACGGAATTTAACTATATTAAAGTTAAATGGTAAAGTTTAAATTCTTGAATGAGTGAGAATAATTAATTTAACTTTAAATTTAAGAGTTGAAATATGGTTAATGTTAAGAAATAGGTAGTGTGGGATCTCTACGTGTATATATACATATGCACATATGAACGTATCCAAGAGAACTAGTTTTCAATTAGTTTGCTGTATATTAAATTAAGGGATCATGGTGTTAACTATAAAGTGATTATTTTAAATAATATATATGTGAATTTATGATTTTCAACTCCAGATCGTGTCGAGGATATTACGACATCTTCATAGACTAAGCAGATTGATGAGCCACATTCTTAAGCCTTGTGAGTGAATTATGTGTTCCTTAATTGCTAGATTTTTATGTGAAATGAATATGTATGTATAGAGATATGTATGTGTATAGGAATGGGTAGCATTATAATATAGTGGTTGAACTTTATTTGTTATGTGAATTCAATTGTGATTGATGGGGCCAATTAAGTTCATTTTTTTTCGAAATATTTTTTTTGAAAAGAATCCAAGTGCACCTAGGATGTTTATTGGATCATGTGATATATGTTTTTAAATACTCAAATAACTTAGCCCTGATGAAATGGATTGTGTAAGGAGACATAATTTGGTGTACGGGCACGTAAATAATGCCCAGTGGGAGGATATTTGGTGTGCGAGTGCTAAGTTATTCCAGTTGGCCTCTTATTGTTTGCTTTGATTGACTAATGTGCTATAGTGTGTGTGTGTGAATACCATGAGTCATTAATTATACATCTACTAGATACATGTATGAAGTTTATAATTATAAACTTAAGAATAGTGTAATATAAGTAATTATATGATATGTGATAACTTCTTGTTGTTTGATGCTAGTATCTAAGGGGTACATTTTTCACTCATTGGGTCCTTGTGACTCACCCTACTTTAATTGTGGTTTTTTTTTTTTTTTTAAGTTTCAGGATATCAGTGCTAGCAGCATAAAGAGGCTTAACTTGCTGATTTTTCTACGATAAGGTATATGTTTGAAGTCACATTCTTGAAGCCAAGGGATGGGGTTGTAATCAATACTTAGGCTTTGAGTCATTGTATTTTGTTTGTACATTGGTATAACTTGGTGGATTGTTGAATATTTGGAGCTGAGCTCCTATATGTTTACTTTTGTTATACATGACTAGCTTTTTTTAACTAGCTTATATATATATATTCAGGCAAGTAATTTACGAAGGAAATTTAGTCCGAAATTTTCAGTAAAAATATCATATGGTCAGATATTTGTATATATATTCTTAAGTTAAGTTATTATAACTCTTATTCTCAATTGTGATTAGTAATGGTCATTTATGTATTTAATGGTGTGAGTTAGGGTTACGGGTGTTTTGGATTACTGAATCCTCCAGCCAATCATGCCCTCAATTGAGGGTGTGACAAAACTTTGCTGAATTAAATTGAAAACATAAACTTGTTATTGAACACATAATATTTATTCAAAATTTCAGCAAACGTTTTCTATACGGTGGAACATGCCCTTATAATATAAACAATAATAACAAAGACAACAAGGAGCTCCGCTCTATTCGTGTAAAAGAAAAATCAATTAAACACAAAGTTCCACAACTCAAACTTTATAAATCAAGCTTTAAAGTGATTGCAAAAAGGGATGGGTCCTAAGAACTCAGTGAATGGAAAAATGTACCCAAAGGGTACTAGCATCACTCAAGACAAGTATATAACATGTATAATCAATTAATATCAACGTATCATAAATTTCAAAATAACTAAGGTTGCACGTACACAATTACGGACATAAAATTGGACAGGCACAGTTCAAATAGTACTTTGTACAATCCAATCAAAATAATCAAAGCTCACAAATCATACAAAGGGCAACCAAGTAACTGGCGTATGACGTATATAAGAGATTGAGAGAAATGGATTAACAAGGAACAATTCTATTCTACAACTATGCCTAAGGGAAAACTAATAATATCTTAATATTCAATTCATTCAAAGGTTAATAACAAAATACATAATAAGCCTTTATATAGGCAAACCCTAAAACCTTAAGAATTCTAATATAATTAGAATTCCACTTTACAACTAAAATCTTAATTATTATGAAAATCCTATTTATTCAGATTCTAGATAAAACTAAAATACTTCTCATTTACCCTTATCTAACATAATTATATTTAAATCCCATAATACATATTATTTTCCCAATAAATCCTAACTCATGTATATACATATTCCCCATCTTTCTCCTCGTGGTTGAATAAAGCTCTTCCTTGAGTGCAGAAGTGAAGGAGAATATAGACTTTAAGAAATAAATTTTGTAGAACTGGTAGAAGAAACATCATCACATGAACTCGGTTAGGAATCTCAAAAACTTAAAACTTGACAAAATCAATATGCTTAACATATAGAGTAGTTGTAACATTAATTACAAGCTCATGCTCGGACTTTGACATGTCAATCGACTCTGACCCTAGCTTCAAAATATCAAATATCGACTCTAGCTTCAGTTTTGACATATCAACTTTAAACTCTTCTTCAATTTTTGTCTCTTATGCAACTTTCTCAACTGATTCCTTTTTTTCAACTTGAATCTTACCATATTGTACTTCTGGTTCTGGCAAGTCAACTCCAACGGCTTCAATTGTTATATGTTGGCCTTCAAAACTATGACTCTATGAACCTCTGTAACTTCATTGTTTGGATGTTCAATCTCTAGTTTTGGAGTAGTCTACTCATGAATTTTCTGTAAAATGATTATAGATACTTTCTAGTATTTAGGCTTAGACTGTAAGGTGTCAAATTTTAGTTTGTTTCTATGAGGAATAGGTGGTGATTGAGCTAAAGAATCCCTAAAAGATTCTAGTTTATTTTTTTACCTCATCAAATGCACATTTGATAGTCTCAATGGAATCAAGATGAAAGGTTCGGGGATGACACTTTTGAGTGTAAGTAGAACTAATATAATATGTCAACTCATCAACAAGTTCAACCAAAGAAGAATATTTGTTTTTCCAATTTTTCAAATAAGGTATAGAAACTAAACCTGAGTGAGTAACATATGGATCACGAGTATAGAAATATCTAGTTCAATTATAGGTACTTTCTAGGATTGAGGCTCAAACTCTAGAAGATGTCAAATTTTAGTTTGTTTGCCAAAGAATCCTTAAAGGATTCTAGTTTATTTTTTACCTCATCAAAGGCATGTTTGATCGCCTCAACAGAATCAAGATGAAGGGTTCAAGAATGACACTTTTAAGTATAGGTAGAACTAAGGTAATATATCAACTCATCAACAAGTTCAACTAAAGAAGAATATTCATTTTCCCAATTTTTCAAAAAAGGTATAGAAACTAGGCTTGAGTGAGCAACATATGGATCATGAGTAGAGAAATATCTAAGATCAACAAAAACAATGGGTGCATAATGAAGATACAACATAGGTAATTGTATGGTAATAGGGACCCAATATATGTTTGTAGCAAAATGTATAAGAATACTCCCATGAAGCTCAAGAATCCTAGATTGAGTACAATCAATAAATATAATTCTATGAAATTTGATGGTGAAATATGAAAAAGTGGCTAAAAGATTATCAATATGTTAAACACTAAAACGTTTGGCCTTATTTGAATAGGCACAATATGATAATGAGTCATACCATGACCTTTTTTTTTTTTTTTTTTAATCTATGCTTAACTTTCTCTTTTTTTTTTCTTCTTTTCTTTTTCTTTTCCTTTGTTTTTTTTTTTTTTTTTTAACTAAAATATAAATGCAGTAACTTAACAAACAAAATAAAACTTGAAAAGCAATCTAAAATAAGAAATAAAATGTGAAAGTAAGAAAATTGTACCAAATCACGCATTTTAGAGGTGAATTTGAAAAGTAGGAATTTGGATGAAAATGAGTGGTGGTGGTCACCACCACGCACGAGGGCGTGTGAGCACATGGGATCTGCTGGTACTTCTGTTCACTTTGATTCTTCGCTAGATGTGTAGATCGGGTTTCTCCTGATCTCAGGGATGTCTTCAATTAGAGGTTATAACTGTGGATTCGGTGGTCAATGGCGATTTCCAGCAGGAGATGGTGGCTACTACAAATTTTTAGCAGAATTTGAAGAACAAAATTTATGAATTTTGCTCTGATACCACTTGACATAGAACATATATGAGAGATTAAAGGAAAGTTATTAACGAGGAATAATTCTATTCTATAACTACTCCTAAGAGAAAACTAATTATATCTTAATATTCAATTCATTCAAAAGTTAATAATAAAGTACATAATAAGCCTTTATATAAGCAAACCCTAAAACCTTAAAAAATCTCATATAATTAGAATTCCACTCTACAACTAAAATCCTAATTATTATTAAAATCTTATTTATTCAAATTTTAGATAAAACTATAATATTTCTAATTTATCCATAATTATATATCTAACATAATTATAATTAAATCGCATAATACATATTATTTTCCCAATAAATCCTAACTCATGTATATACCTGTTCCCCATCAGTAATCCAGCCCTACATACCAAATATTCTCTCACTCGGCATTTTTTTCTGCCCGCACACCAAATATATTTCCCGTACATAATCTATCCTACTGGACTCAGTACTTAATCATTCTAAAATGCTTATCAAAATCAAAATATATCATATCAGAATATCAAACCAAAATATCTTAGGTACACCTGGATTTCAATTTTAGAAGTAAAATCATTTCTCATAAAATTTCACTTTATTGACCCTTATCAACCACAAACAATTTCAATCATCAAATATAGTTTAAACAATTCAAAGAAACAGGACACATGCTTATTTTTTTTTCATATAACACATTTATTCAAATATACATATAATTACACAAAATAATCTAGTAACGAAAAGGTAACAGTTAACCACTCACCGTATACCGATCTCATTGTCACTTACTTTTGCGTTCACGTGCATCAATAACTTAACATTTTTTCGGAGCTTGTCATACCCCTCATGGAGGTATGACTTGCCGGAAGAATGGATAACCAAATCTTCGTAATCTTGACTTCAAACACAAGAAACGAACATGACTCTTAACTAAACTAAAGAGTAAAAGTAAATTTTATAAGACATAAGTTAAGTAAAAAAATTTGTTTACTGAAACTTATAACAATTTATTAAAAATTTCGATAGAGATTCCCTATAAAGTAAAACATGCCTATAAAATATAGACACACATTCCTGTTTTTATACAATAACAACCACAACAACAAAGACAACAAGGAGCTCCACTCTAATTCTCATCACAATAACAAATAAATAGACTATTACATTACATAAGACTAAACTCCTCACAGCTCTAGTGTGGCTGCAAACGTTCACCATTTGACTTCAAGATTGAGATTCCAAAGAGTTACCTTGCCACCTTATACTCAGCAAGTCCAATATTGATAATTGTTGTCCAATGAGATCCTATTACTAAAAAAAATAATAATAACAAAACCCAAAGGGTACTAGCATCACTCAATACACGTATAGGATATATAATCAACTAATATCAATATATCATATATTCCAATTAACTAATAAGATTACACATATCCAATTACGGAACTATAAAGCATCACAAACATAGTTTAAGTAACACTCTGTATAATCCAATCACATTAATCAGAGCACCCGAATCATACAAATCATACAAAGCAAGCAAAGGGCCAACTAAATGACTTAGCCCCGCACACTACCTCCCACTTGGCAATTTTGCGCCCGCACACCAAATAGAATAAGAATCGGAATTACTGAAACCCTTCTTCAAATCCACCCACAAAGGCTGAGCACTCAATTCTTTAAAAAAAACACTTGTCAGTAAAATCTCATATTAGAATATTAAATTAAAAAATCCTAGGTGTTCTTAAACTTTATTTTAGGAAATAAAATCATTTTAGAAAAATCACTTCTTTGGCCCTTATCGATTTAAACAATTTCAAACATCAAACACAATCCACATAATTCAATCATAGCAAAACAATTCTTATTCACCTCTATATAACATATATATTCATATATATATATACACACAAATATATCAAACAATCAAATAAACTAATATAACAACCAAAGGATAACAATTAACCACTCATTGGTTTACAAATTTTGTTCGTCATTTCCTCTTGCACTCACGTGTGTCATCAAGCCCACAAAAAGGTCCGGAGCTGAAATTCATAGTTCAAAATGATACTTAGTTAATAAATGTTATTGTTATAATCTTTTAATTACTAAGCTTATATATCAACTTATATATGTTTCTTTATGAAAACTTTCTATTAAGCCATTACATGTCAAGTAGTATAAATTGTACTTTATGTGATAAGATTGATAATAAAGAGTCATTTTAAATGTCTTGACAATACATAGGATAGAAAGAAACTATTAGATAAGATAGAAAAAACTAGTGAGTTAGAAATGTCGAAACTGTCCAAACTTGGGGTTTGGACCAGTGTTCACTCTAACAGTCATATCTTCTTCTAAGAAATTCCAAATCCAGTTTTGTAAAATTTTATTAAATACTAGACACATATTACTTTATAATGGTATATCATTTGTAATTTTTAGATTTATATATCAATATTGTTTATTCTTTGAAGTTGCATCAAATCCTACAAAATGCTAGTTTTTGGCAGCCTCTGACCTTACCTGAACATAACTTTCTCTAGGAAAAAGAAAATCCAATTATGTTTATTGGATTTATTAATAGACAACTATATTTTTCTAGATAGGTATCATATGTATTATTTTAATGTGTATATTAGTACAGTTAATTATTTAAAACTTACTCCTTTTAAGCATCTCATAACCCCTTGGATATATATTTATTTTCACTTACATACTTAATCAAATTTAATAAAACTAAGTTGAAACATTAACTTTAGGAAGTTATCTAGCTTTATTATTTAGAAAATTTTCGTAAAATCAACCTTGAACTCACTCGATTCTTCACATAAACAAAAACATAGCACTTGTAAAATTTTTGGTTACCTGACTCAGATTCTAATGTTTGTAGAATTCTGATACTTGAGAAATAAAATATGAAACTTCCTATTCTAGCTTATCAAAGTTTTATGAACATTTCATTTTCAACACTCCACTCCTAATTCAACCTTGAAGACCCCCTAACATCTATTTTTCCAAAATAGGTATAGTTAGGACCCGAAAATCATAGCCATGAGTTTTAATATCTCCAGAATACACACAGCATAGAATTAAGATCTTCACCACTCCGTATTTACTCTTTAGTATGTTAGGAACAACTTTTATTTGGAGGTCGTAGGCTAATTCAACTCATAATCTACGATAAAGTTTTTCCGGGCTGATTGAAGCTCACTAAAAAAACCTACATGGACCTAGCCACAATCGAAAAGCTCCAACTAACAATTTACTTGTAACCAGGTCATGAAATTTTGCAAGTATCCTCTGAAGACTTTAAGCTACTTTTTATCTTTAGATCTTGTAATTTAATTCAGCCCCAAATGCACCCAAAATATAAGATTTCTCTCACTCACGAAATCTGCCCTGCATCCTTTCAAAACCTTTCAACTCTCACTTTCTGATAATTTACTCACAACTAACCCTCCTTTGTTCAAACTCATTACTCACTTTCATTAATTTATTAACCCAAAACATTAACCAACACTCTTTGTTCTTGTTTATGAACCTTTTATTCAAATCCCAACAACAGATAACCACTAAGACTTAAATCTAACAAGTTTTACTCAAAAAGTTATAACCAGTTTTCTTATAAGCATTTTATCAAACATCTTGAGTACACAATTACTTTTATCTCACGTGTATGTGTATTACATCTATACATACCCCAAAATAGTTAATACAATTCCATTAATGCCCATGTTGTTTATACTTTAGCATTAATCTAAGAATTAGTTTAGTTAATCAAAGAATTCAAAACTTTGTATTAAACATATCATCACTACTTTCACCAATCACAAGTTCTGAGTTACTTCCTAATTCTCTAACTTTAACCCCATCCTTTTCTTATTTAACCCAAATCTTAATTCGTTCCTCCATCACTTGTTCACAATGCTAAGAAAAAAACATAAAATTGCAAGGAGACAAGAAAATTACTTAAGTTTTGGAGAAATTGAAGTTACCCATTGATGATTAATCAAACAAAAGCTTGTTGTGTTTTATGGAGGAAAGGCTCATGGCAGCAAATAAAAAAGAGAGTATGACCAACGGCTCCAAAGCAAGAAGAAATAAATGGGCAAGAAGAGGAGCTGCCACCAAAACTCAAAACAAAAATACTGACATGGTGAAAGCTGCACGGCTACAAGGCAGAACAAGAAAGGATGGCTACAGTCACAAACAAGGCTGATTTCCTCACCAACCACTTTGTTGGACAGCCACAAGGAAAAAACTTCAAAGCTATAGTAGGGCACACATCACACGGCCAACAAGAAAAAGAATACAGAGCATAAGAAAAATTGACCTCACGGCTAGGCAAAAGAAAATAACTCCTCAGTTACAAGGCACACAAGAGCAGAACTTGCAAGATTTATAAGGATGAAGCAACGGGCAAAGGGAAAGGAAAAACATGGCTGCTGTGAAAGACAATAAAGAAGAACAAAACAAGTTGTAAGAAGGAAATCGTACAATCAAAAACAGGGAAGGAATTCTTATAACGCTCGAGAATCAACCAGGGAGAAAAATAAAGAATACAAGGTCGATGGAGGGGCTAAAAGATCAAAGGAATCGGTCAAGGGAATAAACAAAAATGATGGAATAATGTCACATATCAAACAAATTAAATGCAATATAGAGTCCAAAAAAAATAAAATCAATGGTCATAAAACATGTGGTGTATATAGTCTTGTTATATATATATGAACATGTTGAATTGAATTGTTTACTTATTTAATTTATTTGATCACAATGTTACTTACTTCATGACACAAAATACACACAATTTTTAAAATGTATACTAAGGTTACACTAAGATATCGTATTATAACATGTTTAACTATATTGTTATTTAATTAATTTGTTTATTTTATAGCGTAACTTTACACATTGTGTCAAAAACTCGATTTTTTGTTATTAGCTTATGAGGGTTATAACAGAGTTGCAATTAAATTTCCAAGTATTACTTAGCTTGACAACTTTGTAGGTTATAACCTTTTAATTACAAAAATTTAGAATTACTAAGTTTCAAATATTTATTTAAAATTTACCCCTTTAGGAATTTTCACACTATCTTAGAGATATGTTTGATTTTTTACTTACATACTTAACCAAATTTAACAAAACCAAGTTTAAATATTATCTTTAGAAAGTTAGATATCTTTCTTATTTAGAAGCTATGTAAAAACTAATCTATATTTGAACATTTATCGAATACTCTAACTATTAGATTTAAATAAATTTAAGTACCTCAAATTATTTAAAAGTTCTAACTCTTTGATTCAAACTTAACCTAATTAAATTCTATGTTTCCTAATTAACTACTAGTTTCACTCTCTTAATTAAACTAAAAGGAATTCCGCAACAATTCACTTAAATAAGAAATTACAATAACTAAATTAACATGAGTAACTTAACTAAACTATGGTTCCAAAGTAATAAAATTTATGTACCAATTCTTATTGTTATAATAGCACTCTAAAGCCAAGTTTAGCTCAATATCTCTTTCTCTACAACCCTCACCCAAAAGTCATATTGTTGGCACCCAAATCCATCCAAAGCTAAGTGCGTGGACTTTCCCCAGTATGTCCCATGTCATCCACATTAAGTCAATTTGGCGAGGACAAGCATTTAAGTCAATTAACCCATTAGGGCTATCTCCATGATAAGGCAAATCTAAATATCACTACAATAGACGTCATCAACAAAAAGAAGATCATAATGATGACTAAACCTAGATCTGGATTGTGGAATTAGGATTCAACATAATCCTATTATATGTTTTAAAGAAAATTCAGCTTATTCATTAAGTCAAATCTTGTTCTTAGCAGATTACACTTTAAAGATGAATTTCTTTCAATCTAGTAAGTAAAGGAATGCATTTTTTTTTTTTTTTTCATTTATGGCTATATTTTGATCTTCCTTAATATTGTATGTTGCTACTCTTTTTCTGTATACAATGGAAATGTTAGTCCAGAGAAACATCTCATAATGCTATTTTCTTTTTATGGCATATTAAATCTTAAAAATCATGCTAGTATTTCTAGAAATGTTATACTTATATTTTTACAACGAACTATTACTTTTTTTAGAAACTATGAGGCTTGAATATAAAGTAACACAGTAATTTATTTATTTGGTAGTTGCAGGGTCTGAAAACCATCAAGATACCCCAATAATCCTGCGTAAGATCCTGATTTTACTAGGTTTTCAATTTCTTCAATGTCATCAATGAGTCTAAATATCTACCATCTTCTGCTGCTACATAATTCTCAGGTTAATATGCATACTGTAATAGTCCCTTAATTACTCTCATTTCTCTAATTTGCAACTTTAAACAACCTCCACTCACGTTCTCACTGAAACCCTTATTTAACTCTTCCCCATACATTCTTTCAAACATCTGTATTCCATTTTTTTTAATTTTTTAATTTTTTTTGGTAGTAATTGGTTGTTAATTTTACAAGTTCAGATGAGAGACTGACTCATTTAGTCAATATATAAATTGGAAATTTAAACTTTCTAAGCAATAGACATAACAATTTAGAAAACTGAAAAATACCACACACATTAGCATTTATTAGTGTTTTTATTTATATCAAAGCTTAACCATAAGATGTTTTTGTTCTAATTCAGACTGTAGTTACCTTTCCTAGTTGGTACCTTGGGGGGTCTTTGGTAAAGCAATTTTAGTCCATCTCTAACCTCACCATAAAGTGGTTAATGGGAAATAAATTTGGATAAATGGTGATATTAGGTGTAGCTGGGTGAAGGAACGAAGATATAGCATCCAGCAGAAAAGTAAAACGCCTAGTCATGAAAGGTCAAAGATGATTTAGCTGATTCGATGCTTCCTTTACTTCTATAGTCATAATACTCTAACAAGCCTATGATTCCTGGCTTCGATAAAAGTGTTAAGATCTCATAAATGACATTGATGACTTCCATTGAACCACATGTCAAAATTATTCTTCCATATATCCCTAATCTCCAATTATTTAACGAAAAACTTTCATTAGATTGTCAACTCTACAACTGCTATTCTTAATTCTATTCTAAGAACATTAATGATGAGGGAATAGATGTTCAAAGTTTCTATTTCTGGAAGGCCAGGGATAAGCATATGGATCTCCAAATAAGAGATTGAGAAGAAACATACTGTTGTAGAAATATACAGCATAAAAACAAAAGAACTATCTCAAACTAGTTGCCTAGTACGTTATATGAATGCCTATGGTAATTATATCCGAATGAAACCAACAGGCGTACTTGCTCTTCCTTCACAGCTCACAATCGACATCTAAATCTGATCTTCAATTTTTTCAAGCTGATATAATACAATTTCACCCTATCTAAAAGCGATGATTTTTTACTTGGAAGTAAGACATCTACTTTATTGAGGGCAACATCTTTACAATTGTGTTAATAGCTGTGAAGCACCGATACGGATACGAGCATTTGA
Organism: Quillaja saponaria; assembly: GCA_029379385.1. Taxonomy (NCBI): domain Eukaryota; kingdom Viridiplantae; phylum Streptophyta; class Magnoliopsida; order Fabales; family Quillajaceae; genus Quillaja; species Quillaja saponaria. Next base: position 10,137,388 of record CM055611.1, on the reverse strand, counting down.
TACGATATGTATCTGAAACGGAAATTCACTCATTTCTAAAAAAAACAAAAAATATGATACATGTAATTATGTAATTTTGAATTATTTATATATATATATATATATATAATTTATAGCATAAAATTATCCTACAAGAACAAGTCATAGTATAAAAAATGTCTAACAAGCAAATTCATTGCATAAAATTATCCAAAAAGCACAATTTATACAAATTTACAAAATAATAAGCCATCGAGAAAAAAAAAAGCACTAAAACAAAGTCACAATAATCCAACAAGCAGTCCATCCATCTAGAAGGCAAAGTCACAGTAAGAAACAACAAGGCAGAGTCACAGTTGCAAGAGGAAATAACAAGCCAATGAGCCATTTATCTAACAGAGAGGGGAAGGGAGGGAGACATAAAGTCGAGTGACTTACGAAAGATGACGAACGACTTCACTGATTCAGAAATCAGAGGCCTTCTGAGTCAAAGGTGAACCTAGAGACCAAAGGTCAGAGGATTTTCTTAGGAATCCCTCGAAGGTTCAGAGAAAAGCATCTATTGAAAAGTATCAACGAAAAGAAAAGGAATTCACGAAGTAAAGAGAGAAAGCCAAAAAAAAAAAGCAGCGTTTTAGTGTCAGCTGCATGTGTGGGAGCCGTATCGAGCCACTTTGGAGTCGTATCCAGCCGTCTTGACCAGTATCCGAGCCGTGTCAATTTTTAAAAAATATAAAAAGGTATTTATAGGTACATTTTCAATACGTATTTCAGCGTATCGGGCCGTACTACACAAGGATACGACCCCCACTTTGCAGTCTCGATGCTTCAGAGGTTGATAGTAACTGATTTTGAAAAGGAAAATGCATAGAAAGAGAGAGAGAACCTGGTGAGTTATGAGGAAGGAGATGAAGGATGGCAACCAAGTTATGAAGAATGGTAATTTCGTCTCAAGCTCTTACTCATATATGGTAGACACCCAAGAGAAACTAATGGAGCACAACAGAAAAACTACAACCCAAAAACTCTCAACCACTGCAACTCAAAGTAAGGTAGCTATTCTCAGCTACTACAGGCCGAGCAAGTATAAAATTAGAGCAAAGGAATATAGAAGAAAAGATTGGAAGCAAAGGGGAAAATTTCTCTCGAGTACAAGGGAAGTTTCACAGCAAAAATAAAAAGAAAGGAACAAGACACGTAGAAGGCCGGTGGGTAGAGGAAAATGGCAAGAAACAAAGGCGGTGAAGAACAATCAAGAAGGGAATTGGTCCAAGAAAAATAAAGTAAGGGAAAAGCAAAAGCAGAAAATAAAATAAAATAAGTCAGTGGTCAATGACTTAGAGTTGTGGTGGAGAATAATCTTAATTGTAATCATATATATAGATATAGATATTCTCTAACTTATTTATTATAGTTTTATACTCTTGTTTTATTATAAATGAAAATTTTCACAAGTTACAAGTCAATACTTATGCGGTGAAAATTACTTGTTGCATTACATATATAAACACAAATTTAATTATCAGATTATTACAAATATTGTTTGACTTTACATTCTTTTTTTTCCCTTTTATTTTGACGATTATTTGGAAATATATAGAAGTTATTACTTATTTATTTGATTAGTACTTCAATGAAATATTACATATGTAATGCTAACTATCTGTTTAATATGAGGTATGAAAGAACTTTCTCACGGTATTATTTTGTAAAGCATCTTTATTTTAATATTCTTATATTTCTTTCCTTGTTTGCAAGTAAATTATTTTTTAAAATTCATTTACATATTCTTTTTAGTCTAACTGTGAATGAATAGTATCTACAACCTTTTTAGTGCTTTGTATTTATATGTATTGTTGAAAAAAATTGAAGAGATATTGACTGTAATATCTTTTTAAGGGTGCAATTTAATTCCCTTCAAGGATACGATAAAGCTTTTAGAATTTTTTATGACAATTGTTGCATTAGAGGTCTGTATTTATAGTACTATTGAAAAAAAATTATATTTTAAAAGTCATGTCATTTAATTCAAATGATACATGTTGAGCAGACATAGACAACTATTTGAATTTTTTGAAACAATTATATTTTAATAGTCATGTAGGTTTAATTCAAATAGGATGCCTATTGAACAGACATAGTCTATTCTAAATTCAAATTATAAATGCAACTGTTTCTAACTTAAACAAAATAATTAAAAGCTTCATGGCTCTCCAATGTGGGACTCAAATTATAAATTATCTAACAATCTCCCACTAGATTATAATTGAGTTCAGAGTCCTAATATCATGCACAATAGAAAGTATCCTAACGATTTGAACTTTTCTATTAGTGTAAATAAATTAAAATTCTAATGAAATAGTTAGTGTCCATGGATTGAACCATTTATATAACAATCAAATATTTACACACATGATATTATCTAATTTTCATTAGATTCCAAAACAAGGCTAGCACTATTATGGTAATGTGCTATGTTATAGCTCCATTGTCTATCATGTATTTTAGAATGTGGTAGATATATTATCATGATTACGTAAATAATAATTTTAGTAAGATAAATTAAAATAAGGGAGCATTAAATCGTCGTGTGAAGATTTATCTTGATTTACTCTTCTATCTTAGATTTGAACATTATATCCTATGCAAAATTATATATATATTTTTATTGATGGCATAAAAAATACTCCAAATGAGACTTGTTGTTGGCAATTAGGCAAGTTGAAGGGCAAGGATAAGCCCGTGTAAAGCAGTAAGTTCCACCAACCGTAGCTTGTTTAGCATTTTATTGGCCAAATAAAGCTGTATGATTTTAGCAATAACAAATCTTCAGATCTAATCTAGTCTAGTAAAACAAGATCAATACTCATCCTTACACTCTTATGGTACCTGAGATTTTGACACTAAAGGTATCGGGTTAATACACCTGTTGCTTTTCTCTCTGTCTTTTAATTATGATGAGATCTTTTTCCTACTCTTCTTCTACTTCTTCTCCTCCTGAATCTTCTTTTCAATCTAACAAAATTCTTAAAAAAGAAATCAATTTGAATAAATCTCTCAATCTATAGACAATTGGAAAAATTCCAAAAATCCCAAGCAATGAGATTTACAAATCCAACTCCATGTTCACCTCAAAAGTGACCATACTATCAAAACTATTGAACAAATAATTTCAATTGACTCTGATTGTGAAGAAATTCCTTTACTTTCAAACAAAGAAGATGACAATCAATTTGAAAAACCTCATTCTCCTACTTTGTTATCTTTAAATGATAATTCAGAAATCAATACAATTCAAACTGTTTTTCAAATTGATAAAGAATCTCTTAAAAAAGGCTTTTACCAAGAAAAACACAATATTGAAAGAACTTGGTGTTTTGAAAAATTTACTGGTTCTATAAGACAAAAGATTCAAAATCTCTATTACAAATTTATGGAAACCTATAAAATTCATATTCCGTTCTTTGAATGATTTGAAGTTTATGCGAAGAAAAAGGGTGTAAATTATCCTTTCTCTAAATCAATAAGTGTTAATATTCAAAAAACAAGAAATTGGGTATCTTAGAAGGATGAAGTAATAAAATCCAGTTTTTCCTCCTCATAAATCCTTAAAAATTCCTGCACGAAATCCTGCTAGAAAAATGGTTCTTGTACCAACAACTTCTTTCAAGAATAAAGATTTAACTGAAACACTTACTTCTAAAGACATCCAATCTCTTTACGAATAAAATAATTACATAAATTATTATCTTCAAGCTATAGGAGATCATCTCTCTGAGTTTCATTCTGAATCCAAATCTGATCTGCAAAGAGAAAATCTTGTTTTTACTCCCTACCATATTCTTACAAAAAGTAAAAAAGAAATAGGTTCTAGTTCAAGATTCTCTTGTTAACATGAATTTCTTAACAAAATCTCTAAAAAATTATCCAATTAGAAAGAAATATTGTTCCTGATACTCCTCAACAAACTAATTCTTCTCTCATAATTAATAATTTGAGTGATGCAGATTTTGTTTCAGATCAAACTCATAATTCTAGAAAATAATTTCAAAAAAAAATTAATCCAATTCAAAATATCAATTGGCAAAAGCCACAAAAATTGTATTATCTTAGGGCTTTTTCCTCCTGACTTAGTTACATAAGAAAAACCCCAGATAATCAATAATTTTTTCAGTGCAAACAACATCTATGAATAGAACATAGATGGCTAATCTAAATACAACATACTTAATATGTTGCAGGAAATGACCATGGTCAGTACTGCTTATCAAATCTCTCACAATTGCTCTGACCAATCTATCCTTAATATTTTAATATTCAGTTTTATTGGTCAATTAAAAGATTGGTGGGATGAACACCTCACTGAAGATGAGCAAGATTTCATAAATACTCTTGTTTACGCTATCCCACAACATTTCATCAGAGATCCGTCTGTATGGAGTGACAAATTTTCTGAACTACTTTCCAATCTTAAATGTCAAACTCTTGCTGACTTTAAATGGTATAAAGATATCTTTTTTATTAGAGTATTCTGTAGATCTGATAGCAATCAGCCCTTTTGGAAAGAAAATTTTATAGCTGGCCTACCTCGTTTCTTAGGAGACAAAGTTAGAGAAAAAATACGCAATATTAACAATGGAATAATTCCATAAGAACAATTAATTTATGGACAGCTTTGCAGCTATGTCCAAAAAATTGCTTTAAAAATCTATCAAGATGACAAAATTCAAATACAATTAGTCAAAAAAAGATCCCTTAATCAAAAAGATTAAGACGGTTATGTTCTCAATATGATTTTTATTGTCCTCCGAATTCATCCAAACAAAAAAAGAAACACATTATGAACCTTCCAAAACTTACAAAATCTTCCAAAAATAAAATGGGAAAAAGAATTCACAAACACAGAAATCACAAACGGGTTGCTCAATATTTTCAAAATAAAGATAAACAACCTATTGTCTGTTTTAAATGCAACAAATCAGGCCATATTGCAAAATACTGCAGAATTACAAAGAAAATCAAAGCCTTAAATATAGAGGAAGGTCTTTTAGCTCAACTTGATTGCCTTTTAATTGAAAATTCTTTTGACAGTGAAGCTCAAGCCTCTTTTGATATAAAAGAAATTAACCAATTCCAAAATGATGACGAAGCCTCCTCAGATTCATCTCTAAATTCTCTTGAATGTAATGTTCTTATTAGAGAACATGATATTCTCTTTAAAATCATTACTAGCATTTCAAATGATGAAGATAAACAAAATTATCTTTATAAACTCAAAGAAACCTTGGAAACTCCAGAAAAATCAAACAAACCTCCTCATATTTTTTAATAGTGGCTAACTCTTTCAATCTAAAAGACATTTTATCCAGATTCAACTCTGATAAAAAACCTGCAACTCTTCAAGATCTTTAACATGAAGTTTCAAAACTTAAAATTGAAGCCAAATCTCTCAAAATTCCGCAACAAGAAAATATTGCTGCAATCTAATTCCTCCCAAAAGAGAAGAAAAATCTGTCTGTTAATACATCCTTATCAAAATAAATGAATCAAGAAATGCTTGATTTCCGCCAAAGGGAAATTAGTGATCTTCTTTCTGAAAGAAAAATCTGCAAGAACAAAAGTCCTTAGTCTTGTTCTGCTTTTATGTAAATAAAAATGCAGAGATTGAACGTGGTACTCTCCGTTTAGTCATCAATTACACGCCTCTCAATCAAGCTCTTTAATGGATTAGGTGTCATATTCCTAACAAAAAAGATTTTCTCAATCGTTTATACTTTTCAAAACTATTTTCAAAATTTTATCTGAAATCAGGTTTCTGGCAAATTCAAATAAAAGAATCTAACAGATACAAAACTGCATTTACAGTTCCTTTTAGTCAATATGAATGGAATGTAATGTCATTTGGATTAAAAAATATTCATTTTGAATTCCAAAGAATCATGGATGATATTTTTAATGTTTATACAAAATTGATCATTATTTATATGGATGATGTTTTAATTTTCTCACAAAATATTAATGAACATTTCAAACATTTCAATATTTTCTTTGATATTACAAAATAGAATGGTTTGGCTTTTTTCATAAAAAAATTCAATCTTTTCCAATTAACAATTAGGTTTCTTAGTCATAACATTCACTACGAAATTATCACTCTAATTGATCAGGCTATTCAATTCGCTAACAAATTTCTTGATCATATCATTGACAAAACCCAATTACAAAGATTTATAGGTTGCCTTAATTATGTTTTTGATTTCTTCCCAGGAGTTAGTAATCTTATCAAGCCTTTACATGACAGACTTAGGATTGATCATCTTCCCTGGTCAGACATCCATACCAATATTGTCAGACAAATTAAGCTTAGGGTCAAGTATTTTGCCATATTTGTATCTTCCTGATCCTAAAGCTTTCAAAATTGTTGCAATTGATGCCTCTGACATTGGTTATGGTGGCATTTTTAAGCAATCCATCAATGATAAACATCATATCATTATATATGCATCAAAATATTGGAATTCTGCACAACAAAACTATTCTACCATAAAAAAATAAAAAAAAAAATTTATCAATTGTTTTGTGCTTTTCCAAATTTCAAAGTAATTTACTAAATCAAAAGTTTTTGGTTAAAGTAGATTGCAAATTTGTAAAATAAATTTACAAAAAGATATTAAAAATCTGGCATCAAAACAAACTTTTGCTAGCCGGCAAGCAATTTTATCTGCTTTCGATGTTGAAATTGAATACATCAAAGTTAGCTCCAATTCTATTTCCGATTACCTTACTCGAGAATTCTTGCATAGTAGATAATATGCCTCGAAAAAAGAAAAAAATGATGTTGAACTTTCCAATCCAAAGAAGAATCATCCAATTCCTTAGCCCAATCAACTCAAAAGCAATCCAAATAGTCCTATGCATTTCTTATAGAGACCCTTTTAGCATTTCAACAATCAATCCAAAAACCCTTTGTCCTTTCAAAGCAATCTTGGGCAGACATTGTTGAAGCATCCAGTTCAATCAAGAAAATCTAGCTTAGGCTATTACCCAACTAGCCCAATCATTGACAACGATACCCTCAGATAAGGAACTTGTATCTCAAACTTCTCCAATCTTCTCTCAAAAATCACCATCTTTTTATGTGTTAACTTCTTCTCCCCAAACTATTCTTCAAATGGAACCCGATTTTTTTACTAATAATCCTTAATTAGTTCATCATATGGTGTTCCTATCAATTTGATATTTTATGCCCATTGAGATTTCAAAAACCCATAAATATTATGAATTTATTTTGGTTGATAGTGATTTTGTTACCATCAAATATTATAAGTCAAAATCGGATGGTAATTTTACTATGCACTCCACGATCCAAATTCTAAAAATAATCTGTCCTTCAGACTGAAAAGCTGACATTTTCAAAACCCACAAATTCTCTCAGCCATTTGATCCTATTGGTTACAACTACTGGGATTATCAAACTGCTTAGTACAATATCTTTTTTCCAAATATTAATTATACGCATTCATGGCTTATTATTTTCAAAAACAAAAACTAGTATAACTTCCCTTATTAGTTCTCCTAGTGGTGGTCTCTACATGGTTCTTGTACAAAAAACATTTTAGATAAAGTAGCCAATCGCTTACTTTATTTTGAAAAACATTTCTATATACATGACCATAATCCTATACTACTGCATTTCTTTTCAAAATTTACACTAGCATGGATTTATGCATAGCAATACAAGTACCCCCAAAGACTTCCAAAGCCATCAGGGTCCTTTGCAAAAGATGTCTCCTCTTCTCAGGCTAGGCTTAACAAAATGGTGGACAAGTTTTAATGCCTCAAAAGCTCGTGTCACTTCAATCAGAAATTGGTTCCAATAATATCCCCAATTTCTAAAAAGTTTCTTCTAGAAGTCAAACAATTTTTAAATCAGAAATTCTAGACTACTGCCAAGCTGGCTTCTTGTTCAAACATACAGGATTATCTTCAGAATCTCAAAAACATGATTCAACTGTTACAAGCAGAAAAACATGCAGATGATGAAGTTACCTCTGCCCCTCAAAAAGTTAAAAGAAAACCAATTTTCAGTTCCTCTTCCAGAGCTTCAGGAAATAGTTCTGATGACTATGCCCAATCCAATGAAGACAATTGTTATGGTATTAACCTTGAAGATGACTAAAACAGTTAAATTTCTCTCTATTGATGTACTTTTAGGTGGATCATTGTAGCAATCACCTTAGCAAGTTGTGGCAGAATACTGTTACAACACGGAGCACTGTAGTATTTTACTATAATTTTTTACTATAGCTGTTACTACTCAAAGCAGTAAATTTCAATTTTCTACTTAAAGAGAGTTGCATCTCTCATTCAAGTAAGTTTTTCATTTAAGAGAATTCTAAGCGTTAGTCTGAGAGCTTCCTTAAGTAGTTCTCCGGAGCTATCCTTTATTTGTAGAATTCCATTTTGAATACTACCTATGGTATTTTACTTTTGTCTTTAACTTCTGCATCTTCCTTTTCAGGATTAGTGTGCGAACTACTGCTACTTCTCATTCCTTTTAATTTATGCTTTAATTTCTGTATTTCTCTTTCCCGGATTAGCTTGTAAACTATAGCCACTTCTCCTTCCATTTTATGCATTTCATAGCATAATTTCCTTAGCAGTCCTGCTACTCCCTACTGCCCCCTTCTTTACTGCCCCCGTGACCTTCCTCCATTCTTACGGCCTCATCGGTCCTCAACTTATATTTGAATAAGAAGCCAACTTGAATCTGAGATTTCTTCTGTAAAAATTGAGTGACTTCCATTTTATGCACATAACTATATGTATAAAAGGAAAATATTATATTTGAAGCTATTTGGTAGAAAGTCTAAAAGAAGTTAATTAACAAATGAGGCATTGTGTGTATTTATACATATAGAGATTAAAATGTTATATAATTGTTTTATTTCAGCTCTGGAGCGTGTTGAAAATCTACTGACACCATCAAGTTCTAAGCAAAGCAGTAAAACCCATTCTTAAAACTTGTGAGTGAATCATGTATTCTTTAGTTACTAGATTTATACATGAAATGGATGTGCGTGTAAAGTTACATTATATTTAAGAATTAGTATTATTAAAATAGAATGGTTGAATTATATTTGTTATATAAATTGAATTGCGATTGATGAGGCCAATCAAATTAATTTTTTTCCGAAATGATTTTGGCTTAAGAAAGAGTCCAGGTGCACCTAGGATATTTTATTTGATCAAGTAATATATGGTTTTGAATACTCAAATAACTCAGACTTGGTGGGATGGATTGTGTATGGAGATATTATTTTTGTGTGCGGGGGCCTATATGCCAGGTAGGCGGATATTTTGGTGTACGAGTGCTGAGCTATTTCAGTTAGCCTCTTATTGTTTGCTTTGACTGACTAATTTGTTGTATTGTGTAAATGTAAATATCATGAATCTGTAATTATACATTTATTGGATACATGTATGAGGGTTATGGTTATCAATTTAAAAATAGTATAATGTAAATGTTGATATGATATGTGTTAAATTTTTTGTTATTTGATGCTAGTACTTGAAAGGTACATTTTTCACTCATTGGGTCCTTGTGACTCATCCTACTTTACTTGTGGTTTTTTTTAATATTAGGACATCAATGCTCACCACTCAGAGCTCTTGACTTGCTAATTTCTCTGCGGCAAGGTATATGTTTGAAGTTGTATTCTTGAAGCCAAGTGACGGGGTTGCAGTCAATATTTAAGTTTTGAGTCTTTATATTTTGTTTTGTATATTGGTATAAGTTGATGGATTATTTAATAGTTAGAGCTGAGCTCCTCTGTGTTTACTGTTCCCATTCGTGAATAGTTGTGTGTGCTAGCTTTTATATATATATACATGTGTGTATTTTCAAGTAAGCTCCTCTTTATGGGAAATTCTGCCAAAATTTTCAATAAAAAGTCATATGTTTCATATATATATATATATATATATATATAATATTTAAGTTAAAGTATTATAATCTTCTATTTCAATTGTAATTAGAGATTTTTTTTTTATGAGTTTAATAGTGTGAGTCAGGGTCACAGGGGTTTGGATTACCGAATCCTCCGACCAGTTATGCCTTCAACTGAGGGTATGACGTGCTGCTTCCTGGATTCATAAATATTTACAAAGATGACCTTTTTTATAATCTTTGCTAGAAATGGCACCACTTTTATATACATATAGGTGGAATACTACAATATACTCCATTAAGAGTTCTACACTCATCCTTTATACATATTATTTAAGCACTGACATCCTAGTTGAACAACTTGTTATTACCCATTGAACTTTGAAAATTAGTTTTTACTAAGTCAAAGTTGAGTTCCCATTATTAGTTTGCTTTATGAAAGGATTTCAGCCCCATTCCACTAGACGTAATATAAATTTTATCTCTACGCAATCCTTTGGTAAGAGGATCTACTAAATTATCATTAGATCTTACATGAACAACTGAAATCACTCAATGAGAAAGTAATTCTTTCACATAATCATGTCACAGACTTATATGTCTAGACTTTCTATTGTATATATTAGTATAAGCCTTAGACATAGTATTCTCAATATCATAATTTGAAATCGCTGGCATTAGAACCATATTTCTCTTCCATTCTACTTCCTTTCCAGCAACTTCTTTTTAAATGCCCAGCTGATAGCACCATCACCTAGTGTAAAAATCCATCCTAAAGTGTATTTAATATCTCCAGCACTTGTTATCCAACTTGCATCAGTGTAACCTTCTAACACAATAGGATATCCATTATAACAAAGTATTAAATCTCTAGTTCCTTTAAGATATCCAAAATTCCAGTCATGGTTTTTCAATTATCATAACTAGGATTATGTGTGCATCTGAAAAGTCTACACACAACAAATACTATATATGGTCATACATAACACTAGCATATTCAAGTTGTGCTATAAGTCTATCAGAATTTTCTGTTAACTTTGTACTGGAATCATAAGGAGTACTTACTTCCTTAATTCTAAGATGATTAAATTTTTCCAAGCACTTTATCAATATAATGTGATTGACTTAATATAAAACCCCAGCTATTTCTTTTAACTTTTATTCCTAAAATAATATCTACTTCGTTAGATTCTCTAGAAGTAAAGCCAAAAGATTCATGCATAAATTTATTTTCAACTAACTTAACATGTATGGATTCTACTATGACATTAGATTGTAAATCCAAAAATCTATATGCTTTAAAATGCTGTGCATAACTAACAATAATGCTTTTGACACTTCTAGGACCCAACTTTGTTTTATAAGGGTAAGTTAATTTATAAAAAAAAAAAAACTATACACTCCCACACTTTAGAATAGTTTAAGTTAGGCCTCCTATTATTTCATAATTCATAAGGCGCATATTATTAATATGACATGCAGTTAATAATGTTTATCCCATAATTATGTGAAAAATTTGCATTTCATTTGTCATGTCAACTAAAGTGCTATTCTTTCTTTCTGCCAAACCATTCTATTATGGTGTGTAGGGTGTACTTTTTTGGTGTACAATGCATGTTCTTCACAAAAAATATTAAAGGCATTAGGAAAATACTCTCCCCTTTATCACTATGAAGAACTTCAATTTTCTTAGATTTTTTATTTTCCACAACAAATTTATATTTCTTAAACTTTTGAAAAGCTTCATCTTTGGTTCTAATTAAATAGACATATGTAAATCTTGAGCAATCATCTATAAAAGTTATAAAATATCTCTTACCTCCTCTTGTTAATTCTCCATTTAAATCACAAATATTGGAATGTACTAAATATAATAATTCAGATTTTCTTTCAACTCTTGGAAAAGGTTTCTTAGTCATCTTTCCTTGAATGCAAATTTCACACTTATCTTTATGACTATACTTGCAAGAAATATATCCATGTTTACTCATAAAATTCATAAATTAAAAATTCAATTGTAGTAATCTAGCATGTCATAAAAAAATAAAATAAAATAAAAATAAAAATCAGAATCCATAATATAAGCAAAAACCTTACTTATATTATTGCCACTGATTACATTAGCATTCAGCTTGAACATACCATCATAATTGTATCCCTTTCCTAAAACCTCTTGATTCTTAGAGATGATTACATTGTCAGAATCTAAGACTACTTAAATCCCTTCTTAGAAAGAAAATTTGCAAGAAAATTTGCATATACTAAATTCTTTCAAATTTTAGGAAAATAGAACACATTCAGGAAAGTCAGTCTTTGTCCAGAAGTAAAATTCAGTTCCATTATTCTGTTTCCCAGCTTTTGCAGTAACATGATTTCCCATCAAATATTCTTTTGGCTTTTCAAGTTTTGTGTAAGTTTTGAATTGGTGTTTCATTTACAAACATAAATTGTTGCTCCTAAATCAAGCCACCAGTCATGATTTGTTATTACTGAATAAGCCATACTTCTCTTAAAGATCATTCCAATGTGTATATCAGAAACCATGACTATAAGTTCCTTTACTGCATCTTCCACAATGTTAGTCTTTTATGAATTTTCAGAACTTTTGAATTTTCCTCCATTCCTGACCCTGCATTCAATAATAGCATGTCCTTTCTTTCCACAGTGAAAACAATTCAATTCTTTCTTTTTATTGTGCAATTTCTTAAAGCCTTTCTTTGTCGCTTTAAGTTTGTTTTGCATCATGCCAGAACTGCCAGAATTATTATGACTTACATAATTCACCTTAGAACTTGGAATCATGAAATAGGCATCACGAGCATGAGTTTTAGATTCAATTTGCAAGTGAGTCTGAAATTGTTCTAAGGAAATTGAATCTGCGAAATGCATGACTTTCTTTTTATAATCATTCCAAAGAAGGTGGAAGTTTTGAAAGAATAGCCCTAATTTGAAGTGTACTGGGGATTTTGATATCAAGATCTCTTAATTTGGATACTAAGACTTGTAGTTCATGCACTTGATCCATAATAGGCATGTTATCATTCATCTTAAATTCAAAATATTGTAAAGCAAGAAATTTATCAGTACCTCATTTTTCATTCTTATACTAAGTCTCAATGACAATTCATATTTCAAAAGGTGTCTTCAGATTTGAATAAAGATCATACAATCGTTCATTTAGTGTATTAAAAATATGTCCTTGACATACCAATTCATCTTCCTCATTTTTCTCCCTTTGTCCCTTGACCTCTTCAGAATTGTTTGGGTTTGGCTCTAGAATTGGTGGTAGACTTGGATCCAAAACATAGTAAAACTTCAAGGCAGTAAGTAAGAACACTATTTTGTCTTTCCAACGGGTGAAATTTATTCCATCAAAGCGGTCTAATTGGATGAAGTCTTGCTTCATGATTTGTCATGAAACGTAGCATTTGGGTCATTCTCCATATCAATATCTCTATAAAACTGTTAGAAAATATATTGTAAAACAAGAAAACAAAATTCACAAGGTTTTGAAGCGTGTTGATAATAAACATTGTCTTTAAAGAGATATTGACTACAATCTCTTCTTGGGGGTGCAATTCAATTGCCTTTAGAATTTGTGATGACAATTGCTGTATGAGAAGCTTATATTTATACATACTATTGAAACAATTATATTTTAATAGTCATGTCATTTAATTCAAAGGAAGCATGTTGAACAAATATAGACATCTATTTGAATTTGTTGAAATGACTATATTTTAACAGTCATGTGGGTTTAATTCAAATAGGACGCCTATTGAACAAACACAGACATCTATTTGAATTCAAATTATAAATACAAATGTTTCTTGCTTAAACAAAATAATTAAAAGTTTCATGGCTCCAATGTAGGACTCAAATTATAAACTATCTATAAGTAGTGTACAATAGAGAAATTTCTTCTTACCAATATGTCTTCTTTGTCATTGGTCATGTGCTCAAGTAGGTTATCTTGTCAAAATAATACTACATATTAGAATACCAAGGAAGAAGGAAAAAATAGTTAGGGAGGAAAAACAAGTCAGGCATAATCTTAGAAATCAAAAAACTAGTCTCATTATCAATAATCTCTCAAAATCTTAAAGTCAAAATATGTGATTAGCTAAGAACCTTGCATGTGTTATAAAAGCATTTTATTGCTTCAAGCCTCATTTTCTCTTCATATCAACTTTATGATTAATTTATATTTTCAAGCCTCATTTTTAGGTTGCTATTATTTAATTAGTTCTTTTCCTTTTATTTCTAAGGATGCTTTACTAAATAATACCATGACAAAATTCTTCACAACTCATATCAAACAGATAGCGGGCACCATCACATATGTAATATTTCATTGATGTACTGATCATCAAACAAATAAGTGACAACTTCTATATATCTCCAAATAATCGTGGAAATAGAAGAAGAAAAAAATGTAAGGCCAAACAATATCCAAATAACAACTTCTATGTCATTGCAACATCGGATCCAAATAATCATGGAAATATTAAAAAACATTAATAGGCTACCCAGAACTAAAACAACTTGATAGTGTAGAGCCAAGCCAATGAAATCAATTAGTTGAAAGATTTATTTTTTCTATGTACTCATATAAGCCTAAAGATCACAAAGTTGACATCAATGAGGTAATAAGTGTCGCATCAAGCTACACAAACTGTCAAAATTCTAACTAGCGAAAAAAAAAAAAAATCAATGAAATCAAATTGGAAATTTAAAAATAAGAATGTTTTGATTACTCACCTGTTTTCGTTGTATACCATTCCAAATGTCGAAGCCATTGAGACCAAAAAGATCAATATGGGTTGTTATTGAAATAGAGTAATCTTCTTCTTGTCTTCCAACTGAGTAGTAAAACAAAACAAAAAAACAAAAAAAAACAAAGGGAGATCATAAGAGAGGGAGAAACAATTATATTTCTCATGATAAGTTTTTTCAAAATCCAAGAAGAAAATTGAAATATTGGAGGCTACAAATTTTGCCAATCATTGTAGAATATTTCAGCCATTGTGAAACAAAGAGAAAAGATGGATGAGGGAAGTAATGTGAGAGTTAACAGAATGAATCAGAGAGTTAACAGAGTTAGTCTCTAAAAGCTTGTTATATAATTAGATGAGGTGAACTCATTAAATCATATGTCCTATTTTGAGTGGCAATGATACTGTATTTTGGATACTACAATAGTGTAAGAAATTTTTCTGGAGAGAAGACGACTGCATTATGTATATGAAGCTAGTCATGGCTTTTGGGCTTACATGCATTCCCACAATATTCAATAAATTGCACACTTGTCAAGTGAATTAACCCGTATTACTAACTTGTCAAAGTAGTATTAACCCATATTATTACTAAGTTATATTCAAAAAAATTGTGACCAAAACAACCCAATTGGGTCGCATTGGGTCCAAAAATATGGTTAAGCTGAGCTAGGTAAAAATATTCATATCATGTTGGGCCAAAGCAGGTTTTGACCAAATTGTGACATTGCTCCATAGGGTGAATTTGAAATAACACATTGTTTGGTAAATATATGTGAGGATAATATATCGTAATCGAGATTATTATGAATAAGAAAAAATACAATATACAAGAAAATGTTCTAATAAAATGAATGAATATGTAAAAATCCAAATAAATATATAATGCTTCTATGCTTTATTAACTAAGTCTTCTACTAACCAAAATAATGGTGTTCATGATAAATTTCGCCAAAAGTTTGTTTGGATACTTGAAACAAAATCCTACCATTTAACAGAGTACTTAACGTAGCATTTTAAAAAAAAATCATGATCATAACCTACATGCCAAATGAAATCCTATCTAACAAAAACCATGTATAACCCACATGATCCAACTGCCAGATACGAAGCCATGTGTAAACTATGTCCTCATTTTTCTTTCCATTTAAGCAGATGGTGGTGACAGAAGACAAAGACTAAGGAAAATGACAGAAAGCAAATAGGTGTTTTCTTTTTCTTATACCGATTGTCATTAACAATTGGTCTCCTCTTACGAATTAGAGTTGCAGTTAATGCAACTGGCTTAAAGAAGTCAAGGACAATTTATAATTCAAAATAAAGTGGGTATCAATATAAATTTAAAGAAAAATAAGGAAATTGCTAGTCTCATAGAAGTTTAAGAGGTAAAGTGCAATTGACTTTTATTTTTTTATCTGTTTACTGGTGTCCAAACTGGTGGTGGAGCCAGAAAATTTTATCAGTGTAGTCAAAAAATTTATACTTAATATAAAATTAATTAGTTAGTTTTAAACTCATTAGTAGATTTTTGTAAGATTTATTTTATATATAAAATTAATAGTTTTACCAAAAGTTATATCATGAAGATTGTACATACAAATATTCAGTTTGATTCGATATCACTTAATATTTTATAAATATTGTTATTTTATTATCTTTATTCTAAACTGTTGGACTAATGATTAAGAATGTGTGCTCGCTTTATTGATTTACTAGGCTCAAATCCCTAAGAGAGGGTGACAATAAAAACACTTCATAAGTTAAACTACTTATTAGTCGGGATGGTTACAAAACAAAATAAAAAATCATTTAATTTTCTATTATTTAATATCTAGAAAATTAAAGTTAAATTATTGATAAATTATTTTTTTCCTTTAATATTAGTTAGAATGAACTCATTAAAAATACTTTAAAAGGTCTAATTATTGATAACATAAATGGTTCAAAATTGTTAAAAATTTACAAAAGAAAATTTAATTTACTATCAAATAACAAAAATAAATGAAATGAGAGAATCTATATTTTTTTTTAAAATTCAAACTAAGTATTAATTTAATTTTATATATTTTCAAATAACTTCATTGATTTAACATTCTATTCTAATAAAATAAAATAAGTAGTTATTTAATTAGTTTATCAAAAAATTTGGGGTCAATTTGTATTATTTCATAAATTTAGTCGGGTCATTTTAAAAAATTTTCTTATATCTTGATAAATGTATAAAATTTCTTGAGGTAAAAACAAAAAGGTTTAAAACTTGAGTGGAAACAATTAACCCTACTCAATTCAATGTGGCTCCACCACTAGTTTGGACTAACTTATGCACATCTTGACTAATTTAACTCTCTAGTCTGGTCAAAGGCAGACATGTGAGTCAATGCTAAAAAATTTATAAGGATTTAACTCCCATGTCATTCTTGGATAAATTCAAACCCATAAAAGGAAAATACATTTTTGACCTGCCAATATATTGGGTATCAATTTTTTATATGACATATATTGTTGACCGTTATAAGCTAATTAACTTTTGAATAGTAGAATTTGTGAGACTAATTTTAAAATCATAATTGGTAAATTTTCTTCTTCTTCTTCTTTTTTTTTTTTTAATTTTAAATTTTGTTTTCTATTACTATATTTAGATATTTTTATTTATTATTATTATTATTATTTATTTTTATTTTTTTGTAGTTTGGCTCCCTCAAAAGAAAATGTTTAGGTATGTAAGAATAAACCACTCTCTTTGATTTACTATTTTCTAATTAGCTTGATTCTAGGAAGGATTTAATTTACTCTATTATACTTAGTTTTATTCTATGTTAGATTTATTATGTAGTCAACTATCAAGTAACTTTTACCTAAAAAAATACTAAGTAATCTATATACAGACTTCCTCTGTGTAATCAAATCATCTTATTCACATAATACAAATCATCATTTGATTCAAGTTGGTATCAGAGCAGAGCAAGGTTTTAGGCCCACCAGTAGAGCTGCCCTAGTAACACTAAGCTGCCATAACCTTTAAAATTTGGTAACTTCTACATTGCTACCATAGTGAATATGTTAAAAAATAATAATTTAGTTTTCCACAATAGTTATAAGTTTTATCTCATAATATGTACTAATAAAATAAATTAAAAATTAAAAGTATAAAAAATATATATATATTCATGTTAGTTGATATTCTTTAATATTCATCTTAAACATTTAATTAGTACAATAACCAAATAAGAAGAAAAAAATAGATGTTAAAAAATATTTTCATGTCACTATTTTTCGGTGACTATACTCATCAAATTTGGTTAATTGTCTCAAATGATATAAAACAAAAAGATGAGTGTATCAAACAATACATAAAAATGATAATTACCTACTTTAACAATGACCTCTAATTTGAGATTCTTAGATGATAGTTAACTCAAAAATATTATGTGAGTGTTTTACTGAAACATATATTTATGCTTCTTAATTTCCTTTTTTTATAAATAAATAATATATGTTTAAGAATAATTAAACATATATTTATGCTTCTTAATTTTCCCTTTTATATATATAAAAAAAATATATATATGTTTAATAATAATTAAGATTTTGTTGCATGCTTCATATATTTATTTTTATTTTTTTCCTTAAAAAGATAATATATATTGAGCAATAATTTTATTTAAAAACATATATATTCTTTTCCTCTTAAAGATTAATTTGTTGTCCTTGATGAGCAAATTGCAAGGACAGAGGGATAACTACTAATTTCAACACTATATGAATGAAAAAAGACCCGGTAATATAAGAGATAACACTACGAAGATTACATATATGGAAATCTCAACCAAACAAAATAAAGCAATCTGCCCAACTAGGACTAATAACAAGCCTAACTCCAGCAAAAGAGAGCAAGTCACCAAATCAAATCACAATTTATATTATTGTTTACATATAAATTTATTTATAAATAATAATAAACAAGTTGGCTTGAATACAAGATTAGTTCGTTCAAAAAATGAACCGAATTGTTAACAAATAACTCACAAATTAGCTCAATTCATTGCCCAAACGTATGTACAACACAAGCATTAGAAGACTTAAATAATTCTATTTCCAGTCATTGAAAATTGACATGATTATGTGATCTTGCTTTGCTTTTAATCCGTTCTCCGTATTCACCCCTAAAATTGATTACATCGTTAGTATAGCAGCAATTAATCAAAAAAATTTGAAATGGTTCTATTTTAGTTTTATGGTAAATTTTGCAGCGCATCTGATGTACATCTAGCTTTTGATGAATATCATCCAATGAATCCTAATACTCTTTTCTTTTATGCTTCAGAATGTTATTGCTATTTGTCACATCAAGGACAAACCTGTATAACATTAGTCAAAATATAACAAAAAATGTACAATGTCACCTCTATGTAAATAATCAACACAAACTATAACCAACAATACAGCAGACACCTACTCGTGATTATTAATCAACCAGCTTCACTCCTGGACTGAAATCCTCACATGCTTTCATGTAAGGAAAAACGGAGGTTATGTCAACTTTGTTCTTAGCACTGCAGTCAGACTTGGGAGGGTAATGAAAACAAGGTTCCATAGACAAGGCTTGCTGACAAGGTTTGGGGATCTTTTCACCCCACGATCTGTACAGAATCCATGGCTTCAAACCTCCTAAACCCTGAGCCACATAGCCGAAAGTAGACTTATAGCTAGTCACCAACAAATCACACAAACTTAACAAATATATTTCAGACCATGCCTTCATGTTTTGTATGCTATCACCAGGTTTTTGTTTCCCTTCATGACTTGCCTGATAAACTTGTATAATCTCCCCAGTAATGGTTGGTTTCCTCCAATACATATTGGTTAAATTTTCAGCATATTCTGAATGCAAAGATGCTACAAAAACAGATTTGAAGGTTCGGTTTTTTGTTGGAAAGGGTACTGATATTCTCGTGTCTAATTCAGGCAGCAACTTATTATTTAGAGTACACTCTAAAATTGAAGCCATGATAGTTTGATATGGAGATTTTCTAGTGTTAAACACTCTTATTTGGAGGCCAATCTTTTCATCTGCCTTGGCCAAGTTAGCATCATAGAAACTGCTGATTAGTCTCCATGCCTTATTTGAAGGGTGAAAAAGGTATCGTCCCATATGATGGAATATAGTTCCTTTTTCAGGGAACATTTTACTTAGCTCTTGCTGGAAGTATGGGGTCATAAAAAGAGAAGGGACAAAATATTGATCTGATCGCAATATCAATGCTGGGATTTTTCGGAGAAGATCTTGACTACGATCACAGTGAAAAAGCTTATCATGTTCACGGCTGTGTTGTAGATTAAGATATAAAATAGACGGTAAAACCCATTTTGAAGTGTTAGCCATGTTATTCTGCACCAAGCTTTCATATGTTTGAATATGATTGAGGTAACTCGTAGTGAGAATGTTCTCAGGGAATTCCCATGACGAATTTGGAAATGGCTCGCAAAACAGACCAGACATATCATGCCAGAACTCAACAAGAAGAACTCTGTCCGTGAGGACAGCATAAAGAAACACTGAACTGAGGCTTATCATCCTGTTCCCTAAGCCATTGGAACCTTTCCAGACAATGTAGCTACACCTTGTGGTAAGATTGATTTTGCTATTTTTTATGAGCCTTGTCATTTTTTTGTTATAGGATTTGCTATGAGGTCCACACCGTTTATGAAGATCTTCATAGTTGCGTAGTTTGGATATCAGATAGGGAGAGGGCTTACGGGGTGAAGCTTTGCGGTACAAGTACGACTGATACCTGCTTATGCATGTTCCTTCATCAAATCCTGGGGCTAGAAGTCCACCAAGCAGTTTTTCCATAGGAACTCTGGTAATGGTATTTGGAGATGAATCAACTTTAGTACCCATATATGATTCATTTTTTGAACCTGTAAATATTAGGAAGAGAGAAAATCAGAAAAAAGGTAAGAACTAAAGAAATTAATGTAGTGTACTACTAAAATTGCTCACATATGGTCCTTTGATCCAAAATTTCTGAAATTGAGTTGAAACATTAATTAGTCAATGTAACTGTTACACCAAAAAAAAAGGACAAAACGCCTAGCAAGGTGTTAAAGGAAATTGATTACTTAAAAAACGAAATCATGCTTCTTATGACAGTCCCTGAGTTGTGCTAGAGAAAACAACTGATTTTTAAGGATTAAAAAAATTCAATAATCCAGCCATAAATGAGTTGCACAAACCATTAAAATAAATCATTACACGAAGTGTACCATTGGAGCTTCAAACATCAGAAAAAGAGAATCAGCAGATGCAGATTCTTCTGTGATGCCCCTAACATATACCCTTTGCTTTTCTGTACTCTATCTTTTTGGAAATGAATACAATTTTCTAGTGTTTCAATTACTCAGCTGCAAGTATTTGAGTTGTTTCCTTCCGGAAAAAAATTTCTCTCAAAATATTTTGATAAATCCAATGAAGAAAAAAAAAAAAAACTATTATGGAAACATTTATGCACTAAAATTATCCTGCAGGTTTAATATAATTTCTTAAGATACATTTGAAATGATTAAATATGGGAATCCAATCCAGCTCAATATTATACATTTAGTTTCATCATTGGGATCCAAGCAATCAAAAAAAAAATTTCTACTATTTTACAAACAACAGAAGATATATTTTTCAAAAAAGAAATCTCAATCTTCTATTCAATTTTGGACATAAAAAAGAAAAAAGAAATGGTCTCTCTTACCTGAACTTGACGCTGTAATATGCTGACTTCTTCCTTCCAAGACCTTACTAGCTGGAACATTTCGAGGTTTTCCTTCTCCTTCCAAGACCATGCTAGCTGTAACATTTCGAGGTTTTCCCTTCTCCTTCCAAGACTTTACTAGCTGTAACATTTCGAGGTTTTCCCTCTCCTTCCAAGACTTTACTAGCTGTAACATTTCTAGGTTTTCCCTCTCCTTCCAAGACTTTACTAGCTGTAACATTTCGAGGTTTTCCTTCTCCTTCCAAGACTTTACTAGCTGTAACATTTACAGGCTTTCCTTCCTCTAACACATTAGTTTTGTAAAGTGCCTTTCCCTCAAATAGACCAAAGTTTGAGATTTGGTACATCAGTAAAGCACCCATGAGTAAACTAGGCAACACTATGTAATACACAATCACGACTCTTCTATTAGACCTCAACCCCAGTCTCTCCATGGTGACATTGAAGATTTCCATGATCTCCCTGTATCATTAAGTACAACCAAATTATGCTGGGTATCAAATTATTGGCAAAGAATATTTAGATTAAAGTTGCAGTTCATAAGCATCAAATATGAATTAAATGTAAACATGGTAAATATGCCTTAATTCTGGTAACTGAGCTAGTATATAGAGTGAGTGAGATAATACAGGATCAGAGAAGAATATTCGCATTCACAGATCTATTTGGGGAAGAAGGAGAAAAAAACATTAAATTCCTTTTGGGTATGAAATTTGAGAAGTGTGTCATTCAGATGAGTTCAATAGCCCAGAAAATCCAAGGGAGACTAAACCCACAACGGTCAAAGAAGAAAAACACTCCCCACGAAGCAAAGTAAGAAAAACAATGTTGGGTTTTAACTCTTACCTCAAATCACTGAAACAGTTTCTCCATAAGAGGTCGAAATCATCATCTTGGTCCTTTTCTGATGCTTCCTTTAAGTACTTTTCCAAGTTTCGATTCCAATATCTTCGGTTGACTCTGGCCAATACACCCTTAAGAAAATCATTTGATTAAGTGTCTTATATAAAATTAACATTAATTGGACTAATCTTTTCTACAACGTCGCTGGATTGATGTCCACCTCGCCCTGTCGGCACTGGGCACTCGGCGGTCGTCCATTAGAGTAGTCCATGCGTTTTGCTATAATAGTATTTTATTTATGACTTTATAATATAAAAATAGAAAAGCAAGAAAAGGAAAAATCGAAGTGATTCTCACGCCAAATCTGATGAAAGATTCAATATTTCCTCTCTCTCAAAGTATATATATATATATATATTATAAAAATTAGGGTGATTGGATGTTTTCACAGAGTGTTTGAATGTTTTTACACGAATGTTATATTTATCCATTTTGCTAAACATGGAAGTTGTAATTTTTTTTTTTTAATAATGGAATCTATAATTTTTTTAACTCATAACTATGATAAAGAATGTTATATTCGTGATTTTTAGTTAAAATAAAATAAAATTAAAGATGTAGTTGATTGGCTTATGAATAGTATAAGTGTTTGATTGGTTGATGCAAAATATGAAAACAATTAAATATTTAGATCTTTGTGATGTATCATGACAGAGTGTTTACTCAATTTTGTAGTATGATATGTTATACTAGTTTGTATGACTTGATCTACATAAAACAAAAAAAGTTATGACTCTCTCACCTTATAAAAGTTTAAGTAATAGCACAGTTTAAATAATATACTATTTTGTTGTTACTCAGCACATTACTTTTTGTGTCCTAATTTTTAACATTATGGTCTTATCATTTCTAAAATAAAATTTTTTAGTTAAAAGTATTTGATAATCTTATTATAACTTACATGTTGTTATAACTTTCAAAACCACAATTGTGATTTGAAAAAATAAAAATAGTTGGTAGGTATATGTTTGTGTTTAGCATCCAATCCAACTCATAATTCTTTATTTTATTAGGGCTCTTAATTATTTTCTTTATTTTTCTCTATTTTAACATTTTCTTAATTAATATCATAATTGTTTAATATTAATCTTATTAATTAGACAAGTCTAATTAGTGGTTGGATTAGACCCATGCCCATCAATATTTGATACAACAAAATAATATAGGTTCATGGAAAAGGAGAGAATATACAGAGTATGGGTTTGGTGTTTTATTTTCTGTTACGTCAACAATAATTAGACACACCATCAAAATTTACAAGTCATAAACTAACGGGGTTAGCAATATTCTCTGTTACAGTAATTGGAAACAATATTTCTATATATTGTTCAAGTTCAAATCCCACTAAAAAGATTGAGGGTTGTCATTTATAAAAATAAGTGTATGCCAATTGAATTGCTAACTAAAATCATACAACACATGCCTGCCTCAGGGCGAACAACACATCACTAATGCCGAAATTGGTGTACAAAACATAGGAATCTCATGCCCAATTGAATACAGAAGGGACGGAAAAAAAAAGAAGAGAGAGAGAAGGCTCAACTCAACCGCAGAGTCTCTAACAATCTGAAGAGGTAGCTCCCTCTAGAGAGCAACCCTGATGTTCCATGATTTTCAAGTCAGTTGATTTACCAAATGCTAGGAAAATTGATGTCTTTGTTACAGTAATGAAATCCAAAATCAACAATAACCTCCACTCCATCCCCACCATCTAGATTTGATATCATGCCCTGCCATTATTGATCTTCCTGGGAGGTCAATACTAAGACCTTTCTTGGATTCAAGATCTGAATGGTGCCCTTTGTGTGGTTGATGACACAAACAAGATATTTGGATGGAATGTTGCCAACGGAAGATGAATAAGCAACGCAAGCCGTGATTCCTTTCAAACTACCTTCAACAATTTGAGGCAATTCAAAATACACTGAAGGTCCTTCATCCTCATAGATGAACCAATCAAAATAATCATTGGTAGGGAAAACAAAGTCACCAAATCCACTAGCAGACCATTCCTGTATAATAAACACATTCATAATTTAACTTGGAGAAATGTAGTGTACACAAACCTTGAAAGTTGTAAGTAAACCATATATAAATTTGGATGATCATCTGCAGGTCTATTTTCCAAGACGGTAGACCCAGAGGAGGAAAAAAGCTTAAACAAACAAAACGATCAGGAAGTGACAAAATATTCTTAACGGTACCTTGAGTTTTACATTAATAATGCATTTTTCTTGTCTGCTAGTACTTTAGTGTTATAATCAGCAATATTTGATGGTTATTTTTTTTACATATACCAATTATATGTGTGCACAAAAAGCATCATAGCTTACACATTTTGATAAATATGATCCCATTTAATGAGTTTGAATTGTGTACAAAGTAGTGAATATCAATTCTGATCAAACATAAACAACCTGCTCAATTACAGCAACTTAACGTAGAAAATAAATAAATCAATATTAAAACTTAAAATTGACTTGTATATTTAAGTAAAACTCGAATGAAAGACATTGTTTAAAATCTATTTCTACTGAATATTAACTAGAAACATTTGTTGCTTTCAGTATAAATGTAATTAATTTTTAAACCATATGTCGCTAAAAAGTTAAGGAGATGAAAGAAACCTGTAGGATGTGTGAGAGGGTAGTGGTGATTTTGTTGTAACCTCCCATATGAATCATAAGAGAGTTCAACAAATTATTTGATCCTTGAATGACAGCTTTAGGTATTTCTGATGTTTTCTTCAACATTTTTCTATTTAATGTAGATAAGGCATTGAAATTTCTTGCTAAATGCCGAGCTGGTCGGAGCTTTAAGCCACATTGCATTTATAGCTTTCCAAACGAGGAAACCAGAGACGAAAGGCACCCAAATGAGGAAGTAAGTGACTGTGGAGCATCTCTTGGTGACAGCCAAGACCAAATGAGTGAAGGAAACACATCAAGTGAAGGTCCTTGATAACCACATAGAGACAAATATCTGATGCTCTTTGAGTTTATGATTGAAAATGGCACTTGAGATATATTAGTGTTGGCTGCAATTAGAGTTGTCAAGGATTCCATCTGGTCCAAGTCCTCTTCTAATCTTTCTATCTTTGAACAACCAGAAAGAATGAGAGTTCTGAGAGACTTCCACTTATAGAAACTTCTTGGCAAATTACAAAAGGCTCTTACAGTCTCTAAAGTTTACCAAAACAAGACTATTAAGATCCCCAATGGATTCGTGCACCATGGACAATCTTAGACAGTATTTTAGTATTAACTTCTCAAGATTTGGAAGATATGAAAATCAGGGGTTTGTGTTAGATAAGATGAATGACTGAGATTGAGGAGTTTTAGCTTCTTTGGTAACTGTTAGAATAAGATCACAAACAACAGAAAATAAATTAGAGAAAAGACAAAAGATAGAAATTTCAATGTTATTATGTATCATGTCAATCAGTCAAAGTAAATAAGATAGAGAAAGATATTTATAATTGTACCTGAGGTGCCTTCCAAACTTGTTTGAGATTGCTATATCTTCAGTCCATAGCAACTAAACATCCCAAAAAAAATCCTCTGGTACGCTTCCTAAAGGAAATTTATGCCAACAAAGCCACCTCAAGTCTTTCGAAAGATATTCATATTCACCAATAAGTTTAACATGGCCAAGTTGAAGCAATCTGAGTCTCTTCATCTCCTTAAAGGCTTTGCTATTGAAACTCACTTTGTCTAGTCTGGGCACTATAAGAGAGATTCCTTCAATAACTTTTATTCTCTACCATCAAAAGGTACATGATATATATAGAACTACTGATGTAGAGATGTAGTATACTCATTAGTCATTACCAATGCCTCATATATTGAATAGAATAGGTCAAGTTCTCACCCACTCTTCTTGTATATATTGTTCACAATTAGGAATCAGCATGATGATAAATATGAAACATAGAGCAATAAATACAGAGAAAGTAATTCTTACAGTATGTTTTGTTGACACATCAAGCACATCTTCATGAAACCATAATCTACTACGTTCCTCAGGCGCCCTTGCCAATTTTTCACGAACAATTTCTCTTCCCATGTCTCTAAGCAGGTCATGCATAGTGAGCTTGTTTTTCTTGTCGACAGTTACAAGGCTCCTTTCCATGAGGACACTTATTCCAATTTCTGCATAAAATCCACATCCGTCCAATATTTTTACTACATCATTTCTTTCACACCAATAAAGAAACAGGATATATCAAGGAATATATCCTTTACTTCATCATCGCTTAAACCATCAAAACTTACTTTTAACTTCTTCTGAACTTGATCATTAGGAATTCTTTTTAATTTCTCCAATGTACTTTCCCATTGTGGTATATCCCTATCAAACAAGTAAGAGCCCAGAACTTCAAGAGCCAGTGGAAGTCCTCCAGAATAGGCAACCACATTCCCTGAGAGTTCTATGAAGTCTTCTTTAGGATTTTTTTCCTTAAAGGCATGCCAGCTAAAAAGCTCAAGAGATTCAGTTACATCCATCTCTTTCATCATATATACTTCATCCACATTAAGCACATTATGCAGATGCTCATCTCTAGTTGTAATGATAATTCTACTCCTGGACCAAACCAGTTATGATTTCCGGCTAATACATTTAGTTGCTCCAACTTATCTATATCATCAAGTACAAGAAAAACCTTTTTCTGGTGAAGTCTTTCTTTAAGAATAACGGTTCCCCAATCAACACTATGTATCCTCATCTTGTTTGTTGGGAAGACATCATAAACAAGTTGCTCTTGTAAGGAAACCTTGCCATTTTCCTGCCCCCAAACTTCCCTGACATTTGCAAGAAAACTTCTACCCTCAAACTCGTGAAGAATTTCATTATAAATGGCTTTTGCAATGGTTGTTTTACCACTTCCTCCCATCCCCAAAACCCCATGAGACGAACATCAGCCGATCCAGCATTTAATAATTGAATTATATCTTGCACACGAGATTTTATTCCAACAGGATGTTCAACTACAAATAAGTACGTACTGTCTAGTCTTCTTGAAATATCTATGACAATTCCACTGATTATCTTTGCCTCATGCCTGGTTCTTTAGGATTTAAAGGAAGGGAATGTTACTGAACCTGTGTAACTAAAAAAGTGAAGGTAAAACAAAAACCTCAAATTTGGAGTAAAACATTTTTGGCCAATATGTACATATACAACAGTTTCTTTAAGACCCATCAGACAAGATTTGCATTTTATTTCTGTTGGGTCCTTTGAGATAAGCAATATTAAGACAAACATCAAATATATAGATACATGGTATACAAACACATGAAGCAACTCAGCAAGCATGATATCAGTGCAACATAATCAATAAATATTAAAGGGGGAAATGGTTACTCGCCATTCAGTTCCCATCCAGATAAATTTGCAGCTTCTCTGAGCGCTTTCCTCTAATTCATCACCTTATATTTCTCCTTCGATGCGAGACGCCCTTCGAGTTTTTTAAATGCTTTCCCAAAATTACCAGTTTGATTTCGTACATCTGTTGCCTCCACACCGTAGAATATAGGTATAACCGTCAGCCCAATAGTTTTCTAGAACTCCAAACTTTTCTCCAATTCCAGCAAACTCCATCTGGAATCAGCATAATTTCTCGAGAAAACAACAACGCAAATTCTAGACCTTTCAATTGCTGTCAACAGTGCCGGTGAGATGTCATCTCCTCTCCGGAGCTCCTCGTCGTCTATGAAAGTGATGATTCCGGCATTGGATAGAGCGGCGTAGAGATGAACGGTGAAAGCACTGCGAGTGTCTGCTCCTCTGAAGCTCGAGAACACGTCGTACGTCTTCGTCAACTTCCTTTCGGCTTGAGATTCTTTTTCTGTGCCAAGTAGACTTGAAATAGCTGCTGCAACTACCGTAGTGGGATCCCCCACAATTGTGCCGTAGACCATGGAACCCAGTGCCTTGGAAGCCCTCCACATCTTCTCCATCAACAATTCTTTGAAGTTGAATACAAAAATGGCCGGAATTGAACAAATGATTCAAGCACTGCAACTGATGAGAGTTATGTGTAATACTGATCAAGCCAACCCGGTCAGGTAGTACTCCGATTAAAAACTTGAGAAGAAAACAAAATACAATAATGATTCAAAGCATTAAAAAGCAAAATTGAAGAAAAAAAATGTGTAATGTTCACATCCAAAAATGTACAAAAGTCAAATACTCCAACTACTACAGTCTGCACTTGCCTTCTGGAGTAATGGAAGAACAAGTCAAAAAAGATAGCTCTGGTACCACCTTCATTTACACTATCTTAGGATTAGCCATTTACACTATCTTTTATTCTGGTAACTGAGTAATATTTTTCCAATTAGATGTTCTAAAATTTAATTATTTTCTAATCAGATCTTTTAAGAGTTAATTTTTTTTTGTAATTTCATCCTTGATCAATTTATGCCCTTTCAATCCAGATACAATTTAACAAAATTAGCTTAGTGTCTTTTTATAGATGTTGATAAAAAAAAATATATTAATGCAGTAAAGGAAAATGACAAAAATATTAACTCAATTAGTACATAAATTTATTTGTTCATTTTTAAATTTTAAACCTCATCAACCATTCTTTCTGAAGATAAAATGTTTAATAAAATCATCAAATTTACTCGGGTATTTGTAGCCATATTATCTAATTTTGTATTCCTTCATCTATATATCGTGATTTTGAATTTGATTAAGAACTTAATTGAAAATTTTAAAATTTGGAGGACATGATTAGAAAATATTAAATTATAGAAGATCCTTTTAAAAAAAAAACAAAAAAAAAAAACTATTTCTCAAAAGAACCATGTAGAAAATGATGTTATCTTACCATACCAAAATATCAACTAAGCAATAAATTTCTATTTGTCTCTCATATAATCTTATTACTTAGGTTCAATAACCCAAAAGTGGACTTTATTTACTTATTTTTTAGTGTATAGCTTGTGCACGGTTAATATTAATTTAAAATAATATAATATTCATAAGGCATTCAAGTAGTAAGGCAAGTTTAAATTCATTACTAATTTATTTGTTTAAAAAAAAAAAAAAAAAAAAACAAATAAGAGCTCAAACATACATAAGAACATTTAATTTATCTTTAACTTATGCTCTTTTCAGTATCGTGAAATATGAAACGTCCTTCCGATTTCTTGTAGCTATAAGATTAAGAAAGTGACGTATTTGTTAAAAACTTAAAAAAAAAGAAGGAAAAAAAAAAGAAATTTGAAGCAAAAATGGTAAAATAAAGGGATAGAAATTAATACATTATAAAAATAACCAAAGATACTTCAAATTAATAATAATAACTAGGATATAACCTGTGTAAATGTACTTTTTTATAATAAAAAAAATTAATTTTTAATAATTATAAATGACAATTTCTGTCACATCCTTCACGGAGGTATGATTGGACAGAGGAATGAGTAATCAAACCTCCATAACCCTCACTTCAAAATAAAAAACAAATATGATTCTTGGCTAAACAAATCATAAAAGTAAATTTTATAAAACAGAAGTTAACTGTAAAAGTTTGATTACTGAGACAAATAACAATCTACTGAAAATTTCAATAGAGATTCCCTACAATATGAAAATGCCTCAAAATACAAACATATATGCTCTTATTTTTACACAACAACACAAAAACAACAAGGAGCTTCGCTTCATTTCTCATCCCAATAACAAATAAGGAGACTATTACATAATATAAGACCAGACACCCCACAGCCTTAGTGTGACTGCAAATTTTCATCATTGAATTCAAGTATAAGATCATGGAAAATACATTGTCATACTCTGTTAACAGATCATGAGCTTAGTGAAGCCATTAAAAAAATCCACAAGAGAAAGGGTGAGTCATATAGACTCAGTGAGAGAAAACGTACCCAAAGATTACTAGTGTCGCTAAACACAAGTATATAACATATATAGTCAATTAATATCATGTAATAATATTCATGTCTTAATTCAAAATACATGTATACATTTGTAATCGTCATAATTTCACAACTCACATGATTTATAGGATAATAAATCAATCAGAGCAATCATAGCATACAAATCAAGCAAAGGGCCAACGAGTAACTCAGTCCCGCACAGTAGTATCTCCCCTTACAAGGCATTTGCCCACACAACATGTTAATTCTCCATACACAATCCATTCCATTAGGGCTGAGCACTCAAATATATTTTTAAAACACTTATCAGAATCAGAATATCTTAAAATAAAATATCCTAGGTGCACCTGAATTCCAATTTTAGAAATAAAAATCATTTCAGAGAAATATTCACTTTGTTGGCCCTTATCAACCACAAACAATTTCAAATATCAAACATAATTCAGATAACTCACTAAACAATACACATGCTCATCTTTTTCCATATAACACATTTGTTCAAATATTCATACAATTACACATAATAACCTAGCAACCAAAGGGTAACAGTTAACCACTCACCTTTTACCGATCTCATTTAGCACTTACTCTTGCATTCACACACGTCATTGATTCGACAACACTTTTTGAAGCTAAAAGTACATTTTTTAAGTATTATTTAGTTTATCAACTTCATAAGTAAAACATTTTAATTACAAAAATCTAGAGTTACTAAGTTTTAAGTATTTATTTGAAGTTAACTATTCTTTAGATATTTTCACAACCACCCTTGGATATATGTTTGTTTTCAACTTATATACTTAACTAAATTTAATAAAACCAAGTTTAAAAATTAACTTTAGGAAGTTAGTCATCTTTCTTATTTAGAAACTTTTCTTAAAATCAGCATGGAATTCCCTTAATTCTTTACATGAACAAAAACATGGCTCTCGTAAAATTCTTATTTGTCAATTCTTGATTCTGATGCTTATAGAATTCTCATACTTGGGAATTAAATTATGAAACTTTTTAGTCTATTTTTAAGATGTTAGGAACATTTCATATTCAAAACTCTACTCCTATTTCATCCTTTAAAATTCCCTAATATTAATTACTTCAAAACAGGTATAGTCAAGACCCGAAAATCATAATCATGACTTCCAAGACCTGCACCACTCCACATTTACTCTTTAGTATGTTATGAATAAGTTTTATTTAGTGGTCCTAGGCTAATTTAAACCACAACCTATGACAAAGCCTCCCGGATTGACTGAAACTCACTAAAAATCCTACATCGACCTAGCTGCAACCCAATACCTCTAACGATACGCATACTTGGAATCAGGTTCTGAAATTTTTTAGAAATCTTCTCAAGAACCTAAGCTACATTTTTTTTAAGAACTTTTAATTTAATTCAATTTCGAAGACACTCGAAATACATGTGTTATAACCTGATAGTTTAGAGTTCGTTTTAGAATGTTTCCATGTAATTTTCCATGACTAGTTAGATAAAATTTTTATACAAAGTAGAATTAAAATAAATAAATACTTATATATATATGTGTGTAATTAGAAAACTAATTTTCACCATATCATTGGCTGACTTAAAACTTGAAATTAACATGTGCAATTATATTGATGTGTACAACAAGTGTGTAAATAAAAGAGTAAATTAGAAAATATATATGTAAAGGTATGAAACAAGATTAAATATACACCATACAATTACAGTTTTGACTTGGTATATTTTATTCTTTTGTCCCTTCTTTGCTTTATTTTTCCTTGTTGACTGATTTTGCTCTTTATGTGTGTTTGCCTCTACCGACTTAGCTATCTATGCCTTTATTTTTTTCCCTATTTTGAAAACTCTTTACTGCCATTGTTGCTCTAGAAATTTCTGCTTCCATCTTGTTCTAGCTGAGAAGCCATTTTTTAAAAAACATTTCCTTCCTTCCTTCCTTGTCCTTGTCTTGCTTAGTTGATTAGAGAGGTTAAGAAACTAACTTTTAGCAGTAGGCATCTTATTTTGCTTTAAGGAAAAACAGCCTGCTTTATGTCTCTGTATAATAGCCGTAGTTGAAGACTTGGTCCTCCACCTGCCAGTTTAATTGTCTATAGGTGTTGAAAGTTCTTAGGGCCAAAAGTGGCTACAATCAGTTGTAACAAGGCTACTGGTTATGCCCTATTTCTAACCTTGTTGCAGCCGTGAGGTGTCCTAGTTGTCCCTTACTACGGTTGTCCTTGTTTTGGTGTTGGTAGTTGCTCTTGTTGGTGAAAGTAGCTACAACCGGGGACAACAAGAGTTTCCCAATGGCAACCACAAATCCAACTAAGGCAACTTCAAGTGTTAGGCCAAACCATGGGTGGTAATCTCCTTATCCTCATCTAAGTAAAATTTCTCTTCTTGCTTAGTGATAATTAGTTGTAGGACTTATGGAGTTATGAACAAGAGAGTAAGAATAATGACTTGAAGGTAGTTAGCATGAGGTTTTATAGTAACTTGGTATTAGAATGTTGTGATTCAAGCTTTTGGTTACCTTGATGAATCAAATCAAGTTTAATTCAATTATTGGTATATGAATAATATAAAGTTTTAAGAGATTGTATTGATTTTATTAGGAGGTATATATACATGAATACATACATATACATGATTTAAAGTAAAATGTGCATGTTAGGTGTTTGACAGAATGCTTAGGAGAAATTAAATGTTAATACATGCATAAGGGTTGATGTCATAAGTTCCTTAGAAAAATAAATAGTTAAGATGATAATATATGGTTTAAAAAGGATGAAAATAAAATGAATGAAGAAAGGTTAAAGACATGAACTAGGAGTTGGAATTTGAAACATAGTGATATTAGAAGGTTTAGTTTAAGCTTTTGATGGAAAATATAATAACTAGTTACTTTGAATAAAAATTCATGAACAAGAGTAGAGAATAGTTGGTTAATGTTGCAGCTTAGGCAATTAATGAAAATGAGTAAAAGGTATGACCAAAAAGGAGATTAGCTGTTAGTAAAGTGAAGGAAATGTGAGTTGAGTGGTAAGTGAAGGGGATGCAGGGGTAAACTTTATGGATTAAAGAAATCCTATGTTTTGGGTGCTTTTAGAGAAGAATTAAATTAAGAGTTCTAAAGAGAAAATGTAGCATAAGGTATTGAGATGATTAGTGAGCTTCAATTAGTCTGTAGAACTTTGTCAAAGGTTGTGATTTGAATTAGCCTAGGACCTCTAAATAAAAATTTTCCTAACATACTAGAGAGTAAATCTGGAGTGGTTCAGGTCTTAATTATATGTGGTGTGAATTTTGGATGTGTTGGAAGTTATAGTTGGGATTTTCAGGTCCTAACTATACCTGTTTTAGAAAAACTGATGTTATGGGGTCTTAAAGGTTGAATAAAGAGTAGACTGCTGAATATGAAATGTTCCTAACATCTTGAACAACTATATTGGAAAGTTTTGTGAGTTAATTCTCAAGTATGAAAATTCTATGAGCATCGAAATAAGAGGTAGGCAACCAAGAATTTGTGTAGTGCTCTGTTTTTGTTCATGTGAGGAATCGAGTGAGTTCAAAACTAATTTTAGGAGAAGTTCCTAGATAAGAAAGATAGCTAACTTCTTAAAGATAATGTATAAACTTGAGTTTGTTAAATTTGGTTAAGTATATAAGCGAAATTCAAATATATCTCCAAGATCGTTGTGAAAATAACAAAAGAAGAGTTAACTTTAAATAAATACTTGAAACTTAGTAACTTTAGATTTTTGTAACTAAAAGGTCATAACTTAGAAATTGTCAAACTAAGTAATACTTGGAAAATGTAATTGCAGTTTTGGAAAGTGAGATTGAATCAATGATGCCTATGAAAGCAAGTGTAAGTGTTGAATGAAATATTTAAAGGTGAGTGGTTAATTGTTACTTTTTAGTGGCTGGATTATTAAGTGCAATTGTATGTGTATTTGAATAGATGTGTTATATGGAAAAATAAGTAAGTGCAGTGTTTCAGTGAGTTATTTAAATTATGTTTGTGGTTGATAAGGGCAAACGAAGTGAAATGTTTTTCAAAATGAATTTATTTTTGAAATTGAAATCCAGGTGCACCTAAGATGTTTTGATCTAATATTCTTATTTGAAAATTTCTGATTCTAATAAGTGTTTTAAAAGAATTTGAGTGCTTAGCCCTGATGGGTGAATTTGAAGAAGGGATTCAGTGATTCTAATTTTAGTGATTTTGTTTGTGATTCTATTTGGCGTACGAGTGCAAAACTGCTTAGTGGGAGGTGGTGTGCGAGGCTGAGTTACTCTGTTGGCCTTTTGCTTGCTTTGTATGCTTTGATTTCTTTGTTTGGAATTATGAATTTTAGATATTTGAATTCAGTTATATGTGTTGTAAAACATGTGATTCGTGGCTTTATGAGAATTACACGTACGTGCTTGTATTATTGAATTAAACCATGAATACTATTACTTGAGATTAAATGATAATATATATGCTTTGAGTGATGTTAGTACCCTTTTGGTACAATTTTCTACGCATTAAGTCCATAGGACTCACCCCTCATTGTTGATATTTTGTTTTAGTAAACGATCTCAAGAACAACTATTACCGATAGTGGACTTTGCCAAGTGTTTGGTGGCAAGGTAATTCTTCAGAATCTCAATCTTGAAGTCAAAGGTGAAAGTTTGTAGTCACACTAGAGCTATGAGATGTCTGGTCTTATGTTGTGTAATAGTCTAGTTGATTGTTATCATGAAGAGAAATGAATCGGAGCTCCTTGGTTATATTGTCTTTGTTGTTGTTATGTAAAAACAAAAATATGTATTGTTTAATTTTGGGTATGTTCCACATTGCCTGAAACCTTTGCCGAAATTTTCAATATATATTATATAATCAGTAACAAGTCTATTTTTAAAATTTAATTAAGTAAAGATTTCATTGGTTTTGAATATAATTGTTTCTAGAGTAACAAGGATAACAATTACAACAAAAACTCATTGAACTTAACTAAGTTAAATTACCTTAATTCCATGATAGGTTCACGACAAGACAAGGAAAATTTCTTGCAACCCATTTTCCTTGCTGCCATGCCATCCTATAGTCAAAATCAACCCCCAATCCAGCCACTAAAATTGGCCTGAGGGAGGAAAGAGCAACCAAGAGGTAGGGGATTAACACGGTCAACAGCAAACTGCCACTAACTGAGCTGAATTACAGCTTCTAAACTCTTCCAAAACAGAGTTCACATTGCCTACAAGAAGGAAGGAAGAAGGAAACTCAACAAAGGTCTGCACTGGGCTGCTAAGAAGAACAAGTAAATGGCAGCTGGAGAAGTGAATCATGGCTGGAACAAGAAGGAGATCAAGAGAAGTATCTCTCGGCGGGGACAAAAAAATTGAAGACACCATGCCGACTTACAAAGCTTCAAGAAGCTAAAAAAAAAAAACACGTGGAAGAATCGAGAAAAGCCAAGGGAAAGAAAAGAAGCAAGGTTGGTTTAACAAAGGGGAAAAAATTAGTCAAAAATAGCACAAGGAATGGAATAGGTCGGTGAAGGAGAGAAAAACAAAGAAATAAAAGGTAAAAGAAATCAATAATAATAGAAAATAACAAGTCAAAGTCATGTGCTTTAAAACATGTGGTGGTAATAAATTCTAGAGATATGTGTGGTGTATAATTTTCTTGTTATGTTTATATATATAGACACATGTCTAATTATATGGTTTACTTATTTAATTTACTTGTAGTGAAGATTAAATCTTAATATACATACATTATACATTAATTATTTACTCACTTAAATTTATTTAGTCACAATGTTATTTACTTTACGACAACAAATACACAAAATTTTAAAACGTATAATAAAGTTTCACTAAGATATCCAATTATAACATATTTAACTATATTGTTATTTAATTAATTTATTTATTTTATAACGTAAATTTACAGATTGTGTCTAAAACTCAATTTTTGCTTTATCGGATTATGAGAGCTATAACAATTTATATCTAATTTTCTTGAAGAATCAAAACAAGCATATATCCATTGAATACAAATAAACACTAATTCATCACATTGTCAAACGAATCAGAAAAAAAAATTTCATCCATCAATTTCTCATATTTTATTACTGAAAAATCTCATTATTTTTTAATTATCTCTGAACTATAAATTGGTGAAGAATATATAAGAATTGTCTAGCTTAATATATAAATATATATAATGCTTCTCCTTTTTCAATCTCTCAATGCATAAGGATGGTTCTAATGTGAGAAAATATAGAACTGAATAACATAAAATGTAATGATATGGATAAGAAAATAATGAAATAAATTGTCAAGGAATTTAAAAGATTATAAGATAATTAAAAGAGAAAATATAAAAATTATTATAGTTAACATTTCTTATAGTATAAATTTTATAATTATATATAATTAATAAAAGGAAATAAAAGATTATGAAACTTAATATTTGGTAATATTTCTCATTAATATGAAATATATTTATAATTGAGAAATCCTTACACATTAGGTGGATGTTAGTAATGTGTATTTTTTAAGTGGACAAAAAATCCATCTTAATCTTTTTATCAAAACTAAAAAGGAAATGACATATAGTTAATTTAATAAAGAAGTTACAAATCCCAAATTTTGAATCCCAATGTAATTGGTTCTGTCTTCAAAATGAAGATCACTCCTTTCCAGATTTGATTCTCTAATCCTCCTCCCAATTTCTCACTTTCCTCAAATCAGAAATCAGATCCTTCTTGCTATCAGTGATTTTAATTTTTAAGCATAATTTTTTTATTATACGACTACGAAAAGTAAGGACTTCATATCTAGCTTCAGATAAGAATTCATGGATGTTTTACTCTCCGAGAAGGGAGAATAGACAAATGAATAGTCAAGATTTTTCAACTTATTTAGTTTGATATTAAGAATAATGTGACTGAGTTTTGCATGCCACTAATTTGAAGCTCTACATGCTATTACCCACTAGCTGGTATTGACCAAAGAATTAATATATACTTTTATGCAAAAACATTTCAAAAAGAATAATATTTGTGCGTTTTGAACCCTTACTAAATGAGCATCTATACTACAAAGTGTAGTTGGAATTTTCAATAATAATTTGAACTTGGTGTTCTTCATTGTTATGCTATTTTCACAAAATTATTACATTTTTTTGGTTATAAATTACCAATATAAAAAAAAAAGGGTTACTCATAATTTGAAATGCAAGTTCCTTCTCGAACTTTTTAGTTCTAATTGGAACTCATTCACCATAAACAGTAGGGGTGATTAGAGGACCAAACCAAGGAGAAATAAAATCAAAGAAGGAGTGATCTCCAATTTGATGATAGACAATAATCACATTAGGACTCAAAATTTGAGATTTAGAAACTTTTTATATTAAATTATCTATTTACCATTTCCTTTTTAGTTTTGATAAAAAGATTAAGATGAGTTTTTTTTTTTTTTTTTTTTCACCTAAAAAAAGTAAACGTAGATAATATCTACTTATAGTGGTGTAGGTTAAGATTTCTTTCTATAATTATATTTAATAAAAAAAATAAAAGGCAATCCTTATGTTTAACTGATAAGATAATTTATATCATTAATATATAAAATTAATGTTGAATATATTACGAAGCAACAAAATGTAGTAAAATAATTATTTGACCATTTGTTGACAACTTCACTTTGTAACCAAAAAAATAAATAAAACTGCTCCAATATTTATAACACTTAAAATTATCGTTAGCCCAATAGTTATCCGGAATATACCGTAGTTGTCTCTAATTCCTACTAACACCATTTGGAATCGACATAACTTCTTGAGAAAAAAAATGTGCATATTCTAGACTCTTCTATTGCTGTCAATAGTGCTGGTGAATGTCGTTTCGTCTTCGGAGCTCCTGGTCATTTATGAAAGTGATGATTCCGGTGTTGGATAGAGTGGCATCGAGATGGCCCGCGAAAGCATTGTGAGTGGCTTCGCTTTTTTTAGCTGAAGAATACGTCATACGTGGTCGTCGTAGATGTACCCTTTCAGCTTAGTGGGATCCCTATAATTGTGCACCAGGCTAGGGAACCCAATTATCTTGGAAACTCTCCATATCTTCATTGACAATTCTGTATTATCATCACCAAGCTGCTAGATAATAAAATTAGTATAGAGAGTCTTAATGAAAAATTAAATTTTAAAGAAATTAGAGTTGCTGGATTCGGTAGATATCGGTAAGGATGGCCGCAAACTAAAATTCTAATTCTAACGAGGCTTCACAATTCACGGATATTGAAGTTGAATTAAAAAATGGAGAATTGAATAAGTGAATTCAAATATAAAAAATTAAAATACTATTTTTTGTATTTTAAAGGTAAAATATTTTTTTACAAATATTTTTATTAAATTATATTCTAATATCGTTAACTTTTCATTTATTTTTGAAAGGAGATTGTCAATTTCTCTAAATTTTGAATTTTAGTGTTATTTCAGTATACCTTAAATGTGAAGTGTATAATTTGATTTATTTTTAAATATTGTTTACTTTTCACTCATAAAGAGGAGAGTATCAATTTTTTTAGAATTTAGATTTAATAAACCTTAAAAGAAAGAGAGTGTAATTTACTCAAATAAATTCAATCTAATTTAATATATATTGTTGAAGATATGAAAGTAAGTGTATAACCCTGCTCATTCTATGCTTACGTGTTTGATTTTTAACTTTCTCATAATTATTAGGAAGTTCCAATTTCCACGCTCCCTTAGTTAGTTGGCTACACGCCGGTGTATGCCATTCAACTTAACTTCTAGCTTTTCACATCTTCTAACTCATCACAATAACAATGAGAAATTCAATTTCTCATTTTAATATCTCAATTCTCATATTTATATCTCCAAAATTGCAAAATGTTGGATTTCATACCAACTTTTCCTTCGTATTTGCATATTTAGTTTTTCCCTACTAGCCATTAGTTGCAAGAATTATAAGGTATCCTAAATTTACAAGTAATCTAATTCTATTGAATTTTGATAACTTTGTAAAATAAAATAATTTCACTACACTTTTGGTTCTTAATTTGTGCTAAATCTTAGACTTTAGAGTTAGAATTCATTTAAAATCAGTATTTTGAGTCTAGTCTATTTTTTTAGGGGTTTAAAGTATTTTAATTAAATTATGAGTAAATTTTGTTTATTTAGTTGTTTAACTTGTTTCTAAGGAAGCATCAAAGGCTTGCACCATACATCAAGAAATCCAACATCAAAGTTAGAGAGCAACTTACAGCAATGCTATATCAAAAGGTGCCACAGAGGCAAAATAAAAGAGCTAAGTCAGAGAGCATTGCACCACGACATGACAACACTTGAGACACAATGCCATACACTAAAAGTCCAACATCAAAGTCAGAGAGCAACGTGCTATAGCACCATATCAAGGGATGCTGCGACGCTCAAATTAGAGAAATTCTAGTCCAAGTCAGAGAAGGCCATAGCGCCAAGGAAAGAATTGCTATGATGCCCAAGTTAAAGACGACTTCGTTGATAACCAAAGAAGGCAGCGTCACAATGCTATGCACGTGGAAGCTGTGAAGTGACACGTTAAAGTCCTATGGGTATATGTTGTTGCGCCATAGCGCCAAGGAAGGAAGCACCGCTGCCCCAACCTGTATTATCAAGAACTCCTAGTTTTGTTAAACTAGGAGATAAAAACTTATATATGGATGTGAAGGCTGGAGTTGAAAAGACACACCATAGCAAGTGAGTTGAGAGATTCTAAGGAGATGGTGAAGACCGGAGCTATGACAAACTCCGATCTTCTACCCTATTCTTCTTAATTGTAATGGCTATTTCTTTTATATAGTTGTTTTCTATAGCTAGTATGGAGTAGTTCATTTCTAGGGTAACAATTTTGAACTCACATGTAGCCTATGTGACCTTTGCTTTAATTTAATGCATGTTTAGTTTCCAAATATCTATGTTATCTTGTTCTTAATGCTTCTAATTGCTTGATCACTAGTTAGATTGATTAGGAACCCTAAATTTGGCTTGGTGGAGTGAAGTTTAGGGTTAGCCTTAGATAATATAGCTTGTGATTAGATTATTCATCCATTGGATAATTTGATTTGTTAAAGAGATAAGAATATACTCTTTAGCCATAAGTAATCATATTAGAATGGTGCTTAATGAATTTGACTTAGAATAATTCACGTAGGAATTAAGTGAATTAAGCTAAGGGAAATATTGAATTGTAAGACATAAGAATATGTATGTAATTGCTTAAGATTCTAGATTAATATTTGGAACTATTGCATGAGTTAAGTTAAAATTAAGGAAACATGGGTGAAGTGTGAGGGAAATTGCAAACCTAGGCTTTAGTTAAATAGAAATAACTTTAATTGCATACTTAGATAGTAAACCACAATCTTCAATCCATTGGTTGGATTAAAATTAAGTTGTATAATTGTTAGCAATTAGCTTTAAAGTAGTTTTTATTCCTTGTGAGAACAATCTCTACTCATTGACACGAAATTCATAATGCAAGCACATGTTTTGTTGCAAGTAATATAATGATTAAATAGAGTGTGATCCCACGAGGAGTTGACATTAATATCTAGCTAAGCATTAAAATTAATGCAATCCTCATTTTATTCAAACAAAAAAATTATGGTGGAAAAATCTAATTTAAACTAAACCTAATTAATGACAAATTAAACTAGAGAATTCAATGGATAAAGGCCTAGGATTACAATTTCCCTCAACACTTTACTTGACTTATTATTATCTTATTATGCTTAGTTTTGGTATCGAATTATTAACCTAGGGTTATAATTCAATTATAAGAATATTCCTATGTCTTATAAATTTATATCTCACTTAACTAATTCACCATATTCTTATGAGAATTCATTTATGCAAGACTTATTAAAATTAGACATAAATTGGCTACACAAGGCATATAGGTTTATTCCTAATCTTATATTCAAATCAAACTCATCCAATCATGTGAATGAATTCAAACAAGTATTATATATCACTCAAGGCTAAACCTAAGCTCCAAAGTTTGTTTAGGTTTACCAAATCAATTTAATTGGTAGCTATCAACCAGAAGTATTAAGTATAGAATGAAATAAATAATTCAATTATCAAACACTAGGCAATCATTAAATAATAAAAACCATCAAGCTACATGTTGAGTTCAATTGCAATGCTAGAGAAATAATTAATTCATGTTACCTACTGTAGACATAAACTCAAAAAAAATCACCATCAAGGAAATTATATGAAAAACTCAAAGAAAGGTGTAGGACAAGAGAAAACTATAAAGTTTGCTGATCTTCAATCTTCAATCATCCTAAGCTCCTTTTATTTCTGTTATAACCCGACACTTTAACTTTTGCTTTAGAGAGCTTGGACGGAAATTTTCGTGATTAGGTGACTAAATTTTATACAAAGAAAAATTTGTACATAATTGAAAACTTGTATAAATGTAGAAATAATGCAAGAATTAATTTTTATTATGTAATTGGTTAACTTGGAGCTTAAAACATATGTGGGTAAATTTTTATTAAGGTGTATAACAAGTGTACAAATATTTATATTTATAGATGCAACAAGTTTGATTATGCACCATGTTTTTTTTCTTAAGCTAGAAAGTAATATATATATAGATATATACCCAAAAAATCAATTTTCTTTTGGTTTGTAGCTCTTAAACCTCACTCCTCATGGTCATCAGTTCCTTCCTTGCCATGACTGATTTTCTTTCTTGCCGTGAGAATACTCCCCTATTCCTTTCCATGAAGCTGCTCGAATTGCTTGACAACTTCTGACCAGCCATAGTAGGTACCATTTCTTTTTCTTCTTAATTTTTTTCCTGAAACATAGTGGAAAATTTGATCCATGGGTCTGAGGTTTTGACGGTAGAGTATACTTTAGAGTGTATTTCTGGAAAAAATTAATTCCAGCTTGTGGGTGTTTCATTTTTCTTGTATATATCCTATGCAAATTCGACACAAGGTAGGCAGAAGCTTTATTAAGTAAGTTATAATGCAATATTCTATTTTTGGGTAATGGGAATTAGTTAGTTCTAATTATAAAGCAAAGTGAAGTGAAGCAACTCATTTGTTTCTCAAATACAAATCTATGATTGTGGGTTTTTGGATGTGGCATTTGTATCCACCGACTTTGCATCCTCCTTCTCGTGTTTTCTTACCTGTTTTAGAGAATTCTTGATTCTTGTTCTTACCAGCCAAGAATCCCTCTTTTCCTCCTCGATTTGTGCTTGAGGTTGCTTCAGATTTTCTTCTAATTAAAAATTCTTCTTCCAGCCGTGAGGCTAAACTTGCCTTGGAAC
The DNA here is from genome assembly GCA_029379385.1 of Quillaja saponaria. Classification (NCBI taxonomy): domain Eukaryota; kingdom Viridiplantae; phylum Streptophyta; class Magnoliopsida; order Fabales; family Quillajaceae; genus Quillaja; species Quillaja saponaria. Next base: position 10,094,769 of record CM055611.1, on the reverse strand, counting down.
AGCTTCACGTCAATCCTATTTTGGGGCTATTGTGTGTTATGTTGTTTAGCCACTCCTTTGAAGGTTTTCCACCATAGCCATAAGCATGCTTTTGCTCGATGGAACCTTAGGCTCGAATGCCAACGAGTGAGACTGGTAAAAAGGGGGGAGAAAGAGAGAGTAGAAGGGGCTCGAGTTTGCAGAAGTTAGAAGAAAATAAGGGAAAAAGAGGAAGAAAAACACAGGCTATGTTATAATTTGGGAAATCTTATTTGTCTACAATGGCTAATACAGGTACATTAAGTGGTAAACGTAGATATTTAATTTTTTTTAAAAAAATTTAAAATGAAAACGCAGACGCAGATAATGAAAATGCAAACATAAAAAAGTTTACAAAAAATGACCCAAATATTACATAAATGCGTCTGCGAATATAGACGTTGATATGAAAAATGCAGACAGCAGATATAAACGAGGAATATGGAGTGAAAAATAATCAATTTTTGCATCTGTTTTAGAAGTATCTATGTCTAGTTTTTTATTTTTTAAGGATTATCTAGTGTCTGCAAATAGGTAAGATGTAAATAGTCTAATTGCAGACACATATAGTATTTATTTCCGTTTGTATTTTCTGAGCTTGTTTTAGTGTTGATGCTGATGATATAATTTATTATAGTGATTAAATTTAGGATTTCACATTATTACCTAAATAGATTTAATCAGGATATTATATGATATAAAGATTGAATTACACAGTAGCTTTTAACTGAAAGGTTCAAAAAGTTTACGGCTATATTCATACTATCATAGGTAGTCATCATGTGCTGCTAGGTACAATCTTGACTTGTAGAAAACTTGATAATTAATTAAGTATTTATAGATAATTAATATATTAATCTTAATTAAATGGAAAATTAAATAATTAAAATTAGTTTTAATTTAATTGGATGTGATTCGGTAATAAATATGTAAAACTACTATAAATAGTTTGAGCCCCAAAGGTCACACACAATAGGATGATATTTAACTAAGGAGGGCATACATGTAATTATTATAGTTTATTAAGCATTAGGTTTTATTAAGATTAAATCCTAATTTAACAAAATCCCTGATGTGTAAGGATTGACGAGTACATAGGGAGGTGATTAGTCTTTATAAATAAGACCTAACAAGCTAGGCAATAATAAGTGAAAATAATTGTACATATTGTATTGAGAGCCTAAAACCTTTTGAAGGATTTTAGGCCAAGTATAGTTCTTAAATTGGAAAAGGGATTTGGTAACTTATGCTAGCACACAAGTAATCTCTTGGTAACCCCTCTCACCTTCAAGCATAAAGATCCTTAGTTGGATTTGTTCATGTATCCCCCTCTCACCTTCTAGCATAAAGATCTTTAGGTAGATTCATTCATGTGGACACACTTAGAGATGGGACACTTGTGCCGTTGCTGTGCTCTTGATGAGTCAACAAATAAGTGAAGGCGAATCAAGAATACGATGAAAAAATTGAAAGCCATGAAGATACAAAGTTGTTTAACTTATTGTTTAATTGTTAAACAAGAACTAGGATATTTCATATAATCATAAGGTGATTTCGGGTTAAAGGAACAAAAAATTTAAATTTCTTTGTTAAATTCCTAAAAGTGGTATCCAAGCCGTCCTTATGATTTATGTTAGATTCGATAATTTATTGTTATGGCATTAGGGATTGAATCTCTTTTTATTATTGATTGATAATAATTTTATTATGAAATTTGTAAAACAAAAAGTGAATTGTTCTTACTATTCTTGATATTTGATTTGAAATCACTAATAATAAATAAAGTTTTTGTACGTAAGTAGTTGCTTGTTTATGACAACTATGTAATTATTTAATTTTTATTATCTATTTATTTAAAAATAAATATTAAATAAAAATAAAATTTATTTTGTTTAATATTATTAGGTTCATTAGAATCTTAATTAAATTAAAATAAAAGTTATTTTATTTTAAAATAATTTGAATTAGTAGAATTCTAATCAAAGTAAAATAAATGTTTTTATTTTTATTTTTTATTTTAGTAATATTAAAATTAGTTGAGTCATACTGAAAATAAGCCAAAGTTGTTTTATTTTAGTAATGCTAGGATTAGTGGAATCCTAATTGAAATAAAATAAGAGTTATTTTATTTTAATAATTAATTTTTGAAATTAAAATTTTGTTTGGATAATAATTTCTTTAAAATATTTTAATATGATTAAAATTGATTTCTTTGAAGTTTAATTCAAATGAACTGTTTGAAGATTAATAGTATTTGAATTAATCTTGTTTTGTTCAAAAGAGATTAAATGTGATTCAATTAGCTCTTTTAAAATTTAAAATTAATTTAAATAAATTTCAAGATAAATTAGAGTTTGATTCTCTATGAATTTCTTGAGAATTTGAATTCGATTCAATCTTTATTTTTTGGAAAGTTGGAGTTAGCTAGGCTCAATCTTTGTTTATTTGAAAGAGGTTGAATATGATTTAATTAGCTTTTTTGTAAATTAAATTATTTTATGAAAAGTTAAATTAAACATTAATTTTTATATATTAAAAAATAAATTTGATTTAGACTTGTTTCTTAAAAATTAATAATAAAATAATTGAGTTGGACTCATTCTTAATTTCTTTAAAATTTGAATTGCATTCAAATTAAATTTTCATAACCCGATAGCCTAATTTACATCTTAAGAATGTTCGTATGTGACTTGTGTAACTAGGCGAATAAAATTTTCGGCAAATAAAAATTTAAAATAAATAAAAAATTTATATATATGTAAGTAGGGAATTAATTTTCATCACATTGGTTGATATTAAAAAAAATTCACTATAATAGATAGGAATATATATATACAAGTAACAAAGATTAGATTTTAACCACACATTAGACTTTGACTTTGACTATTTAACTTTTGTTTCTCTCCATGTATTTTATTTTCTTTCCCCTCTTTGACCTTTGCACCGCTTCTTTTTTTTTCTTGATTGTTCTACCTAGTTCCTTTACTTTTCTTTCTGCTTGCTCGCTGCCATCTTCAAGTTCAATTCATTAGCTTTTCGTGCATGAAGACTTTCCTTTTGGTGGACGAGTGAAGGTGAACCTTGTCTTCCTTTCTCCTTTCTTTGCTCTAGTTTGCTCTCTCCCCCCTTATTGCAATGTATATCATTGTTTTATGGAGTATGTGCTCTATTTTTCAAACCAAGAATTCCAGCCAAACCCATAAGAGTTTAGTGTGGGTGTGGGTTTGTGTGATAGTGTGTGAGGGGAACCAAAAGGGAGGTAGGCAGCAGCTGTAACGCAAGCTGCTGCCATGCCCTGTTTTGGCTGTTTTCAGCCGTGAGGAAGGGGGCAGTTTTAGCCACCCTTGCCATAGTATGCTAAGATGTTCTGTGACAAAAAAATTAACCATGCTATCTCATGGGTAGCATGACATAGGGCAGCAAGTTTGCTGCCATGTAAACTGTGAGATGTGAGGGAGTTAAATTACTCCTAAGTTTAAGTTTCTTTTAAACTCGTTTTAGGGATTCAAGTTGGTTTTAAGATGTTAGGTTAATAAAGGCATAAATGTAAAACTTTGATTAGTAAATTAGTAATGTTAGTTATAGTATTATTATTAAATGCTAGTTTAGGTGAATTGATTTCAAATCAATTAGACTTAACTAGAATGAAAAGTAAGTTAGTGGGAGTAATCAAGTGGTGTTTTAGGAATTACGTTGTTGTTTTATTATATATGTTTATGGAATTTTAGATAATTAATGAATTGGTTAGGAGAACCTAGAGGTGATTTAAGTATACAAGTTAATTAGCATATATATATAAGATGTAAAAATTAATTACGTAAGTGTTAAACTTTTTTAAAACGAAATAGAATATGAGAAATTAATTATGTAGGTGTATATATACACCTACATAATCATGAAAAATAGTTTACCTTTCGGTATTTAACAAGAAAGCTAGTAGAATTTTAAATGTTAATATTTATACATGAAAATTAACTTATATAGGTTTCCATTGTTAAATAATTAATTAAGAAACATGAAACTTGACTATGTTAATGTTAAATTATAGAATTGGAATTATTGAATAAGTTAAAGCTTGAAAGTGAGGAAATAGGGGTTAATTGGTTATTGAATGGAAAGCAAGGCTGTTTATAAATAAGAAAGATAGATAACTTACTAAAGTTAATGTTTCAACTTGGTTTTATAAAATTTGATTAAGTACATAAGTGAAAATAAACATATATCTAAGGGGGTTGTGAATTGCCTAAAAGGAGTAAAATTTAAATAATTAATTGTACTAATATACACACCCAAATAATACACATGATACCTATCTAGAAAGATATACTTTTCTATTAATAAATTCAACAAACATAATTGGATTTCTTTTTTCCTAGAAAAAAGTTATGTTCAAATAACTAAGGTAAGGTTAGAGCTGCCAAAATTCTACATTTTGCAGAATTTGATACAATTTTAAAGAATAAACTGTATTGATATACAAATCTAAAAATTTCAAATGATATACCATTATAAAGCTAAATGTATTTAGTATTTAATAAATTTTATGAAACTGGATTTGGAATTATAAAGCTAAATGTGATCAAAACTATAAGAGAGCTTTAATTCAACAGTTCATTTCACTTCAATTGACGAGTTAGCATTTGAATGATCTCAATAGATAATGCATTGACTCATTTTCACCTGTTGAGTTTTCTTAAGCGGATATTCATTTTAGAAGTTTAGAACTCACTATAACCGATAACCATTTATCAAAACGATGTGCTTCATTCATTCAGTATTCAACTACTTCTTAGCACTTGAGCCTTTAGATCTTTCTTTTTACCTGATATAGTAAAACATTGTGTTTTAGTTCTATAAAAAGTCATCAATTCAATGCTTTGACTTGATTTAGTAGTTGGTTCGTACATATAGTGATTTCAGCTATTTGACTACCATTTGCATTTTAGCAGAAGGTAGATCTACTGATGAATATTTCATCACTTGACATTTTCAGTGGATGATAATGATTAATGGAAGGGAACGTTCCATTATGTTGACTTTATATTTAGTGAGTTAAGGAATAAGACTTCTCAAAACTATGCATTTCAGCGTAAGTCCTTTGAGCTTTACTTTTTTGATGAGTCCACTAATAGATGTTTTTGAAGCTGTGTGTTTCATCATTTCAATAGTCATCTTTCAACATTAATCCCTTTTCTCTTTAGTCTTGTGAGATGTCTTTAGAGGATGATATTGAGAAATAAAGATTTTGACTGTATTTCTCAATTCTTGAGTTAGTTGCCAAAGATCTTATCTAATTTGGTAGAAGGTTCTGACAACTCTGTTTAATACTCATGATTGGGTACATATAGTTAAGATATGAATATCTAATAGTTTCCCAATAATAAGCTTAACAATGATTACAATAGAGTTTAATTGATTGATATATTCAAAAGATAAGTTTAACTATTTGATTTATGAATAGAGAAAAGATTATTTTGTGAGCACAAAAGCTTAGACATTAAATGAATTAACAGAGGAGATGATTAGAACCATGTTTTGTGAAAATTCTCCGTCACAATATTTATGGGTAGAAGCTACCAATACTACCTATTACATTATGAATAAAGTTTTGGTAAGACCAATGTTAGGGAAAACCCAATATGAGTTGTGGAAATGAAGAAAACCTAACATCATGCTTTTGGTTGCGAGTTCCTTATTCATAATAATAACAAAGATAATTGGATAAATTTGAAGATAAATCTAGCAAAAAAATCTGATGAAAAAATATTTCTTGATTATTCTCAAACTAGTAAAGTTTAAAAAAATTTTTAACAAAGAAAGTTGGTTATTGAAAATATATTCATATTGCTTTTGATGAATATAATCCTCTATTTATGAGATTAGTTGATGATGATAGTGCATAGATATTTACAAAAAGCCGACCAGATTTCCACTTAAGGAATTTAGCTGAAAAGGACAGTAGACAGGCATCAACTGACCAAGACAGTGGATAAACAAAAGCTGAAAAGGACAACAGATTACTTGATGCTTGAAGTTAAAATGGATGTAAGAGGTGACACCCAAAATCTTCCATTGTTGGAAATATGTCAAAAGTCATCCAATTGATCAAATGATTGGTGATCTAGAACAAGACCAAAACTGCAAGCCTTAAGTGCATCTAACACCTTCATGTCTCATATTGAACCAATTAACTTGAAGAATATTGAAGATGATAAATAATGGATTCATGCTATGCAAGAAGAATTAGTTCAATTTGAAAGAAACTAAGTGTGGGAAATTGTCTCCAAACCTAACAACTATTCAGTGATTGTAACCAAATGGGTTTACATAAATAAAATGGATGAATATGGAGTTGTGGTCGGAAACAAAGCAAGGTTAGTAGCACAAATTGTATAATCAAAGAGAATGTATTGATTTTGTTGAAACTTTTGCTCTTGTTGCTAGATTATAAACTATTAGATTATTTTTTGCTTATACTTGTTTCAAAGACTTTATTTTTTATCAAGTGGATATCAAAATTGTTTTTGTCAATAGTTTTATAAATGAAGAAATATATGTCGAATAGTCTCCTAGCTTTCAAGTTTTTTATAAAGCTGACCATGTTTTCAAATTTAAAGAAGATTTTGTATGGTTTAAAGGAAGGTCTTAGAGATTGATAAAAAGATTAAGTAAATTTTTAATTGCAATGACTTTAAAAGCAATAAACTTGACACCACATTGTTTATTAAATTGTCTGATATTCTGCTCGTGTAAATTTATGTTGATGACATTACTTTTGGATCTACTAATGAATAACTATGTCAAGAGCTTGGAAAGTGCATGTAGAGTGAGTTTGAAATTAGTATGATGTGGGAACTCAATTACTTGAATTCCAAGTGAAGCAATCAAATGATAAAATTTTCATCAATTGGCAAGTCTATCAATAATTTGAACAAAAGATTTAAACTTAAGAGTGCTAAAGTAATTGGATTTCCAATGAGCACATCAACTAAATTGGATAAATATGAATTGGTAAGCCAGTAGATGATTAGAAGTACAGATCAAGTATGGTTGGATATATTCTTTATCTCACTACTAGTAGACTAAATATATTTATATGTATGCTAGATATCAATGTTGTCTTAAAAAGTCCCATTTAACAATTGTTAAGGGAATTCTTAGATATTTTTAGGAACTAAGTATCTTGGCATCTTTTATTGAAAATGTGATAATTTTGAATTAACTGGGTTGTTTAAAACAACCTCTACTAATGGTGCCACGGAGCTGGCCTGTTTGCTTGGCAAGCGGGCTGGCACAAGGGCGCTGGGGCACTAATGCCCACTGCTTGGAGCATTGAGGGGCTAGCTTTGTTGGCACAGGGGCTCTACTTACCCCTGTTTGGCAGCTCTGTTTTGGCGCTGAGGCGCCTAATTACCTTGTTTATGAGTTGTTTGAAGAATTTTGAAGTTTATTTGGTACCTACAAACTAAAACAAGGAAATTAAGTTAATTTACTCTAACAAGATGTTTAAAAACTTAATAACTAAAAGAAAAGTTTAGAAAGCTTAGGTTTTCTCCTAAGTAGCGCTTGATTTATAGTTATCAACTCGAATTTGTTATGCTTATTCGACATTGGCTAGAATGATAGAGGTCTTTTGATGATTAATAGACCTTCCCAATAATGTTTGAGCCCTATTAACCTTGAATTTGTTGTCCGACATCTTTTCTTTGGCTATTTCCATGGCTCCATAAGGAAACACTGTAGTGACTATGAAAGGTTTAGACCACCTTGCTTGAGCTTTCCTGAAAATAGTTTCAAATGAGAATTAAAAAGTAAGACCTTCATACTAGGCTCAAAGTGGCGATCCATGATCTTCTTGTCATGCCATTTTTTTGTTTGTTCTTTATAAATTTTAGCATTCTCATATGCTTGAAGCCGGAACTCATCCATCTCATTAAGTTGAAGTAGCCTCTTCTCACCAGCTACATGGAGTTCAAGATTCAACTTCTTAATGGCCCCATATACATTGTGCTCTAACTCCATTAGGAGGTGCCATGCTTTCCTAAAAACTAGTCTATATAGAGACATGCCTGTGAGAGTTTTATAAGCCGTACGATATGCCCACAATGCATCATTCAATCTTTTGGACCAATTTTTTCGTGAAGGGCATGCTATTTTCTCCAAGATTTTTTTGATTTCTCGGTTGGAAATTTTGGCTTGGCCACTAGATTGTGGATGATAAGCCAAGGAAACTTTGTGAGTGACTTCACACTTAGCTAAAAAGGCCTCCAAGAGCTTATTCCAAAAATGGGAACCCCTATCACTAATAATAGCTATAAGGGGTGCTAATCGAGTGAAGATTCTTGTCTTAAGGAAGTCCATCACAACCTTTGAATCCTTTGTTGGTAAGGCTATTACTTCTACCCAGTTGGAAATATAGTCAGTGCCACAAAGATAAACTGATTGTTGTATGAGGATAGGAAGGAACCTATGAAATCAACTCCTCATACAAAAAAAATCTCCATTTCAAGGACATTGTTGAAAGGCATCTCATGTCTTTGGGAGATGTTACCCATCCTTTGGCATCTATCACAAGCAGCAACAAAATTATTAGCATCCTTAAATAAAAACAGCCAATAAAAACCTGATTAGAGGACTTTTACTACTGTTTGCTCTTTTCCAAAATGTCTACCATAGTGTGAGGAATGGCAATAATGAAGTATACTTTGAACTTTTCCCTTTGGGATATACCATCTAAGAATCTGATCAGCACATTGTTTAAATAAGAAAGGGTCATCCCATAATATTTGACATCATGTAAAAAGAATTTTCTTTGTTGGAAAGCCAAATTAGGAGGAAAAACTTTAGTCACAATATAATTAACAAAATCAGGTTACCATGGTAACTTTGGATGATCAACCTGAAAGAGTTGTTCATCCGGGAAATTCTCATTGATCAAGGTTTGATCAACAATTTTCCCACTACCTTTCAACCTTGTTAGATGGTCTGTCACTTGGTTTTTCATTCCTTTTCGATCTCAAATCTCCAAGTCAAACTCTTGGAACAAGAGTATCCATCTAATCAACCTGGGTTTCGCATCCTTTTTGTCAAATACTTAATAGCAGAGTGGTCAGTATAAACAATAACTTCAGTTCCAATAAGATAAAAATGAAATTTATTAAAAACAAATACTACTGCTAACAATTATTTTTCAGTGGTGGTGTAATTGAGCTAAGCTCCAGCCAATGTCTTACTAGCATAATAAATAGAGTGAAAGATCTTATCCTTATGATGTCTTAATATTGCACGTACTGCATAGTCACTAGCATCACACATAAGTTCAAAGGGTAGATTCCAATTAGGAATAACAATTATAGGAACAATAATTAGTCTTTGTTTCAACTCTAAAAATGCAACTAGACATGCTTCATCAAATTCAAAGGGAGTGTCTTTTTTTGAAAGGTTACATAGCGGTGTTGAAATTTTTGAAAAGTCCCTAATGAGCCACCTATAAAAGTCTGCATGCCCTAGAAAGCTTCTAATACCTTTTACTGAACTAGGTGGTGGGAGTTTCTCTATTGCTTCAATCTTAGCCTTATTCACCTCTGTGCCTTTGCTAGACACCTTATATCCTAAGACAATCCCTTCTTTTACCATAAAATGGCACTTTTCCCAATTCAAGACCAAATTGGTCCCTTCACATCGTTTAAGTATACATTTTAAATTATGTATACAACTAAATTATGAAGACAACTATCAAAAGGGACCCCAAAAATAGAAAAATCATCCATAAAAACCACAAGACTATGCTCTACCGTGTAAGTAAAAGTAGCCATCATGCATCTTTGAAAAGTAGTAGGTGCATTACAAAGACCAAAAGGCACCTTTCTAAAGGTAAAGGTGCCATAAGGACAAGTAAAAGTGGTATTTTCTTAGTCCTCTGGGGCTATAACTATTTGGTTATATCCCAATAACATCTAAAAAACAATAAAATTGCTTACTTGACAAGAGATCAAGCATTTGTTCAATAAAAGGAAGAGGAAAATGGTATTTCCTTGTGGACTTATTGAGCTTATAGTAGTTCATGCATATACACTATCCAATCACGATCTTTGTAGGGATGAGTTCATTCTTGGTGTTAGCCACAACTGTCATCCCTCCTTTCTTTAGTATGCACTGAATTAGACTTACCCATGAGCTATCTGAGATGGGATATATGATGCATGCTAGCATCTAGCAACTTTATTACTTCCTTCTTGACTACCTTTTTTATGATTGGATTGAGCTGTCTTTAATGTTCAATGGTAAGTTTATGATTGTCCTTCATCAAAATTTTATGCATGCAAAATGAAAGGCTTATGCGTTTGATGTCAGCTATAGTCCATCCTAGTGCCTTATTGTGTTCTCTTATTATACGAAGGAGTATCTTTTTCTGCATATTAGTAAAAGGAGCATAAATAATTACAGGCAAAATAGATGATGGACTAATAAAAGCATATCTTAGATATGGTGGCAACGGCTTTAGCTCCAATGTAGGTGGCTCTTCAATAGAGGGCTTGGCAACCGAAGGTGTGGAAGCCAGAATGTAAGAGATTCAAACTTGAGGTTTGTTTTCACTATAAAAGGTAAAGTATCTAATAATTTTATGCACTTAACAAAATTGTCATCTTCTCTATTAGTACTAGAAATTGTAAATGCTTCAAGAAGGTCAATAGGATAATTATCTAAAAATACCTCTTGAGTTATTTCACTTACCACATCAAAAGAAAAACATTCTTCAGGGTCTGAAGAAAATTTCATAACATTAAAAAGATTAAACATTACCTCTTGGTCTTGAACCCTCATGGTAAGCTCACATTTTTGCACATCAATTAGGGTTCTACTTGTAGCTAAGAAAGGTCTTCCAAGAATGATAGGGATTTTCCTATCTTCTTCCATGTCAAGCACAATAAAATTAGTAGGAAAAATCAATTTATCGACTTTAACTAACACATCTTCTACTATTCCCATTGGATAGGTTAAAGACCTATCAGCTAGTTACAATGTAACTAATGTAGGCTTAACTTCCCCCAACCCTAAATTATGATATATAGACAAAGGCATTAAATTAATACGAGCTCCAAGATCACATAAACCCTTACCAAAAAATTTGAGTACCAATTGTATAGGAGATAACAAAACTACCTGGATCCTATAACTTTGGTGGGACTTTCTTTTGTAGTATATCATTACATTCTTCAGTGAGATTAATGGTTTTTTACTCACCTAACCTCCTCTTCTTGGACAAGATGTCCTTCATGAACTTGACATAGCTCGGCATTAGTTCTAAAGCTTCAACAAATGGTATGTTGATGTGGAGCTTTTTGAACATTTCTAGGAATTATTGGAATTGCTTGTCAAGATTCTTCTTTTAGAATCTTTGAGGCAAAAGGTAGTTGAGGAGTGGGCACAGTAGATTCATTGGTTTAATCTTTTTCCTTTTTTTTTTTTTTTCAATTAAAGTATCTACTTCAATTGGTTTGTTCACAAATTTGGCATGTTTATTCAGCTCCTCAACTGTCTTTCTACTTCTAAGGGTGATTGCCTTGCATTTCTCTTTATCTTTCCTTGGATTAGGCTCTATGTCACTAAGGAAGGCACGTTGAGGCCTATTTGTCAATGCATTAGCTAGCTGGCCTATTTCTGTCTTAAGAGTTCTTAAAGAAGCCACTTGACTTTGGATCACTAAATTAGTCCTCGACATGTAGGGCAAGAACATGTCCTCCAAGGATGGCTTTTTCTCCAGTGCAACCACTAGTCTTGCATGTGGTTGAAAACCGGGAGGGTAGTTAAGCTTCACTGTATTTCAAGTCTCTTAATTGTTCCAACTAAAATTAGGATGGTTTCTCCATCGTGGGTTATAAGTGTTGAGAAAGGGTTGTTTTTTTTATTATAGTTGCCCACATATTGCACTACTTCGGTGTTTGGGCATTGGTCACTAGTATGACTACCTCCACATATTTCATAAGCCATAAATTGATTCTTGATTGCCAAAACCCTAAGAGTATCAAATCTTTTAGCTAGACCAGCCATTTGTTCCATTAAGGCAGTAAGGGTGTTTAAAGCATGTACCCCAGCTATTTTATGAGTTGCAAGTTGCTCAGATGGCCATTGATAATTGTTTGAGGCCATTGCTTCCAATAGCTCATATGCTTTGTCAATGGACTTTCCCATTAATGCACCGCTAACTGTGACATCAATGGTGGTTTTTGTTTGGCTAACCAAACTATTATAGAAGGTTTTGACTTGTAGCCACTTCTGAATGCTATAGTGGAGGCACTGCCTCAACAAGTCTTTGTATCTTTCCCACACTTCATAGAGAGATTTTTGGTGTTGTTGTATGGTATGAATAAGGTGATTTCATTCCGTAACTTAGCTATTTCAGTTAATAGAAAGAATTTTGCCAAGAACTTTTGAGCCAAGTCCATCCATGTAGTGATGGAGTGAGATGGCAAGGAGTACAACAAACTTCTCGCCCTATCTAGGAGTGAGAAAAGGAAAATCCTTTGACGAATTGCATCATCAGAAATGCCATTGCACTTGAAAGTGTCGCATAACTTCAAGAACATCACCAGATAATTCAATATGTGCATTAGAATTTTTGTACGTAATTGTGTGTGTGTGTGTATATATATATAAATTATCAGTGGTTGACTTATTTGCACTAAATAGGAAAGTCATATATATGAATTTGACTTAGGTACAACTTTATTAATGTGTACTATATATATATATATATATATATTACGTAAAAGGGAATGTAGAATATATACACATATATATATATTATGTAAAAGGGAATGTAGAATATATATATATATCTCATAAGACTTAATATAAGCCATTCATATTTTCTTATTTTATTCTACTTTAGTTTGACTCTTTTACTTGATTAGTACATGATTTTCTTCATCTTCTTTTTTTGTTTTCCTTTCTTGTGACCGACTTAACTCTTTCTTCTTTTATGCTGTGAGTTTTCTTCCTACTAGCGAATGGTTGGTTGTGGCTGGCCTAGTGGGTTTTCTCTTTGGCATCCATGTTCCTTTATTTGGTGAGCTCCTTATCCTTTTCTTTTGGTAGGTTGTGAAATTGAAATTAAGGGGAGTTTGTGAACTGAAATTCAGCTCAATTAAAGACGGTTGCAGCTGATAAATCTAGCTCCTTTATCTGACTTACTAGTACATGTCCCCTTCTTTCTCCTTTAGCTGTGTATGACTTTAGTTGAGAACCCAAAGGTATAATAGTTATACTGGAATTTCAGCTGCTGGCCGAGAGAGTTTAACATTTAATTACTAGTGGAAGTGTACAATTTAAATTATTGATTTATCTCAAGTTCTAATGAATTTCTTGTAAGGAGTTTAATTTTGAAATTCAATGTGAATATGAATACCATTAAAAGTTTATAGTATTTTGATTTAACTCATTAAGTGGAACATGTGTAAAATTTGTGAGATGATATTGATTAATGGAGGAGGAAATATATGAATGTAGAACAATGATTAATCATATATGACAAGAATTGATAAAATGCTTATAAACAATTGAATATAAAATATCCATAGCAATCAAATTTTTTTTTTAGTATGTTAGATGAATATATTTGTATAGAGGATTTCGGAACCCTAGAATTAACAATATAATGATTACTAAGAGTAATGCATGAATCTTTAATTTTCAGCTTCAGATCGTGTCGAGGACATTCCGACACCTTCACAAACTAGACGGACTGACGAACCACATACTTGAGCTAGTGCGTGAATTATGTGCTTTATAGTTATCAGATTATTATGTTCAATTATATATATATTTGAATGGATGCAATATAATGAGAAATAAGGAAATAGGTTATTTCAGTGACTTCATTGAATTATATGTGTTTGATATTGAGTGTGGTTGATAAAGGCCAACAAAGTAGAATTTTCTGAAAAATGGTTTCTATTTTCGAAATTAAAAATCCAAGTGCACCTAGGATATTTGAATTTGATATTTGATATGAGTTATTCTGATTCTGACAATTATTTTAAAAACAAATGGAGTACTCAGCCCTGGAGGGATGAATTTATGTATGGAGGATTACTTTGTTGTGCAGGCGCGTAAATGCCTAGTGGGGGAGATATTGTTATGCTGGGCTGAGTTACTCGTTGGCCCTTTGTTTGTCAAATTTTGTATTATTTGTTTGGTTGTTTAAATGGTTTGAATGATATGTTGAAATTCATGATCTAAGTGAATTGTGATCATATAAGAATTGTAATTATGTACGTGCATAAGTAATTCAAATCTGAATTTAAACTATGATATATGTGTTATGTGTTGCTGGTATCCTTAGGGTACATGATTTACTCATTGAGTCCTTGTGACTCATTCTTTTCTTTGTGGTTTTTTTTTTTAGTTTCCAGGAAACCACTATTAGTTGTGAGCGAAATTGCTACCTGTCGATTCTATTGTAGTAAGGTATGTCTTGGAAATCGCACACTTGGAGCGTAAAGGATGATACTTGCAGTCGCTTAGGGTGTTATGCTTTGTTGTCAGATATATTAAATTTACCATGGTGTCTTTCATGTTTTGTTAGGAGCGGAGCTCCTTTGTACATTGTGATATTATAAGTTACTGTCAATTTTATAAACAGGTTGTTATATGTACTACGGTATGTTCCATCGTATAGGGAACCACTGCCAATAATTTCAGTGATCGTCTGATGTTTAACAGTTGAGTCGGATTTCATTTTTTTAAATCAGTAATATTTTAATTGTCCTACTGGTAATGTGTTGAAGAGTCATGGATGCATAGTATTTGAGTATCCAGGGTTATGGAGGTATGACTATTCATTCCTCTGGCCAGTCATACTCCTATTTGCGAGTGTGACAAAAATTCCTTGCTCCTCTAACTCCAAATACTCTCAATCAAATCTATATCTCCAGAAATCTCTTGCTCAATTATGTGTTTAGAATCCCCAAGCCCTTTCTCTTTATAGGCTCAAAAAACCATGAGTTAGAGTCTAATTCAGAGTAATTTTATTGGGCTAACACCTAGCCACGAGTTTCCAGCACCCTAGCACTGATTTTTGGACAAAACAGGAGATTGTGCACAACGTTGCGTGCCCTAGCCGCATCTTCCTGGTGCCCCAGCCCCAACTTCTTAGTGCATAGGTGCCCAACGTCTCTGGTTGAACAATTTTTGGCCTAGCTTGGGCGCCTCAGCACCAAACCCTACTGACTTGCAATTTTCAGCGTTGTAGCCTTGGTTTTTTATAGCTTAGGTGCCCGACGAACTAAAATCTTATCCCTTAAGAAATTGGTCTTCAAAAAGGACTCCTTGAAGCTTGTTCCTTCAAAACACACAACCAAAGTTTAATATGAATGAAACTCTTATTTAAAAAGATAAATTCTGAGCACTAATAACTAAAAACATGACATTTCAATGCATTACGAATTAATCTACAAACTAAGCTAAAACATAACAATTCATAATGCAAAACTCAAGAACCTAGCTAAAATGAATGCACAATATGATGTAATATAAGTTATTTCGTAAACTTATCAATCAGCAAAGCAATGTTCGTTGTATTAGGATTCGTGACTTGTCAAAACTATTGCCGCGAGATACATTTTGGAATCGCATACTTGAAGCTTAAGGGATGACACTTGCAATTATTTTAGGTGTTATGCATTGTTGTGTACATTAAGTTAATTATAGTAACTTGATGTGCTGTAAGGAGCAGAGCTCCTCTATATATTTTAATATTATGGTTTATTGTGGAATGGTAACTAGGTTATTTGTATATGTACTATGGGGCATGTTCTAATATATAGGGAATCTCTTCTGAATTTTCAATAAATATCTTATGTTTAAAAACTAGTGTTGATTTTAATTTAATTCAATAAAGTGTTTTTGGTCTTAACTTTAATTTATTTAGGAGTCAGTTGTGCACTGTAAATGAATATTCAGGGTTACAGGGGTTTGGTTATTTACTCCTCCTAGTCATATCATTATTTGAGGGTGTGACATTTTTTTATCATAAGAAGGGTAAGAAATTCATATTTGGCTTCAAATAAGAATTCATGATGTGTTACTTGCTGAGAATGGAGAATAGACAAATGAAAAGAGAACGGAGAATAGACAAATGAATAGTTAAGATTTTTCAACTTATTTAGTTAGATATCAGGAATCATGTGACTGAGTTTTGCATGCCACTAATTTGAAGCTCTACATGCTATTACGTTCTAGCTGGTATTGACCAAAGAATTAATTTATTTTTTTAAGCAATAACATTTCAAAAAGAATAATAATTGTGAATTCCAAACCCTAACTAAATGAGCATCTAGAAAACAAAGTGTAGTTGAAATTTTTAATAATAATTTCAACTTGATGTTCTTAATTGTTATGCTATTTTCACAAAATTATTACATATTTTGGGTTATAAAATTACCAATATAATTAAAATAAAGGGTTCCTCATTCGCCATAGATAGTCGGAGAGAGTAGAGGACCAAACCAAGAAAACAGAGAATTGAAGAAGAAGTGATCTCCATTTTGAAAAGAGAGAATAATTACATTGGAACTCAAAATTTGAGATTTAAAACTTTTTTATATGAAATGATCTTTATACCGTTCCCTTTTTATTAATTTTGATAAAAAAGAGTAAGATGATTTTTTTTTTTCTTTGTCCACCTAAAAAAAGTAAACAATGATAATATCTACTCATAGTAGTGTATGTTAAGATTTTCTTTTGTAATTATAATTAATTAAAAAATATATGCAATTCTTATGTTTAACGAGATAATTTATATTCATTATTATATAAAATTAATGTCAAATATATTAGGAAACAAAATTTAGTAAGATAATTATTTGACCATTTGTTGACAACTACACTTTGTGACAAAAAACCTAAAATTGCACCAATATATATAACACTTTTAAAAATTATTGGTAGCCTAATAGTTCTTCGATACTCCATAATTTTATCCAATTCCAACTAAAACCATTTGGAATTGGCATAGTTTCTTGAGAAAACAATGCACATATTCTAGATCCTTCTATTGTTGTCAATAGTGCCAGTGAGATGTCGTTTCTTTTTTTAAGCTCCTCGTCATCTATGAAAGTGATGATTTCGGCATTGGATAGAACGGCGTAGAGATGGCCCGTGAAAGCATTGTGAATGGCTTCGCCTCTGAAGCTCATGAACACGTCGCACGTGGTAAACTTCATAGACATCTTTTCGGCTTACTAAGATCCCCATAATTATGCCGTAGGCCAGGAAACCCAACTGTTTTAGGAATCTCCATATCTTCATTGACAATTCTATATTATCATCACTAAGATGATAGATAATTAAGTCAATATCAATAGTTTTAATGAAAAAACAAAATTTAAACAACTAGGGTTGCTAGATTTGGTAGATATTCTAATTCTAATTAGGCTTCACAGTTCACACCAAGATATTGAAGTTGAACTAAAAAAATTGCTAGAAATAAATAAATGAATCAGAATATAGAAACTTAAAAACAGTATTATTTTTATTTTAAAAGTAAAATTTTTAAAAAATATTAATTTTATTAAATTTTTTAATATCATTAACTTTCCATTTTTTTGAAAATAGAGTGTTGATTTTTCTAAACTTTAGATTTTGGTGTTATTTCTGTAAATCTTAATGGAGGAGAGTATAATTTGTCTATTTCTTAACATTGTTAACATTTCACTCATTTTAAGGAGGGGAGTATCGATTTTTTCAAAATTTAGACCTTAGTATCATTTTAGTAAAACTCAAAAAAGGAGAGTGTAATTTTCTCAAATAAATATGATCCAACCTAATACTGAAGATATGGAAGTGAATGTATAACCCAGCTCAATCTATGTTCATGTGTTCGAAATTTTTAACTTTATCAAATTTATTAGGAAGTTCTTATTTAATTTCACTCTCCCTTAGTTAGTTAGCTACATGCCAGTGTATTGTCACGACCCGAACTCAGAATTGTGACTGGCATGAGAACTAAAGGAGACCAAGACCCACCCTAGCTCCCACAAACCAACAAATACAATCTTGCAAATGAAGATTATAGGAAAACAACAATAGCAGCAGCAGCATGGCATGAAGGGTTAATTATACAACCATAGAATTTTCAACAAAAATAATAAGAACGACAATAATAGATCCAGAATCTAGGTACTAATGGAGTCTAAGAGTACAAATAACACATTCAGGAATAACAATATAGCCATATCGAGTTATCAAAATTCGAACTGAACAAAGCTGGGCCTACCAAAAGTAAACGATCCAATAGCTCCCCATAATGATGATCATAAACCTAACATAGCTCAACTATTTGAAATACATATAAACCAACGAGGGTCAGTCTAAAAAGACTCTGAGTACTTAATATGTAATATAATATTAGAGGACAAGCTAACGAACAAGTAGTTAGAAAATAAATCATTTACTTAAGCATGCAATGATATAGTTGAAGTTAAAAAACAATTTTATATAAGTCATTGTCAACAAAAAGTTCTATGAAAGAATTTGTTAAGATATTACAATGTCAGAACTTTTCAAATTGTTGTTAATAACTACTAACTTCAAAAAATTAACCTAACTACAAAAAAAAAAAAAAAAAACTACCTCGTCCCTTCTCTTCCTCCTATTATGTTTTCTATACTTTCTATTTCTTTTCCTTTTTCTTTACACATATTGCTTATTGTTTTTTTTTTTCCCTATTTTAGAGGAACTGTGTAAAAATAAAAAACAAAAAATCGAGGCATATTGTATATCATTGTGTCAAGTTTCTCTTGTGACAAACTCTTCTATTAGCGCGTAAATTCTACAATTGACAAACTCTTTATATAACATTTTATTTAGGTAAAAAAAGAACAAAAAGATAATAAATATTGAAATATTTATAATAAAACCATGCAATGTATGATATACATCAAATTTAAAATAATAATTGATCTGGTTAGAAAAAAAAGCTTGACAAGAAAGATAAAATTTAATTGAATCATATTATTATGAATCATATATTTCGTGTGCTCATAAAATAAAATAAAAAAATAATATGCTTTAAACGAAAAAATAAATAAAATAATAACTTCAATAAATTAACCTAAAAAAAAAGAAACTAACACTTGAACATAATAAATTTATAAACTCAATTTAAAAATAAAAATAAAAGTTGGATATGTCCTCAAGACCAAGTTTTATGTATACTCAATTTATATAAAAAGAAAAAGAAATCATATTGATCAATATTAACAATGAAAATCAATATTTATTCAAAATATAAATAGCTACTAAGTCATTAAAAATAAAAGGAACAATTACGTAATAATACTAGCATCCTCGCATGAGCTCTTGCACATGCTCAAATGCTTTTTTTTTTTGGGAAGAAATGTAAAATTCTTTCTGATGCATACTATTGTACCAAAGTATCAAAATTTTCTCAGGACGTACTCTAGCAGAATGTAAATTTTTCCCTCTCATGCGCGTCCTTTATTAATGTGAAAAATCTAGAGACAACAAACTCTTAATTGTTTATATAACAATGCCCATTACATGAAGTGTTTGTCAGCTCTAGAATTTTATACACAAATAGAGGACATGAGTAAGAGGGAAAAACTTACGCTTTGCTAAAAGAGTATGCCCCAAGAAAAAATTGATACTTTACAAATATGCCTGGGTCCCATCTGAAAGGAAGGTAATCTTCAGCTTCATTTTGTATCCATGATTTGGTTTATTTATTTATTTTATTTTACATGCTATGCCCAAATGTTTAGTAGGATTGCAATATGATCAATTGATGAAAATTGAAATTTTCATTATAAAGTGATGCCGATCACTAACTCTCTTTTTGTTTTTTTAAAATTGTAGTCTCGTTAAAAAGTTCTTTATTGAAGCATGAAAATAAACAGGACTATGACTATTCAATAAATAGAATAAAGTTAAGGGGTTTTTTTTTACCTTGTGAGGACAATAATTGATTTTCCATGGAGGGACAATTAAATTTGAGATCTAATTAATAAAGAATGTCAGTTACTACTAAATATGGGTACTATAAATACATGTTGTACATCCAGAACAAACATAGTAATTTATTTTTTCTAATTTTGGTTATAATTTTTTATTTTTTCTAATTTCAGGTATAATTTTTTTTGTTTTTGTTTTGTTTTTTTTAAATTCTTTACTTTGGACCATTAGGTGTAACTGAAAAACTTTTATACAATGTTTACTAAAATCGTGTATCAACTAAAAGAGGCTATAACCCTCTTAGCTCAACCCCTCATATAAGCTAAACTGCTTTTATATAGTGTTTAATAGAGCAATATGCCCAATCAAAATCACAATATGCCTTAAGAGATGGAGCAGAAGATGAAACAATAGAATTCCTTGTCCAACTATAGCTTTTAGATAACGGGGTAATAGTACTACAACATCGCAGTGTGGTTTGCAAGGTTGGTGCATAAACGACTGAGAGTGTTAACAGTGTAGACAATGCCACGATGAGTGATTGTAAGGTAGATAAGGTGTTCAACTAGTCAACATAAATTGTGGGATCTTCGTGTGAGACCAAAATCTTTGAGAATGTTAATGGCATATTTTAGCTGATAAAGATAGAAACCTTTTGACAAGTGAGTAACTTTGATGTCTAGAAAATATTTGAGAGGGTCCAAATCTTTGATGTGAAATTGTTGATGAAGCATGTGCTTGACTATTTGAATAAGAGAATTATATGTTCTTGCTATCACAATATCATCAATATAAACTAAAATAAAGATTGAAGCTCCATATTTATTAAGAAAAAATAAAAAATGATCAGCTTGAGATTGGTGGAACTTAAAACAAATAAGGGCAACATAAAATTTGGTAAACCAATTGTGAAAGGTCTACTTTATTCCATATATAGATTTATGTAAGAGACAAACAGAATTCTCCGCTCTTTGATGATATTTAAGAGGGAGAGTCATATATACTTTTTCATTTAATTTACCATGTAAAAAAACTAAGGGAGGGGCCAATCTTTTATGGTAGTAAGAGCAAGGAGTACTCGAACAGTCACTAACTTTACAACTAGAGTAAACATATCATGGTAATCAATTCCTAAAATCTGTGTATAACCCTTAGCAACAAGCTGAGCTTTATATCTTTAGATAGTACCATCAGAATGATGTTTAATTTTGAAGACCCATTTAGAGCCAGTAGGTTTTTGCCAGGTGGTAGTGGCATAATTGACCATGTCTTCTTTTGAGTAAGGATATCCATCTCAGCTTTCATTGCTTCATGTCATTCTGAAAATTTAATAGCTTGAGAAAAACTGGATAGTTCATTAGTAGCAGATAAAGAAGCAAGAAAAGACACATGATAGTTAGAAAAGTTTGAATGAGAGAGATATTGAGATAAAAGGATAAGAGTTACCAGGACCATCAATTGAAGGATATGTTGGATTATATGTAGTAGATCAATAATAGTCCTTAAGATAAGTGGGAGCTTTGTGATGCAAACTTGTTTTCCGAGTTGATGGAATATAAGGCACTTGATGGGTAGAATTTGGAACACTAATATTGGTAGTGTCAGATGCTTATTGACTTGGGGAATTTGGTGAAGGATAATTAATGGAAATGGTAGGAGTAGTGGAATTGTCTAGTGTAAAGGTAGGCAGTTAAGGCCTGTTATCTAGATTGGAAATGGGAATAGTAGAATTTTCAGAGATAAAAGTAGGTGGTTGTATAGTATCATCTAGATCGGAAACTAGAAGAGGGAAAGTAGGTTAGGTAGTGTCATCAGCATAGCTTGACAAGGAATATATTTTCATGGAAAATAACATCATAAGTGGTGTAAACTTTGTAAGTATGAAGATAAAAAATTTTGTTTGCTTTTTGACCAAAAGGATAATCAATGAAAATTTATGGGGAGATGGTCAAATTTGTGTTTAATAGAATGGTTTTTTTTACATGCAAATGAGAGTAAGATGGTGCTTTGTGAAAAAGGTATTTCAAATGGGATTTTACCTTTTAGAACTTTAGTAGGAAATCAGTTGATAAGATATGCAGTTGTCAAAACACAGTCACCCCAAAATTAGAAAGGTAGTTTGTCCTGAAATCGTAAGACTCGAGCAATGTTTAGAAGATGACGATGTTTACACTCTACAATATCATTTTGTTGAGGGGTAGCAAAATAACTTGTTTGGAGAAGAACACTAAGAGATTTTAAAAATTCTCTAAGTAGTACCATTTAAAAACTCAGTACCATTATCAACTTGAATCTAACAAATTTTCCAATCAAATTGAATTTTTTCCATAGCAAAAAAATATGATTGTGGGAATAGACTTCAGATTTAGCATGCATAAGGTAACCTGATGTAGTACAAGAAAAATCATCACCAACAGTTAAAAAATAACGAACACTAGATAATGGTGAAATTTGAATGGTCCCCAAACATGTAAATGAACTAAATCAAAACAAGTTACAGTAGAAATGACATTCACGGGAAAAAGGCAAACGAAATATTTTGCAAGTGGGCATATGGTGCAAGTGCGTTTATCAAAAATTGAAATTTTAGAATCTAATGCTTTGAAATTAGAATTCAATGAAAAGGCAGGATGACCTAATTGCCAATGTAACATCCTCTAAAATAATGCCTAAATTAATTATAGTGTGAGTAATTATATTATGAGTTAATTAGGATTAAAATTTATTCATACATATTATTCCATGCATGGGAACATTACATGTACGTATAAAAATACCTATGTACATATAAAAACACATGTATACATATATGTATAGGAGTAGTATATATGTATAAAATACCAATATAAATACAAGTGTTGGAAGGTGGTGTTTGAGAGGAAGAAAAAATAAATAAATAAAGCTACTTGCCAAGAAAGGAAATGTGAGGAAATTATGTGTAAGAAGGAGAATGAAATGGAAAATTGCATTAAATGAGGGACTTATGTGTAAGAATGAGGAAAAAGGGTGGAAAGTTAGTAATAAATAAGAGGGTGTGTGGAAGAAAGATGGGGCATAAGGTGGCCATGTGATGATTAACAAGAATAGGTGGCAAGAATAGGTGCAAAGGAAATGGGGCATGTGGAAGGCAAAGAGAATACTAGGTTGCTATGAAATGATTAGTAAGGTATGTGTAGGAATTTAAGGTTATAAGGTGGCCTACCAATGATGAGAAGATCTAAACTAAGAAATAGGAGCTAAACAAGTGGAAGGAAAGAAAACCCACATGTTAATTTAGAAGGTGACAAGTGGCGTTGGAAGTGATAAGTGTAAAGGTAAAATGGGAATTTATTGAAGATAGGAAGGGTAAAATAGGAAACTAACACAAACTCTCTCTTAATCCCCTAAGCTAGCCGTGCACTATAAATAAGGGGAGGGGGTAACCGAAAATGGGAGAAGTAAGAGCAAGATTGCACTTAATTGAGAGAATTAGTGAGAAATCAAAGAAGGAGATTTCAGTTATAAGAAGAAAGTAAGGTAAGAAAGTAAAGGTAAAGGCATGTATTCATATGTTTCCTTACTCTCTTGTTTTTATATTCATAAATGTTCATTTTTAATCTTCAAAGCTCTGCCTATGAAAAGCATGTTTTATGAGAAAAGTAAGCTAAGCATGTATGGCTTTTTGCATGGTTTTGAGTACTTGCATCATTGTCTTAACTATGTGTTGGCCAAAGTTCACTAAGCACCAAAGGAAGTGCTTAACCCATAGTATGGATTCTACTATCGAGAGGTAGTACAAAGAGAGTGTACACAAAGTCCTTGTAAGGCAACCTTGGGTTTGTATATTGTTAAGCAAAAGAGATGGCCACATGAGAACAAAGTGCTTGCATAAAAGTTTCTTGCGTTTTCGTATTTCTATAACTACACATCAACTTTATTCTTTTGAAAGTATGATGCATGATTACATGTTGAGATTTGTGTCTCACGTTTTTAAAATGTTAATGTGCAGTTCATTAATTAGTTAAATAAAGCCATGTTATACGTTGTGCTTGAGTATTATTATGTGTATTTAGCCCACATGGAGGATGGGGAGATTATCATTGAAGAATTTGTAAAGATTTGGGAATATGAATATGAGAATGAGGGTACACCCGTTGACTATGGTGTATACCATGCCTCATAGGGCGTAAATATAGAGTAATTGTAGTAAATTTTTTGATTAGTAAATTCGTAAAACACGGTTGCTCTTGTATAAAATTATGATGATGTGTTCTCAAAAAGTTTACTTAGTAGTGATAGTAATTTTGGAAGGAAGCCTAGTATAAGGACAAAAGGGCTCCTTTTGACTCTTATGTAAATAACTTAGGGCTACTTTGGTACGTGG
The DNA here is from genome assembly GCA_029379385.1 of Quillaja saponaria. Taxonomy (NCBI): domain Eukaryota; kingdom Viridiplantae; phylum Streptophyta; class Magnoliopsida; order Fabales; family Quillajaceae; genus Quillaja; species Quillaja saponaria. Next base: position 10,070,414 of record CM055611.1, on the reverse strand, counting down.
AAATGGTCATTTCATTCCATGCATGATTCCATGGAATAAACATTTTTTCATTTGGTATGTTTTTAGGAACAGGATACTCATTCCATTCTAGCCATTTTATTCCATAAAAGTAAGAATTCTCAAACCCATCTAGGGGTAGAATTGTACATTCCTACTTCTATGGAATCAGTTTAGTTCAGTTAAATGACATAAAAACCATTTTATCACATAAAATAAAAAGTTGAATATTAATATAATAATAATTTTATAAATAAATAAATTAAATATATTTATTATTTAATTTGGTCAAATGACAAAAATACCCATCATATCACATTAAATAATATAAAATTATATATATATATAAAATTGTATATAGAAATAATAATAAATCAATTCATTTTAGTCAAATAACAAAAATAGCATTCATATCAAAGTAAATAATATAATTATAAATAAATAATTAATGTTAAATAAATAAATTAGTTAATTAATTTTAAACTAAAATATTAATATTAGTAAACAACAAAAATAAAAATAAGAAAAAATAAAATGAATATAATTAATAATTAAATAAATAATATTTTTGTCATTTTAGCATAATTTTTATATTATTTTATGTCTAAAAACTACATAGAAAATAAATAAATGGAATAAAGTGATTATTCCTCACCAACGCTACCAAACAATAGAATTGAATGATCATTACGTTCCACTTGCATTCCATTTCCACTCTCTTTCCCTTTCCAATTCTGCAACATACTAAACTAGCCCTTAGTATAATGAAAAGTAGTTGCAAAACCGTGTCTCTAAGTCCTATAATTCATTTCTTAAGTTAATCTTGGTTAATTAAAGACTAAATAAGTAAGAGTGGTGTTGAACTTAGAATTAATTAGTAAGAATCAAGAAGAAGAAATACGAAATCACTAAGTGTGGTCATATAAAGGAAGTTGATATTAGGAGAAAATTTCAAGAAGAGTTATACATGCATTAACATAGGAAAGAAGGAAAGATGCTAGAAAAATATAAGAAACAAAATATTAAGAATTACGTACAAGAAATTTTAAGTTAGACAAAAAGATTGGTTTAAGTGTTTATTAGTACATTAAGTTAATTTAAGGGGAATAAGGTGTCACAACTATGGTATGAGAGCCTGATTTGGGCCAACATAGGGTAGGAGGCTCTAAGTAAGAGAGCAATGGTTATGAAGGAATAAAAGATTTTAGGCATGTTTGCTATGATTTTCTTATGTGACATATGTGGTTGCTATGATTTCCTTGTGTGACATATATGGTTGTTATGATTTCCTTGTGTGACATATATGTGATTACTATGTTTTTCTTATGTAATGTTGATTATGTGATATTATTTACAAGTTGTTAGGTGTTAATTGCTAATTGCACTATTTGGTTATATATATATATATATGGCATGGTATGAAAGAATATGATAGGATAAATCTAAAGGTGTGTCACGTATGCGATTCTAGGATGGTTCCTGAAAGAAGATATCAAAATGAGCTATTGGAAGGTATACTCAATGCACTGGAGGATGTATCAGGAGTAATGATAAATCAAATAGGAACCCAAAATGCTGCTGTAGAGGCTGCAATAGCAGCCACTACTGCTGCTAATGGCACCGCTCAAGCAAACAATGTTGTAGGTATGGAAAAACTAAGGAAGGATGAGCATAGGCATAGAGAAGTAGGGTCCTTAATAGACTATTTTAGGAGGGAAAATCCACCTAGGTTTGTAGGAAATAGTGACTATCATGTAGATGAAAGGTGGTTGAGGCAATTAGAAAATTTTTAGAGTTATGGGATTTGCCGATGATGATAAGTTGATTTTAGCAACTTATATACTAGAAAGGAAAGTAGAGTATTGGTGGCAAAGTAGCAAAATGTTACTTACAGCTAAAAGGAAAGAATGAAATTGGGATAGCTTTAGGAGAGCCTTTTATAAAAAATATTTCCCCGAGAGTATGAAACAAGACCTTGAGGCTGAATTTAACTAACTTAGGCAAGGAGGTATGAGCATAACCTAGTATGAGCAAAGGTTTGACAAACTATCTAAGTTCTCAACCTACCTACAAACTTACTATGATGATAGATGGTAGGCTAACAAATTCCAAAGGGGTCTAAATCCTAATGTGAGGAGTAAGGTAACCACTTTGGAGATAGGAAATTTTGCTCAATTAGTTGGAAAAAGCAAAATTGGAGAGAGAATATGCATGGAAGAGGAAGTTGATAGAAAAAGAAGGTATGAGGCCTCTAAAAGATTTAGGGAAATGGAGAGAAATAAGAGTAATAAGAGAGCTATCGAAGTTAATGGAGTAAGGCCAAATCAATGGCAGGATAGAGATAAACAAATAGGAGGTCAATCCGGGAGTGACACACAATATACTAGGTGTGGAAGATTTCATATTGGTAGACCTTGTCAAGTAGGTAGTAATATTTGTTTCAATTATGGGAATGAAGGTCACATAGCTAAAGCCTGCTAAAAAGTCAATAACCAGAGAGCTCCTAGGAACCCAGTAGCACCAGGCCGAGTATTCTCATTAAATTAAAAAGAAGCACAAGAAGATTGCAACGTTATTCTTGGTAAGTGTACATTAGCTGGTCAAGAAGTAATTGCTTTGTTTAATACAGGAGCTTCACACTCCTTTGTTTCTAATGATTGTGCTAGAAGACTTGGTTTAGAAAGGTGTGATCTGACAAACGAATTGTTGGTTGAAACACCAACAGATAAGTCTTTGTTTGCAAATATTATGTGCAAATTTGTTGAATTGGGGATGTAAGGTAGATTAAGTTACCCTAATTTAGTTTGTCTACCTATGGGAGATCTAGATTTAATTTTAGGAATGGGTTGGTTAGGGAAATAACAAGTGGTTGTAGATTGTAAGAATAAGAGAATAGTATTGCCTGAAATTATGACTTGTGAACCTAAAGCACCATCCAACTCAATTCTTGTTTTGGCCATACAAGCTAGGAAAATGGTTTGGGAGGGTTGTCCTAGATATTTAAATGTGTTAATTGAAACCAAGGAAGAGAAAAAGAAGCTAGATCAAATTCATGTAGTTAGGGAATTTCCTGAATACTTAGCTGGATTACCACCTGAGAAAAAGATCGAATTTTCTATTAAAACTTTACTAAGTACCACCCCAATATCTAAAGCTCCATATAGGATGGCAACTATAGAATTAGTTGAATTCAAGAAGCAATTAGAGTTGTTAGAAAAAGGTTACATAAGACCTAGCACTTCACTATTAGGAGCACCTGCATTGTTTATCAAAAAGAAGATAGAACCTTTAGGTTGTGTATAAACTATAGGCAGCTTAATAAGGTAACCATTAAGAAGAAGTATCCATTGCTTAGAATAGATGATTTGTTAGATCAATTATAAGGGGTTGCTGTATTTTCTAAGATTGATATAAGGTCATTATATTAGCAATTGAGAGTTAAGTCTGAGGATATTCTTAAAACAACTTTTAAGACAAGGTAGTCTTTTCGAATTTGTAATTATGCCTTTTGGAGTTACGAATACACCCGCCGTATTTATGAATTTGATGAATAGGGTGTTTAGGCCTTATCTTAATAAATTTGTGATAGTATTCATAGATGATATCTTTATCTACTCAAAGGATGAGCAAGAACTTGAGAAACACTTAAGGATAGTACTACAGACTGTGAAAGATAGGCAATTATATGCTAAATTAGGAAATTGTGATTTTTGGTTAAAGGAAGTAGTATTTTTAGGACATCTGATTAATGGATAGGGAGTAGCAGTTGATCCTAAGAAAGTAGAAGCAATTTTGAAGTGGGAAGTACTGACTAATGTCATTAAAGTTAGGAGTTTTCTTAGACTAGCAAGATATTATAGGAGATTTAGTTAAGGATTTTCCCAAATAGCTATACTGTTAACAAGGTTAACTAGAAAAGGTGTGAAATGGGTTTGGAGTGAAAGTTGTTAGAAAAGTTTTGAGGAATTAAAGAATAGGTGGACTAATGTTAATCATACTCGATCCTAGGAAGAAATACATAGTATATAGTGATGCTTCTAAAAGAGGATTAGGATGTGTCCTTATGCAACAAGGTAGAGTAGTAGCTTATACTTCTAGATAACTAAGGCCTAATGAGGAGCATTACCTAACACATGATTTAGAACTAGCTGCAGTAGTATTTGCTTTAAAAATTTGGAGATATTACTTATTTGGAGAAAAGTTTGAGGTATTTACCGATCATAAAAGTTTGAGATATTTTTTCATCAAAAGGAATTTAATACGAGACAAAGAAGGTGGATAGAATTTTTGAAAGATTATGAGTGTGAATTAAAATATTATCCTGGTAAGGCTAATGTAGTAGTAGATTCTTTAAGTAGAAAGTTAAGGCATGTTGCTAGGCTAATGATCCAAGAATAGAAATTGTTGAAGGATTTTAGAGATGCCTATGACTTGCTTGAGGTAAAGACAAAATATATGGCCCTTAGAGGATTTAGGATGCAATCTGATTTGAAACAAAGGTTGAAACAAGGACAAAAACAAGATGAGTATTTGAAAAGGGTTAGGCAAAGAATGAAGAATGGAGAAATGAAGGATTTAAAGAAAAATAGTGAAGGATTACTCGAATTTAGAGCAACAATTTGTGTACCTAAGAATGGAGACATTAAAAAATTGATCTTAGATAAGGTACATAAGTCTAGGTATTTAATTCACCCTAGAAGTTCTAAGATGTATAAGGATTTGAAGAGTCAATTTTGGTGGTCTGATATGAAAAGAGAAATTGCAGATTATGTTTCAAGGTGTCTAACTTGTTAAGGAGTGAAAGTAAGTGCTTGTTATAACCCATAGAATTACCTATTTGGAAATGGGATGACATTACCATGGATTTTCTTGTAGGATTACCCATTACCTCTAATGGAAATGATGTTATATAGGTGATTGTAGATAGACTCACTAAGTCTGCTCATTTTCTTCCCATTAGGTTGAATTATTCTCTTGAGAAATTAGCTCAAATTTACATCAAGGAGATAGTAAGGTTACATGGAGTACCTAAGAGTATTATCTCAAATAGGGAACCTAGATTTACCTCTATGTTTTGGCAAGCTTTACAATAAGCCTTAGGAACTAAATTGAGGTTTAGTACTACCTACCACCAACAAATTGATGGTCAATCCAGAGGAATTATTCAAACTTTCAAAAATATGCTTAGGGGATGTGTACTTGACTTTAAAGGGAATTGGGATAGTCATCTTCCTTTAGTAAAGCTTACGTACAATAATTCTTTTCACCAAAGTTTGCAAATGGCTCTATATGAAGCCCTTTTACGGAAGAAAATGTCGATTACCTTTATGTTGGTTTGAAGTTACGGAAAAAAAACTTATAGGAACTGATATAGTGCAAAAACCACTCAAGCCCTATAAAAAGATCAAAGCTAAGTTAAAGGTAGCACATGATAGGCAAAAGAAATAGGCGGATAGGAGAAGAAGACCATTGGAGTTTGATATAGAGTGAACATGTATTCTTGAAGGTTACCCCAAGTATTGGTTTTAGCAGGTCAAGAATTGGAGGAAAACATGGGCCTAAATATATATGACCATACGAGAACTTAGAAAGAATTGGGGTTACAGCCTATAGATTAGCCCTACCTCCAAATCTATCCAACTTACATGATGTCTTCCATGTGTCACAACTTAAGAAGTATAAACCTAGCCCTGACCACGTTCTAGACTATAAACCTCGAAGAGTGGAAAGTAATCTTCGAACACAAGCTGAACCTACAAGGATGGTGGCTAGGAAAACAAAGTTGGAAGGGTTACTTGGAGAAAGATGCAACTTGGGAACAAGAAGATGAAGTAAGGCAAAACTATCCAGAGCTATTTGATGAGGTTAGTATGAATTTTGAGGACAAAATTCTTTTTAAAGAGGTGGAGTAATGTAACATCCTCTAAAGTAATGCCTATATTAATTATAGTGTGAGAAATTATATTCTGAGTTAAATAAGATAAAAATTTATTCATACGTATTATTCCATGTATAGGAATAGTACATGTACGTATAAAAATACTTATATATGTATCTATGTACATATAAAAATGCATATGTATGTATAAAAATACCTATATACTTATATGTATAGGAGTAATATATACGTATAAAATACCAACATACGTACAAGTGTTGGAAGGTGGCGTTTGAGAGGAAGAAAAAATAATAAAATCAAGCTACATGCCAAAAAAGGAAATATGAGAAAATTATGTGTAAGAAGGAGAATAAAGGTGGCAAATTGCATTAAATGAGGGACTTATATGTAAAAAGGAGGAAAAAGGGTAGAAAGGTAGTAGTAAATAAGGGGTATGAAATGATTAGTAGGGTATGTGTAGGAATTTAAGGTTATAAGGTGGCCTACCAATAATGAGAAGATCCGAACTAATAAATAGGAGTTAGACAAGTGAAAGGGAAGAAAACTCACATGTTAATTTAGAAGGTGACAAGTGGCATTGGAAGTGACAGGTGTAAAGGAAAAATGGGAATTTATGGAAAACAAGAAGGCTAAAATATGTAACTAACACAAACTCTCTCTTAATCCCCTAAGCTAGCTGTGCACTATAAATAAGGAGAGGGGGTGACCAAAAATGGGAGAAACAAGAGCAAGAGTGCACTTAAGTGAGAGAATTAGTGAGAAATCAAAGAACGAGATTTCGGTTACAAGAAGAAAGTAAAGGCAAAGGCATGTATTCATGCGTTTCCTTACTCTCTTGTTTTTATATTTGTAAATGTTCATTTTTACTCTTCAAAGTTCTACCTATGAAAAACATGTTTTATGAGAAAAGTAAGCTTGTAAGCTTGTGTGCAAAAGAAAACATGTTTGGCTTTTTGCATGATTTTGAGCACTTGTATCATTCTTAACAATGTGTTAGCCGAAGTTCACCAAGAACCAAAGGAAGTACTCAAACTATAGTATGGATCCTACTATCGAGAGGTAGTACAAAAAGAGTGTACACAAAGTCCTTGTAAGGTAGCCTTCGGTTTAGATATTGTTAAACAAAAGAGATGGCCATATGAGAACAAAGTGCTTGCATAAAAGTTTCTTGCATTTCGGTATTTCTATAACTACACATCAACTCTATTCTCTTGAAAGTATGATGCATGATTACATGTTGAGATTTGTGTCTCACATTTTTCAAATGTTGATATATAGATCAATTATTAATTAAATAAAGCCATGTTGTACATTGTGCTTGAGTATTATTATGTGTATTTAGCCTGCATGGAGGAAGGGGAGATTATCATTGAAGAATTTGTAAAGATTTGGGAATATGAATATGAGATCGAGGATGATGAGAGGGTATGCCCGTTGACTATGGTGTATACCATACCTCATAGGGTGTAAATATATGGTAATTGTATTAAACTTTTTCAGTAGTAAACTTGTAGAACACGGTTGCTCTTGTATAAAATTATGAAGATATGTTCTTAAAAAAGTTTACTTAGTAGTGATAGTAATTTTGGAAGGATGCCTAGTATAAGTAAAAATGGGCTCCTCTTGACTGTTATATAAATAACTTAGTATAATGAAAAGTAGTTGCAAAACCATGTCTCTAAGTCCTTTAATTCATTTCTTAAGTTAATCTTGGTTAATTAAATACTAAATAAGCAAAAGTGGTGTTGAACTTAGAGTTAATTAGTAAGAATCAAGAAGAAGAAATATGAAATCACTAAGCATGGCCGTATAGAGGAAGTTAATATTAGGAGAAAATTTCAAGAAGAGTTATGCAGGTATTAACATAGGAAGGAAGGAAAGATGCTAGAAAAATACAAGAAACAAAGTATTAAGTATTATGTACAAGAAAATTTAAGTTTAGACAAAGAGATATGGTTTATGAGTTTATTAGTACATTAAGTTAATTTAAGGGGAATGAGATGTTATTGCCAATGGCATAGATCAAAAGAAAGTTGTTGAAGAAGAGCGGCAGAACAATTTGGAAAATCTGGTAAGAGAAAATAAAGTCCTCCAATCCATGTTCTTTACTCAATCCAATCACATATTTCATTTGTAAGTCTTGAAAAATACAATAATCGGGAAAGAAGATTACATAATAATTAAATGATTTTTAATAGAAAGCAGATTGAATTTGAAGTTAGGGACATATAAAGCACCTTTCAAAGAGTGATTAGAGGTTGGCCTAGCATCATTAATACTAGAAATAGAAACTTTGTTGCCATTGAATAATTTTATTGGAGAAGAAAAATTGTTTGTATGGGGAGAAATAAGTAAATTAGGATAGGACACCATATGATATGAGCAACTAGAATCGATGACCTAGAATTAGGAAATGAAGAAAAATGTGGGTAAGAACTTCATGCAAAATGATCTAAATGATTGGTATTACCTGATGGAAGAATGAAAAATAGTTGTTGAATTTGTTTAGAATCGAATGATAAGGCATATGACATTTGTGTGGAATCTTGCTAAAAGATAGTAGAACTGCCAACATTGACAGCAAAGGTAAGAGATGGAAGCCATGACCCTAAACTATTGGTGGCCATTATAGTAAAAAAAAAAGGATCATTTAGGTTGATATCATGTAAGAAATTGTTGAATGGGAATGTTATATTTTTCATTCACATAACAATGTTATCTATACAAGTATAAAGTTGACTTAAAGTTAAAATTAAGATACAATTATAGGAAGTGATTGGTGAAAATTACAAGGATGTTTATTGGGTGAATATTAATATAATTACAAGGATGACATTAGGGAAATTAAATATGATAATTGACTATGAATGTAGATAAATTTCTGACTAGACATTCATGTCATAAATTGTTATAATCCAATAACTTAAAGTACGTCTTAGAATACTTGTGCATAATTTATTTTGATTAAGTGAATAAAAATTTTACACTAAATAAAATTAAAATAAATGAACACTTGTATGTATATAAAGATATATATATTTATATATATATATATATTTGACTTAATCTACACCACATGTTTAAAAAGTGGTTAATCATTTGTAATATTTTATTATTTTGTTTTATTCTCTCTTTTTTTTTTTTTCATACCTAGCCAACTTTGCTTCTTGGCTATTTCCTTCTTATTGATCTCGGCAAATCTATTATAATTCCCCCTATTTCTGTTTTCCTTTGGCTGCCACACAAAATTCTTGTGGTAATTTGGTTTCATTCACTCCAAAGCAAAATAAATTGCTTTTTCCTTCCTATTGCCATGGGATTACACCTTCAAACTTTAAAACCTTCTCTTGTTTTAGCTATGAGATAGTTTTAAGGACTTTGTTTTCTGGTAATCTTTGGCTGGCCGAGAACATTTTAACTCTTTTTCTTGGTTTGGCAAATTTGGGTAGTTTAAACTCTTGTTTCTTGAGTTGTGAGTGTGTGTGGAGTTATTAAAGGAGGCAATTGCTTAAGGAATCAGTGGTTGCCATGAAGATAGCCCTATTCTGGGCGTTGTTGGTGGATGTAAATATATATTTTTTATGGTGTCACTATACTTGAGCTAAGCTTGTAATTGTAGGAATAGTTGTTTTAGTGCAGCATATTGGGCTCTTTCCTTCTAGTGCAGCCAAGCAGCAGTTTGTATGGTAATTCCCTACCAACTGCCTTATTTAATTTTCTTTTGAACTCCGCTATATGCTTTCCCATGGAAATCAATTCTTTCCTTTTTTTTTTTTTTTTTTTTTTGTTGTTGGTATATCTTACTTTCATAAATCTTACTAGTCCAACAGTGGTGCTGCCATGTAAGTGAAGAATGAACCTCACCCTTTTTGGCCGTGTAATGCAAGGAGTGTAGCTCCTTGAGTTGCCTTAAATCTAACCTTGTTAAGATCTTAAAAGGGTGTTATATTTTCTTTTCTTTTTAGCCTAGCCATAGGTTCAATGGAGGTGGAAGCCAATTACAGTTTTATTCAATTTAATCTTTAATATATATCAAACTTGTATACCTTTTGTTTTTCATAGAATTATAAATATGGCTTTGTGGTACAAGTTGGATAATTGAAATTAAAAATATTAGACTATAAAATATATAATCAAGAGTGGTTGGTTAATATGGGGAGTGAAGATTTAATGATAGTGGCTAGTGAGTATGGCAAAGGATGTTCAATGCTAAGGTGAAATGTTAAAAGTGAAAGTTGAAAGGTTTTGAAGGGATGCAGGGCAGATTTAGTGGGTGAGGGAAATCTTTTGTTTCGGGTGCTTTTAGGGCTGAATTAAATTAAGAGTTCAATGAAAAAAGTGTATCTTAGGGTCTTGGGATATTGTCCACAAAATTTTATAATCTGGTTCCAAGTATACTTGTTGGTAGAGTTGTTGGCCTGCAGCTAGGTCATGCAGGATTTTTAGTGAATCTCAGTCAATCTAAAAGACTTTGTCAAGGGTTGTGGATGGAATTAGCTTAGGACCTTTGAATGAAAGTTGTTCCTAACATCTTGAAACACTAGACTGGAGAGTTTCGTAATTTAATTCCCAAGTATAAGAATTTTATAAACATCAGAATCAAAAGTTGGTCACTAAGAATTTTATGAGTGCTCTGTTTTTGTTTATGTAAAGAATCGAGTGAGTTCAAGGCTGATTCTAGGAAAACTTTCTAAATATGAAAGCTAGCTAACTTCCTAAAATTAATGTTTCAACTTGGTTTTATTAAATTTGATTAAGTATGTAAGTGAAAATAAATATATATCGAGGAGCTTATAAAATGCCTAAAAGGAGTAAAATTTAAATAATTAACTGTACTAATATACACATCCAAATAATACATATAATACTTATCTAGAAATATGTGCTTATCTATTAATAAATCCAATGAACAGAATTTGATTTCCTTTTTCCTAGAGAAAATTATGTTCAATTAACTAAGGTAATGTCAGTATTGCCAAAATCTTGCATTTTGCAGTATTTGATGCAATTCAAATAATAAACTGTATTGCTATATAAATCTAAAAATTTTAAATGACATACCTTTATAAGGCTACATGTGTCTATTATTTAATAAATTTTATGAAATTTTCTAGAGGAAGATATGACTGTTAGAGTGAGCACTGGTCCAAATCCCTTAGTTTGGACAGTTTCAATACCTCTTACTCACTATTGTTTTTTTTCTTTTATAATTGTTTCCTTCTACCCTATGCATTGTCAAGACATCTAGAATGCCTCTTTATTATCAACCTTCCATATAAAATACAATTCATACTACTTGACATGTAATGGTTTAATAAAAAGCTTTCATAAATAAACCTATATAGGTTGATATATTAGCTTACTAATTAAAAGATTATAACAATAACGTTTATGAAATAAGTATTATTTGGAACTATGAATTTCAGTTCTAGACCCTTTTGTAGGCCCATTGTCACACGTGAGCGCAAGAGAAAGTGACAAATATGATTTGTAAATCAGTGAGTGAATTACGTGCACTTTAGTTACCAGATTATTATGTACAATTGTTTGTGTACTAGAATAGATTTTCTAGATGGAAAAATAAGCAAATGTATTATTTTAGTGATTTATTTAAATTGTGCTTGTTTGACATTGCTTGTGGTTGATAAAGGCCAACAAAATGAAATTTTCAGAGAAATGATTTTTATTTTTGAAAGTAAAACCTAGGTGCACCTAGGATCTTTTGATTTGAATTTCTAAAATATTATGATTCTGATAAATGTTTTAAAAGTAGAGTATTCAGGCTCGATGGGATGGCTTATGTACGGAGATTAATTTGTTGTGCAGACGCGTATATACTCGGTGGGGGGGAGATACTGTTGTGCAGGATTGAGTTACTTGTTGGCCTTTTGCTTGCTTTGTGATGCTTTGATTGATTTGTTTGGAATTGTGAACTTCGGAATATTTGAATTAATTTATATATGTTGTGAAACATGTAAATCATGACTTTATGAGAATTACAAGTACGTGCGTGTACTATTGAATTAAGACATGAATATTATTACTTGAGATTAAATGGCGATATATGGGCTTTGATTGATATTGGTACCCTCAGGGAAGGTTTTTGATCACTGAGTCTGTGGGACTCACCCCTCTTTGTTGATTTTTTTTTTTCAGTAGCAGGATTTCAGCATATAGCTTTGACAACCTCGTGACCTGCTGATAGAGTACGGCAAGGTATTTTTCAGAATCTCATACTTGAAGCTAAAAGTTGGAAATTTGTAGTCATAATTAGGGTGTTGGGTTACTATGAGTTGTCTGTGTAAAAGTCAATTTGTTACAATTTATGGTATTAATGTAGCAGAGCTCATTGGTTATGTTGCCTTTGTTGTTATTTAATTGAATGTATTAAGGAATTTATATGTTGGTATTTTAGGCATGTTTCAGATTGGGGGGAACCTCTACTAAAATTTTTAGTAAGTCATGATTTATTTCAGTTAACAAACTTTTACAGTTTACTTTTGTTTTAGTAAATTTATTTTTAGTCAACAGTTGTATTTGTTTTTTTTTTTTTTTTTTTTCAAGTCAGGGTTACGGAGGTTTAGTTATCCAATTCTCCAGCCAGTTATGCCTGTGTGAGGGGTGTGACATAAATGTAGGCTAATACCAGCAGATATGATCTAGTTGAAATCCCAATAAACTTATCTTAGCCTTCCAATTATACTTCAGTTTGATTGTGTTTACTACATCTAGTGAAGATCCTGGTTAAGATTGCAGGAAACATAGAATTCTCTCATCTTGTCTAGATTTGCTCTCATTTCTCTCCACATTCAGGTTCCAGAAGATGAATGTGAAATAAAAGGTAGAGAAATGAGAATTTGTCTCCTAAGTTACATATAATGCATGACTTGTATAACCTTCTAATGAAACCTCTCATTTGGACTAATTAGAACTACTTGTAATGTTCACAACACTTAGGTTCATGGACAACAACACCTCCGCTAATGCTTTAACCAGTTCTGTAAATCCTAATGCATGCTACATGTTGACATCCTCCTTTATGTAATATATTATACTGCTAACAACTTCCACTAGTTATATTAACCATTATAAAAATTATACCAGTTTTACATGGTTATGTGTGTTATTATCCCCTTAATCCAATATCATCCTATTGATTGTACTAATTTCATTATGTTTATTTATGTACTATGCACTAAAGTCTTAATCTAAATGTCCAATTTTACATTTAAACTAAATTTCTATCTTCCCTTCCTACTTATATAATTTGGGTTGACTTACTAGGCTTCTTAAGACTTCTTAATATCTAAAAATTACATATGAGATGAATCAGTTTGGTGATACACCTTTTTCTAAGATTTCCACATCTCAGAAGCAGTAGTATACGCTCTTAGATTAATAGCTATCTGCAGAACAATAGAACTAAGAATCCAACTAATTGTTCAAGCATTATTATTATTTTTTCATTCTTTCATTTCTTTTGATCCAAACTCTATTGGTTTTTTTTTTTCCTTGAACCATCAATATAACCCTACATATCATGCCCCTCCACAAAAATTTTGAAATGAAATGAAATTCTTACAAATAATTTGAACCATTAAATTCAATAAGAAGAAGTTCAGTTTTGTCAGATGCCATACTTGGATTTTTTACAATTGGAGATGTAACACCCCATGTATTAGTTCTTATTTATAATTCTAACTGATCTTAGAAAAATATTTTCATAAAATTAAACTATAATTTTATTCATACATTTGAATTGAATTTAGATTTCAAGAATGTTATCAAAATTAATTGAAATTAAGCTTTACTTTTATTTTGATATTATAGCATTTTTAATAAATATATAAGAATTTTTTTTAATTTTAAAAAAGTATATATATATATATATTTATTGTAACAAAAACATGTGTTGGTTTAGAGGGGCAAAAAAAAACTTTATAAGAAAAGACAAGGGAGGGCTTTTTCACCCCTCTTTATCTTTGATTCTTTAGTCTTTACCCTCCCATGCTGCTAGTCTTCAGCAGCCACCAAAAAAGAAGCGGAGGAAGCTTGCTTCCTCCCTAATTTTTTTTTTTTTTGGTTTCTTTTATTTCTTTTTCTTGTCCTTTTACTAACCCATCCATTCATCTCTCCCAAAATTATTTTTAAAGAAAAATTTCCACCATTTATACATGAAGTTTGGTAGATCTCTTGGCCTTCAAAGATTTGGTGGTTTTGATTGATTGTCTACTATAAATCTCACTTGGATAAGTAGGAATCCTACTAAATTATTTTCTTTTCCCTTACATCCTAGTACTTATATATATTGTTAATGATAAATTTCTAGATCTAGAATTGCTTGAGAAATATTTACTTTAATCTTTAGTAAAAGAGGTTATTATTTTCAATTCTAATTTTACTTGCTTACTTGGAGTTTAATTGAAAGACCTATAGTTATTTTCTCTAATATTTACATTTTAGGGGTTCCTACAACCTAGCACTTCGATTATGAATTTTCTTATGACTGGGCTCACAATTTTAGGTAATAAAATTTCAATAAGTTTGAAAGTTGGATTATTTTTGTTTGTTTTACTCTATGGAAATTATGATAATATTACTTACAAGTAAATATTTCCATAGCATAAGATTTCAAATTTTAATATGGTGGTGAACATATTTTATTATCATTGTTATTATTTTTAAAGGAATAGCTATGTTACTTCAAATCAAATCATTCGTTACTTTTAGATCTTTTGCTTCAAATTTTAAAAACTTTCATTGCCATTCATTAAATTGATGGTTATATGTCCATTCAATAGGGTTAATCAAATATATTTTTATGTGACTCAAATTTCACCAGAATGATCATGTGTGGTCATGTGCTTGGATTTTATTAGGTGTCGATTAGTTTTCCTTAGTCGAGGTGAGTGGTAATTACAACATATGACATGGTTTTAGAAACTTCTGGCACGAATTCAGACTTGAATGAATTTGGATATGATATGAAACTAGTTGTTTATTAATTTAATTTTCTTGGATATTGAAGAATTTTATTAGAAACTAGTTTTAGGAATAGACATTGTTTAGCATTTTGTTTTGTTTCGTAATTCAAATATGGTTATAATACATTATGGTAATATGAAAGGTTTGGTATATGAAAACATATTTATGCAACTGTTTGAAAAAGTAATGTGTTATGAAATTTTTTTTCTTTGATGTGTATATTTTCTTAAAATATAAAGAAATGATTATTTTCATAGTTATTATCCATTGTTAGTGTGAGATTTGATGTTTAATTTGAAATAAATTATCTAGGACAGAACTAACTAAATATATAGATATATGTTTTTTGATGAAAAAATGATATGTTTTGTTTAGAGAAATTAATGTGAATCGATTTACGAAATGGAATGTTTTGTTTATGAAATGGTTTGTCTATGAGAAAATTAGATGAAATGATTTGATTATATAGTGGATTTGAACTTTACTGTTTGAACTTCATCATTGAGTTATTTATGAAAAATTAAGAGAAAATGATTTGAGAATATATTGTCTTTTATGAACTTGTTCATTTTATTTCAGAAAGTGATTATATTAGAAGATATAACCCACTTGTATTAGGGTATTTGATATTTAGTTTGGAATAAGAAATTTTCGAATGCATCTTTTATAGTTTTATGAGAAGAAATAATTTGGTTTAATGAAACTTGGATTTTTTTGGAGGAACTTGACAGAATATCGTAGCTAATAGCGGTGTTGTTAGCCTTAGTGCACCTTGATTTGATCCTAGCTAGCAAGGGTTATGCTAGATCCATGCTCGGACAAGCACGTGGATTGAAATTGTTTAGATATGATAAGATTGATATGGATTTAGATGCCTAGTTAGCAGGGCTAATGCTGACCTTTAAGTTGTGTACCCATTGGTTCGTTTATGACATTATGTCTTGGAATCCTCCATGTTTAATGTTTTACGATTGTTTTCCAAATTAGATTTTCATCAAAAGCTTGTACCTATAGTCTAATAAAATATTCTTTCAAATAAAAGGTGTTATAAAAAATGTCATTTTTATGTTTCTTGCTCCTAAATTCTTCATGAGTTTTAAATGAATTATTCTCATAGCTATTTTTATTATGTTTTTATGTTAGCCTTGTATAGTTATTTGTTTATTTAATTAAATGATTCTTGCTTAATTTGTTTAACTTTTGAGATATGTGTTTATTTATTATAAGAGATTTGAAATATATTAGTAGTGATTATATTTTTCTTTGTGTATAACTTAGTGAAGTGAGCATTAATGATTGATATTATATTTTTAGGATGTCATTTGATGGTTTTATTCAAATTTTTTGAATTTTCTAAGCTAGGAAAAAGAATGAGGTTTTATTTGAAAAATTGTGAAGTAATGTTGTAAAACTAGTATGATGCATGAGTACCTTTGATTTTAGCTTTGTTATCTAATGGGGTTGTATGTGGGCAATACAATTTTGGTGGATTCTTCTTATAGGTGAATTGATACTGTTTATCAATTATATAATTTATTAGGGTTGAATTCTCTGGTGAATTGTTGCAAAGGAAAGTTCTTTCGAATTATTTATTTCGAGGATTTTAGGGTGATTTTGGTAATAAGTCTATGTGGTTTTCAAGTTGATAATTTCCTTGAATTTCTATTGTTAATTTATTTATTTTATAAGTTGCTGTTTGTAGTGAGAGTTTGTTTAGAAATGAAGTAAATTGTTGACCTATGGAATGTCTTAATTGTTTGTTGTCATTGAATTTTTAAGGAAGTTTTAGATCGCTTGGCTAATGCGAGTGGAGGGGGTAACTAGCTTGGTTATGTGATGCAATGCAAGATAACTATGGTTTGAATTTGAGTTGGTTAGGTAGAAGTATTATGGTTGTTAATTTTTTGAGGCTCAATAATATCATGTGAGTTCTGTATCATTGGAATCTAGAACTTTAGATTGAGAATTTGAGTTAGGTGGGTGGATCTTAAGGGTGGAATCTAGAACTTTAGATTGAGAATTTGTTCTTGATATTTAAAGGTTTAATTGATAATACAAGTTTGTGTTTTAGTAGAAGTTTCTTTTTCTGGAATCATCGTCTAGTAATACAAGTTTAGGATTGTGAAATTTGGTTGGAGTAATAGGTAGCTAGGATCTATAGAATGTTTACTAGTTAAAATGTCGGCTTATGAGAAATTTTGGATATCATGAATATTTCTTTTTGAGATGATCTTCAATGATAGGATTTAGATTTTTGTATTTATGTAATAGATCACTTTTAGGTTATGGGTATATGATTATACACTATAGCTCTTAAGTTCCAATAATTTTAGTATTGTCTAAACTTTTCTCTTTTTAAATACCGTTAAGTTGCATGTGAATCTATTTTGAGGTTTAAAATTATTTCATTTTGAATTTCATTAGTTTCATAAGATTTAGATTTGATCAAAATGACCTTGAGGTAAGCATTTAAGGTTCACTTAGAAAATGAAATTATTAAAGGATGTCTTCTTGAATGTTTGAGGTTTGGCACTCTCGGCACTATACTAGAGATTTCTTTTTAAATTAGACTCGTGAACTTTGAGAAAACTAGCATTGAAAAAGAATTTTGCTAAACTGTTATATTTTAAAAATTAAATAATTGTGTTTCCTTAAACATTCTTATAATCTAATATGAAAAGTTTATAGGATGCCATTTGTTAAATGTGCATAACATGTTTCAAAGCATAAAATTTTTCGTTGTTTGTTTGTTCCCAACCATATATTGTATTTGCCAATTCACTGAGCTTATTTAAGCTCATTCTACTCTATCTCCTAGTTTTGTAGATACTTGATTCATCTACATCTTTGTTTGGAATCTTTCAAGTCCTAGTATTTCTCTCTTCTACAACTTAGGATTGTATTAATTCAGTGTATTGCTTAGTAATTACACTAGATTCCGAGAATGTTGTTATCTATTCCTTTTTATTTTTGGCTATTTCTCATACTTTGATTTTATTTATTTAAGGCTAGCTTGACTCAAAGTAAGTCTCGGCTTGTCTTTGGCCTTGTGCCAGTCACGGCCTGAGTTTTGGGTCGTGATAGGAGAATAGAAAGTTTTAAAATGAAGACCAAGAAGAAATAAAACACCGAAAGGAAACAACACCAAAAATGCAGAAGAAATTGGTGTTGTAACTAAAACTTACAAGACTGAAAAGCACATCAAAGAGATATGAAAATATCTCATACAAAACCATATAGGCAAATCTAAAGGATTTGCACTAACAACCAAGCTGCCTCCTTTAAAACAAAAATTAGGAAGGAAAAAAAATCATAAAGGCTCTGTTACCATATCAATACATATAGGAGAACTGTAAAATCAAAGCTTTTGTGCTCATCCATTTAGTTTAATAAATAGTGGGTGGATAGCCATGTAAGGTTATCAAAAGGCTGTGTAGCACTTAATGCCAACATGTTTGCACTCCACAGTGGGCCAGGAAGTGAATCCTGCTCATTGAGTTCATGTTCCTCAATTTCTGGGCAACAACAATGGGTGAAGAATTGATTGGCAATTCATCAACCATTTCGTGAGCATCTATTTTACACACATTAGAGTGTTGGTTGGCTGAAAGTTCATTGAGTTTTGATTTAGCTGGATTCCCCTTATGTAGCCATTGATTTTCTTCCATATATTGTAAGTGAAGGTCTATACACATCATGGAAGCTAAAATCTCATTAAGATAATTGAATTTCATCGCACCCATTATTAGTGTGCTGCCTAATTCTTCTAGCCTCAGCTTCCATGTGTTTTGGATAGGATTGAAGTTGGAGTTAGTTGATGGATACACCATATTGAATCTGTGGGTATGATGGTAGTGATCAATGAATGCTCCAATGATACAAAGCTGAATCTGATAAGTAGCACACAATAAAACTTGGAAATCAAATCAAAGAACACTCATTTGTTAATCATTGTGGGTATTCTCATTCAAAATTTCAAGTGCAACTGTGAAAAAACATGAGTACAAAGTCATAAAGAGGAGGATAAAAGAAAGAAGATAGGGTTAAGGGATAGAAAAGGAAATAAAAGAAGAGTAAACACATAAGCAACCAGAAAGAAGAAAGGGAAGGCGGAGAGAATTAAAGAGAGAGAGCTAAAATAGAATTATCATTTTTCATCATGCTAATCTTTATTCTACCTTGGCTTTTATAGCCTAACAAATAACAAAATAAGTAATTTTCCCTTGCACCTACTCCTCACATGTTGTTTCATTGCCATGTACCACATCAAGCTACTTAGATTTGTATCAATGCCGGTCTTCTAACTTACAATTAGCTCTGCAAGATTGAGTGTTGTGAAGATGTTGTTCATCTTTTATTAGTTCCAGCTCAATTAAAGTAGATTTGTATTAGTAGGTATAATAGAACTAACTAACTGTTAGTTTTAGAATTTTATATGAAACACAAAAAATAAAATAGGTATTACCTTGAAAGATGCTAGATATTTCTAAAACAAGTTTCAAATTAAATCTTCTAAAACCATATAACCCAAAAGAGAAACTTTTAAGTTTTTTCAAAAATCCCCTCCGCAACTAATTAGATCTTCTTTTTTCTTTGTTAAACTACTGACTATAAAATCATAATAATGAGTTCATACCTTGATTTTCTAGTTACTAGTCCCACCAGTTGCTCGGTCCTGCCTCATCTTCATAGCAAACTCTTTTAACTGTTTGATATTCACAAGAAACAATGGAAATATTGTCAGACACCGGCTGGCACTCAATCATTTCCTCATCAATTGGTTTACTATATGCTAGGTAAACTGCAGTCTTTTTCATAGAAAATTGATGTCCAAATATCTATAATAACCTCCACTTCATCACAGTCTTCTATGTTTGACAATATGCCTTCCTACAATTGATCTTCATGTTGGGAGATTATTATGCCTTGTTAGAAATATGGTGAGCACAACACATAAATTAAAGAGGATGAACAAATTGGAATACTAAAAAAACAATTTCTACTTTCTTAATATCAAATTGAAAACATACAATGGGTATTTATAAGACTCATAATAGTAACTTTAAAGTTACACAACTAAATGTGCACTAATATAACTTAAACACCCATTGTCCTTAACATTAAGGAATCCAACCTATTACTGCAATTTTATTACATATTAACCAAAAAAAAAAAAACATTCACTAGTATACAATAATTTGTAGCTACCCATTATAAGAAATTAATTACCTCTTAAAACATATTACATCAAAATAACTCACCTTTCTAACTTCCACTAATAATTTATCATATGAAAATAAAGTTTATTATTTTCAACACTTCCTCTTAAACTTAATTTTCCTTTCTAACCCCAAGCAATTCTCTCAATCCTTGAAAGACTTCAAATTTAAGTGGTTTTGTGAAAATACCAGCAACTTGATCAAGAGATTTCACAAATTTGACTTCCACTTCTTTCTTGGCAATACACTCACGGATGAAATGATACCTTGTGTCTATATGCTTGCTTCTATCATGGAAGACAAGATTCTTTGCCAAAGCTAGTGTAGACTTGTTGTCAATAAAATTTGGGTTGGTTCTTTTTATGGCTCTTGTAGCTCCTTTAACAATCTTCTTAACTAAATGGCATGACAAGTATAAGAGGTAGCAGTAACATATTCAACACTTGAGTAACAATTGGTTGTTTCTTTGAAACCCAAGAAATTGCTTCCCATGAAAAATACAAAACCTATGGTGCTTTTTTATATCATCCAAATCTCTAGCAAAATCACTATCATAATATCCCCACAAAATGAATAATTTGTGAAGAATAATAAAATAGGCCATAGTCAAGTGTACCTTTTAGGTAGTGAAAAATTCTTTTAGTTGTTTTCATGTGAATAGAAGTAGGAGATTCCATGTAACAACTCATTACTCCAACAGCATAAAGAATGTCTGGCCTTTTGTAAATCAAGTATCTCAAACTTCCAACAAGACTTCTAAATAATGTGGGATCTATCTTCACTCCACATTCTATAGGTGTATTAACAGAGTTGCTATCAAGCATCTGGAATTCTTAAGAACATCTTTTGCATAGCCTTCTTGTGAAATAAAAATTTCACCATCATTTTGCTTCATTTCAAAGCCCAAGTAGTAAGGTAGTAGCCCCATATGAGTCATCTTAAATTCACAAGTCATTGCCTTCTTAAAATCTTCAAACATGGTTGGATTATTTTTTGTAAAAATTAGATCATCCACATAAAAGTAAACAAATAAAACATCACCATTTTCATGTGCCTTCACATAAAGTGCATA
Organism: Quillaja saponaria; assembly: GCA_029379385.1. Lineage (NCBI taxonomy): Eukaryota > Viridiplantae > Streptophyta > Magnoliopsida > Fabales > Quillajaceae > Quillaja > Quillaja saponaria. Next base: position 10,049,242 of record CM055611.1, on the reverse strand, counting down.
TTCATATGGACATCTAACAAATCCATTTTCTTGAAAATACTTGTCAATTTGATTATTCCATGCTGTTGGTGCTTGTTTTAGGCCATACAAAGCTTTTTTTAGCTTCAAAACTTTGTCTTCTTGCCTTTCAATTACATAACCCTCAGGTTGTTCAACATAGATCTCTTCTTCAAGAAAACCATGGAAGAAAGCAGATTTTAGATCCAATTGATAAATCCTCCAATGCTTATAGGTTGCAAAGGAAATTAACAATCGAATTATTTCTATGCGAGCAACAGGAGCAAATACCTCTTCATCGTTAATCCCCTTGCTTTTGTGCATAGCTTTTCGCAACTAGCCTCACTTTGTACTTCTCCTTTTGCATTTTGCTTTACCTTGTACACCCACTTCCCTCCAATAGCTTTATAATCTTTTGGAAGATTGGCCAACTCCTAAGTATCATTTTTTTCAATAGCTTTTATCTCCTCATCCATTGCTTGTCTCCATTTCTTGTCATTTTTAGTTTCTTCAAAAAAACAATGGTTCACTATCTGTAGCAAGACAAAATAAATTAACATCTTCTATCACTTCTGTATTTTCATAAAGATCAAGAAAACTTCTTGTTTTTGGTGACCTTCACTTGAACTTTTTTCTAATAAAGGAGTTGGTGATGGAGGTAGAGTAATGGCTTCCAATGGTGCTTCTATTTCTTGTTCTTTTTCAAAGTAAAGAAAAAAATTATAACTTTCTTCCTCTTGAACATCCCTATCCCACGTTTCATCTTTATTGAACTCAATATCTCTACTAACTATGTTTTTTCCATTCCTTGGGTTATAAAGCTTGTACCCTTTGAAATTTGAATCATAGCAAATAAATACATACTTCACACTTCGATCATCAAGTTTATATCTCTCTTGATCTGGTACATGGGCATAGACAATGCTTCCAAAAATTCGTAAGTGAGAAACATTTGGATTCTTTCCACTCCAAGCTTCTTGAGGTGTTTCATTTTTCACACCTTTGATTGGACATTTGTTTGACAAATAAACTGCACAATAAATAGCTTCTGCCCAAAATTCTTTAGGTATATTCTTAGATTTCAACAAACATTGAGCTATATTAAGAATTGTTCTATTCTTCCTTTATGTTATAACCCGGTATTGTGACATTAGGGATATTTGAGGTAATAACGTCAAGATTTAGGTAACGTAAAATTCTTAATTATAAAAATTTATAAGTATTGATGTGTACGTGAGAGATGGTGGTAAATAACATGAGTATAGAAGGGAGTAAGTTAATAAATAATGTGAATTAGAGTAATTAAAAATATATAAATAAATTAATTATATACACAATTAGAACAAAACTTAATTGATTTGAAGCTTGATCTTATAGTGTGTAATTTTTTTAAAAGGGTAAAACACATAGGAATAACATAAACATTTATACAGATATATATATATATATATATTTATATACATACAAATTACAGAATAAACATACACCATCTTTTTTTTTTTTACGGTGACTTGGACCTTGTTTCTTTTATTATTTATTTTCTCATTTTCCTTCTATGTTGACTGACCCATTTGTTTTTCTTCTTTTGTTCTAGAAATTTCTTCATCTTTCTTGATTGACCGAGGTTGCTATTCTCCTTCCTTTTCTTTGTTTTTCTTGTCATAGTTAGTCTAGAATTGCTTGAAGTGTATGGGTCAAGCTGCTGCCATGGACTACCTTTGCTTAGTGTTCCTTCCCCTGTCTTTGTTGTGGGGATCCTTTCGTATAGTCATGCCCTGCTTCTGCTTCTTTTTTGGTTGTTTCTCTTCGTTGGCCGTGAACTCCTATAATTGGAGTAGCCAATTCCAACTCCTTGGTAAGTCTTTTCTTCTCACCTTTCGTAGGTCGTGGGGACTTGTTGGTAGCCATGGGAGTTTCTTGCATTTTTTGCTTCTTGCTTTCCTTTTTCCTCTTTTACCTCCATGTGAGCCTATCTGGGTATCAGTCTTAGTTATTGGCTTGTGATTCGCAGCTCTAAGAAGTGAGACAACATTAATGGACTAAGGTTGAAGCAGCAGACTTGTGAGTTTTGAAATTTGCCGTGACCTTGGAGTTTTGGTGGAGTATTGTAGGTGTTTTGCTGCAGCAGGTGATAAGTAAAAGGCAGACCGTACTATATTTTTTCAACTTCTTGTAATGAATTAAGAAAGCCAACAGTCTTGAACCTATATGGAATCTTGATGTGTAGGTGAAGATGATTACCTTAGCTTGTAAAGGTGTGTGTGTGTGTAGAAAAAAAAAATAGTGGAAAGAAAGCTTGGTATCAAGCTGCGGTCCCCTAGTTTAGGGACAGCAACTTGACATTTTTTCTCTTATGGCCGGCTAGCAAAAGTCAATAGGAGGAAGGTATTTTGGCGTTTTAAGTGTCTTGCCATCAAGAGTAGAAGTGCAGGAATTTTCTTGTTATAAAATTTTAGTTTGAAGAAGAAATAGCTTATGAATTAGAGGAAGTGTTAGAAGTGGAATATGAATAAGATGTAATTTGATGGACTTATGTAAGTCTCATGGTGAGTATATATATAAATACTTGCTCATAAGCTAGAACAAAAACATGCATATAAGGTAGTTGATAAAATGTCTACAAGAAAATAATTGTAGCTTAAGGAGTAAAAATTGGTTGGATTGATATTGGAAAGTGACAACTTAAGTTCTTGATTGATTCTAAATCACTAATATAATCTTGAATTTAATTGGATTAGGAGTAATGTTAGTGAATTAGTGTTGAAGTGAGGAGTATGAATGGGAGCTTGAAAGTGGTGGAAAATGAGAGTTAAGGTGTTGAAAGGGGTGCAGGGGTAGATTTGTGAATGAAAGAAATCCTAGGTTTCAGGTGCTTTTGGAGCTGAATTAAATTAAGATTCCAAAAGAGAAAGGTTTCTTAGGGTCTTGAGGTGATGTTTGCAAAATTTTGTAATCTAATTCCAAGTATATTGATTGTTAGAGCTGCTGGAATGAGGCTAGGTCCATGCAGGATTTTTAGTGACCTTTAGTTAGCTCGGGAGACTTCGTCAGGTTTGTGGTTGGAATTAGCATAGTACCTCTAAGTAAAATTTGTTCCTAGCATACTAAAGAGAAAATATGGAGTTGTGTAGGTTTTAATTCCTTATTATAAATACTTTGGAGGTGGTGGAAAGTAGGGTTATGATTTTCCGGTATTGATTGAACCTATTTTAGTGTAACCGACTTTAGAGGCTTTTAAAAGATGAATTAGGACAAGAGTGCTGAAAAATAAAATGTTTCTAACATATCGAAATACTATACTAGAAAGTTTCATAATTTATTTCTTAATTTTGAGAATTCTACAAGTATTAGAATCAGTGTTAGGAAATCAGAATGTTACGAGTACCCTGTTTTTGGTTCATGTAGGGAATTAAGTGGGTTCAAGAATAATTTTAGCAAAAGTTTCTAAATAATAAAGATGGACATACTTATCTATTAATAAACTCGATAAACGGAATTGAATTTCGTTTTTCCTGTAGAAAGTTATGTTCAATTAACTAATTTAAGGTCAGAGTTGTCAAAATCCTGCATTTTGCAGAATTGGATAAAATTTCAAAGAATAAATTGTATTGTTATACAAATCTAAAAATTACAAATGATACGTCATTATAAAGCTACATGTGTCTAGTATTTAATACATTTTACAAAATTGGATTTGGAATTTTCTAGAGGAAGATATGACCATTATAGTGAACACTAGTCCAAACCTCAAGTTTGGACAGTTTCAACATCTCTAACTTTGTGTGTTTTCTATCTTTTCTAATAGTTACTTTCTACCCTATGCATTATCAAGACATTTAAAATGTCTCTTCATTACCACATGAAGTATACTTCATACTACTTGACATATATTGGCTTAATCTATAACTTTCATGGAGAAACTTATATAAGTCGATATATAAGCTTAATAATTAAAAGATTATAATAATAATGTTTATAACTGAATATTATTTTGAATTTCAGTTCCAGACCCTTCTGTGAGCTTGATGACATACAATTGATAAATCAGTGAGTGGTTAACTGTTATCTTTAGGGGCTAGATTATTATGTGTAATTATAAGTATATTTGAATAGATGTGATATATGAAAAATAAGCAAGTACAATATTTCAGTGATTTATTTGAATTATGTTTGGTTGATATTGGTTGTGGTTGATAAGGGCCAACAAATTGAGTTGAAGCAATGATTTTTATCTCCTAAATTAAAATCCAGGTGCACCTAGGATATTCTGATTTTAAATCCCGAGAAAATCTGATTCTACTAAATGTTTTTTTTTTTTTCATTTAAGTGCTCAGCCTCGGTGGGATGGATTATGTATGGATATTAATTTATTGTGCAGGCGCGTAAATGCCCGGCAGGGAGTGATACTATTGTGCGAGGCTGGGTTACTCATTGGCCCTTTGGTTGCTTTACATGCTATTATTGCTCTGATTAATTTATGATCCTATGAATCATGTAAATTGTGAATTTATGACGATTACAATATATATGTGCAATGTGAATTAAGATATGAACATTGTTACCTGATGTTAATATATATGTTGTACACTTGTGTTGAGTGATGCTAGTACCCTTTGGATACGGTTTTTCACTCACGAAGTCCATAGGACTGATCTCTTGTGAATTTTTTTTTAAGTAACAGGAGGTTGGTACATTGTATCACAGAAGTTGTGATTTGCTGATTGAGTACGACAAGGTATTTTACAAAATCTCGGATTTGCAGGTCAAGGCTAAAAGTTTGCAGTCACACTAGAGCTGTGAGGTGTATAATCTTTGCATGATGTAAGAGTCCAGTTATTTGTCTTGTTTAGCATGTGGACGGAGCAAAGCTTCTTGTTGTCTTTGTGCTATTATTGTGTGAAATTATGAATATATGTGTTTGTATTTTTGAGGCATGTTCCGTATTGTTGGGAACCTTTGCCAAAAATTTTCAGTAAATTGTTAACTGTTTCAGCAAATAAAATTTTACAATGAACGTCTATTTTATAAAAGTTACTTTTATCCTCTAGATGAGTCCAGAGTCATGTTTGCTACCTTGTTTTGAAGTCAGGGTTACGGAGGTTTGGTTATCCAATCCTCCTGCCAATCCTCCTGCCAATCATACCTCTGTGAGAGGAGTGACACTTTCTACTACACCATTTTGTTATGGTGACCTAGGAACCATTAAAGGACGAAAAATCTCTTATGTTTCACAAAAGATATTGAATTCATTTGAAGTGAATTCACCTCCTCTATCTGACGTTAAAGATTTAATTACATGATCACTCTCTTTTTCAACAAAAGCTTTAAACTTTTTGAACACCTCAAATGCCTCTGATTTTTTCTTCAAAAAAATAAACCCATGTTTTATGAGTATAATCATCAATAAAAAGCAAAAATTAATTATTTTTACTGAATGAGCATTGCTTGATTGGTCCACACACATCAGTACAAATAAGTCGAAGTGTCTCTGATTGCTTTTGTGGCTTCTTTAGGAAAACTCTTCCTTGCATGTTTTCCAAGGAGGCATGCTTCATACAATTTATTTAGGTGGTCAATGAATGGCAACCCATACACCATTTTCTTCTCTCCCAAATTCTTAAGTCCTCCAAAATTCAAGTGACCTAACCAAATATGCCAACGACACGTTGAATCTTTTACACACATCTTCAAACATTTGGCACTATTAGTTTGGATATTCAAAATGAACATCCTGTTTCTTGTCATGGACACCTTAGCAAAAAGATTAGCATTTTAGTCTCTAAGCGAAAGGCTTTTATCTTTCATATGGATTTCATAACCATTCTCCAAAAGTTGTCCCAGACTCAAAATGTTACTTTTTACTTTTGGAACATAATAAACATCATAAATGAGCTTATGACCACCATATTAAAATGGTACCTTTTCAAGAAATTAAAATGGTACCTTTTCCTTTGATTGAAATTTTGGAAGAGTCTCTAGAGGTCACAAATCCACTCGCTTTCTCATCAATCTCCAAAAATTTTCTTTTCTCCCCACACATATGATTGCTTGCACCATTGTCAAGGTACCATGAACTCTTCACCTCCTTTTCATCTCCTTTGAATGCTAGCGTCAAAGTTGGCTCTTCCACTTCTTCTTTGTATTCAAGTAGATTAGCATTCTCTTCAACAACATTAGAATTGTGACATCCTGAAGCAAATGACCAAATTTAAGTCAAATTTAACATTCAATATTGCTCTTGTCATACCTCCTCTCATTTAGTCTAACGTAATTTCCTCTTCCTCTTCTGCGGCTTCTTGATGATTGTTGGCCTCTTCTTTTGTTATTATTCTCAAAATGATATCCTACCCTCCCTCTTCCTCGTCCACGACCACGACCACGACCACGACCACAACCATAATCACGTCCTCTTTGGTTTCTTTCTTGTACTCCATCTTTTTCTTTAAAAGAAACCTAGGCTTGAAAAGCTTGTTCAAGCAATTTCTCTTCCTTCTTCTTAAATCTTTCTTCATGGGCTTGTAATGATTCCATGAGTTGCTCCATAGACATGGTCTCCAAGTCTTTCAATTCTTCAATTACAACAACAATTTAATCAAATTTTGGTTGCAAAGAGCGAAGGATTTTCTCGACCACATGAACATCTTCTACTTTTTCTCCATTCAATTGGTTAGTGGTGGCGAGCATTCTTGAAAAATAATCTGAAATTGACTTGGATACCTTCATGTGCAAGGCTTCAAAATCTCCTCTTAATGTTTGGAGTAGAATCTTCTTCACTCTTTTAACTCCTTGGAAAGAGCTTTGCAAAATCTCCCAAGCTTCGTTAGCAGTAGTTGCTAGTGTCACCTTCTCAAACATAGACTTATCCAACCTTTGATAGATGAAGGTGAAAACTTGTTTATCCTTCTTCCTAGCCTTTTATAGGCATCTTTTTGAGCCGTAGACAAAGCAGCTTCATCTTGTGGTTGATCATATCATTACTCTACGATCTCCTATGCATCTTGTCCACCAAACAAAGCTTTTATACGAAGACACCAATTATCATAGCTATCTTTAGTAAGACGAGGAAATTGAAATGAGAACATTTCCGATCCAATAGACAGCTCTTAAACTCACTAAATTAGAGCACCTAGGCTCTGATACCACTTTATTAGAAATGTTGTGACCACAATACACAAATTAAAGAGGATAAACAAATTGGAATACTCAAAAAGCAATTTCTACTTTCTTGATATCAAATTGAAAACATACAATAGGTATTTATAAGACTTATAATAGCAACTCTAAAGTCATACAACTAAATGTGCACTAATATGACTTAAACACCCATTACCCTAGACATTAAGCATTCCAACCCATTACTACAATTTTACTACATATTAACAACAACAACAACAAAACTTTCACTAGTACATAATAATTTATAGCCACCCATTATAAGAAATGAAGTACCTCTTAAAACCCATTACATCAAAGTAACTCCCTCCTTTCTAACTTCCACTAACAATGTATCATATGAAAATAAATTTTATTATTTTCAACACGCCTTGTGTTACTTTCTTGGAAATCTGAATAGAGCCTTTCATATGGTTCATGACTAAAATCGTAGTAAGATATTCAGAAGACATGATGTCCTGGCAAGATAAATAAACAATACTAATAGTAAACCCTGTCATGTTACCATCAATCACATAAGGTACTTCAAAAAAAAATACTAAAGGTCCTTCATTCTTATAGATTGAACCACTCAGAAAATTTAACACCATGGAAGAAAATTTAATTTAGATCATTAGCAGTCCATCCTTGTGTCATAAACGAACAACTAAGACCCCTGTTAACTCTTTTACATTAAACAAGAATATAATACCATTTCTTAAGCTATAATTTTTATTTTATGTCAACTATAGAATTTTAGAGAATCTGGACAAAAAAGAACAGAGACCAGCAGAATATGACCTAAAGCTTCAACGCTGTAGCTACCTATATTTTTATGATCTTTCTTGATCTTTCTGTAAGTACCATTCCATCCACGTAATTCTTGATTTTAATTTTTAATAATTTTTCTCAGTTCTATCATCGGTAGCCATCTCAAATCCTTTGATTTCATAATTTATTAAATTGGAGTTGTTTGTTATCACACCCCTCATGAAAGCATGATTGGCCGGAGGAATGGTAACCAAACCTTTATAACCCTGACTCAAATAAAGAAACGACCATGACTCTTGACCAACCAATGAATAAAACTAAGAATTTATAAATGCAAAAGTTAACATTAAAAGTTTGTTAACTGAAACAAATCATAACTTACTAAAAATTTTGGCAAAGGTTCCTTGCAATATGGAACATGCCTTAAAATACAAACCTATAAACTCCTATTCTTACACAATAACAACACAAAGAAAATAAGGAGCTCTACTCTGTTCACATCATCAACAAGACAAATACAAGAATATTCATCATGTCAAATTTGACACCCACAGTTTTAATGTGATTGCAAACTTTTATCCCTGACTTCAAGTATGAGATTCCGAAGAATACCTCATCATAAATTCATAACTTACATGACTCATAGAATCACAAATCAATCATACCATACAAAACAAGCAAAGGGCTAACAAGTAATGCAGCCTCACACAACCGTATCTTTTTACCGGGCATTTACGTACCTGCACAACAGGTTAATCTCCGTACATAATCCATCTCACCGGGGCTGAGCACTCAAATTTTTTTTAAAACATTTATCACAATAAAAATGTCTCAGAATTTCAAATCCACATATCCTAGGTGCACTTGGATCTCAGTTCTAGAAATAAAAATCATTTCTTGGAAATATTTCAATTTGTTGGCCCTTATCAACCACAAACAATTTCAAACAAGCATGATTCCAATAACCCACTAAAACATTATAATTGCACAATTATTTAAATACACATACAATTACATGTAATAATTTAGCCCCTAAAGGCAACAATTAACCACTCACTCATAACCGATTTCATTGGTCACTTACACTTGTGTTCACGCATCTTATCAGGTCCACATTATAATCTAGAATTGAAATTCATATTCCTAAATAATACATAGTTCATAAACATTATTGTTATAATCTTTTAATTACTAAGCTTATATCTCAACTTATATAGGTTTTTTAATGAAAATTTTCCATTAAGCTATTACATGTCAATTAGTATGAATCGTACTTTATGTGATAAAGTTAATAATGAAGAGACATTTTAAATGTCTTGACAATGCATAAGGTAGAAGGAAACTATTAGCAAAGATAGAAAGCACTAGTGCGTTAGAGATGTTGAAATTGTCCAAACTTGGGGTTTAGACCAGTGTTCACTTTAACGGTCATATCTTCCTCTAGGAAATTTCAAATCCAGTTTCGTAAAATTTATTAAATACTAAACACATGTAGATTTATAATGATATATCATTTTTAATTTTTAGATTTATATATCAATACAGTTTATTCTTTGAAATTGCATCAAATTCCACAAAATGCAGGATTTTGACAACTATGACCTTACCTTAGTTAATTGAACATAATTTTCTCTAGGAAAAACAAAATCCAATTATGTTTGTTAGGTTTATTAATAGACAAGTTTATTTATCTTTCTTATTTATAAATTTTTCCTAAAATTAGTCTTTAACCTACTCAATTCCTTACATGAACCAAAACCAGGGCACTGCACAAATTCCTGGTTGTCAATATCAAACTCCAAGGCTTTATAAAAACCTCAAACTAGTGAATTAAATTACAAAAATTTCCAGTATAGCTTATCAAGGTATTAGGACCATTTCATCTTTAGAACTATATTCCTAATTCAACCTTTAAAACTCTCTAAAGTTAGTTATACTAAAATATGTTCAATCAGTAATCAAAAATCATAACTCTAAGTTCTAGCCCTCCAAAATACACACAACAAGGAATTAAAACCTGCACCACTCCATATTTTCTCTTTAGCATGTTAAGAACAACTTTTATTTGGAGGTCCTAGGTTAAGTAAAACTACAGCCTATGACAAAGTCTCCCGAATCGACTAAAGCTCACTAAAAATCCTGCATGGACCTAGCTATAGTCCAACAGCTCTACCAAAAAATATATTTAGAACCAGGTTACAAAATTTTGTAGACAGTACCTCAAGACCTTAAGCTACATTTTTTTTTTAACTCTTAATTTAATTCATCTTTGAAAACACTCAAAATACTTAATTTCTTTCACCCACGAAATCTGCCTCTGCACCACTTTAAAAACCACTTAACTCTCATTTTCCAACACTTTACCCACAACTAACCCTCCTTGTTCATACCCATCACTTACTTTGATTCACTCCTTAACTCAACACATCAACCAACCACTCTTAGCTCTTGTTTATGAACTTTTATTCAAAGGAACCAGTTATTATATTTTCCATCAAAAGCTTAGACTAAACCTTCTAATATCATTATGTTTCAAATGACAACTCTTAGTTCATGTCTTTAACCTTCCTTCATTCATTTTATTCTCATCCATTTCAAACCATTTATTAACATCCTAAATATTTATTTTACTAAGACACCTATATACATCAATCTTTATCCATATATTACCATTTGATTTCTTCTAAGCATTTTGTCAAACACCTGATATGCATAATTTAGTATAATTCATAGGTATTGGTTCTTATATATATATATATACCCCAAGAAACTAATACATATCTCCTAGTTCAACATTGTACATGTTTCAACTGTTACCTTCAAAGTTATTATCTATTTACAATCCACAAAAAGTTTAACTAAATTCTTTTTCCCATACATCCTTTTTCCTTGACCACTTAATTCCTTTATTTCCAAATTCTAATTCATTCTCATAACTACTTTAAATTCCAATTCTTAATTAATACAAAAAGGAAATAATTGTAATTCTAAGAAACACAACTCACTTAGTTGAAAAAAGGACTTGAAAATACCAAGATTAGAGGATAACAACCAAGGGAAATGATGGTTGTACTTGATAGTAGTTGAAAAGAATGACTAATCTACTGCTTAAAGGAAAGAACCCTTGTTGCCATGGCTGGACAAGTGCAAGTTCTCGACTACACAAGAGTGACTACTACACGCCCAAAATAAAGCAACTAACTTCATTGCTGCTGGCGATGCTTGAAAGTACTCGGCCAGTTGAAGGAAAAGGCAACTAAAGCAAGATACAAACATGAGGAAAATAGGGAAACATGACTACAATAAGTAGCTAAGGCATGACAGAAACAAGGAAAGGGAATTGGGACAAGAACAGGGCAGAAGCAGAGAGAGAAAACTCGGCTGACAGGTACAAAACAGGAGAAAGAACTCTTGGTTGAAACATGTAAGAGAAGACTACCCAAAAGGTGGAGTTATGGTGCTTGGTTGAAGTGAAGGAAAGAGCAAGAAATTTCTTGAAACAAGCAAAAACAGGGGAAACAAAAAATAAAGAAACCAAAGGCGGTGGAGCTTCTAAAAGAGAAGCAATCAGGTCACCAAAAAGGGTAAGACAAAGGAAGGGAAAGAAATAATAAAAAAATCAAGTTAAAAGTTAAGAATTGTGGTACATATTCAATTCCAATTATATACATATTTATATCTATATAATCACTCCATTAAATTTTCTTTATTTATACTTACAATTTGACATAGGACAAAATCTTAAAATTAAAGTTAAGTGAAACTAATGCATGGTGTATAATTACTCTTAGTTTTATACCTATATATATATATATATATATATATATATATATATAATTTGCTTAATTACAACAAGTCACATACAAACATTTTAAAACGAATGTTAAATAAATCGGGTTACAACAGTTGGTTACAGTTTATAATTTATTTACTTCAAATACTTTCATTTATTTATTATTATTATTTATTATATATATATATATATATATATATATATATATATATATATTTTAATCTTGAGTTACATCCAATTGTTCAAATTCATATTTTAATGTCAATTATAACATGTTCAATTACATTGTTACTTATTTAATTTGTTTATTTTTATAACATAACTTTACACATTGTATCTAAAACTCGATTTTACGTTATTGGGTTATGAGGTTTATAACATTTGTAATATCTTGAGCATTCTTAGTTTGATATGAACTCGGATTGAATAGTACTAGCACCCACTGAAATCATTCATTGGCAGTCTGTTGTCCACACATTAGTGTGAGTTTGGTATCCATACTTTTGTGCTGGAGATGAGTCTTCCAAAAAAGGAATGATTCTAGGTGCATAATCGTTATTACCTAAAGCTCCATCTATGAATGCTGTGTGTATTACAATCTAATACTTAGGTTTGATACAAACTATAAAATGAAGCATCTGATTATCATGTTGCATAGTGTATGACATGATGTTAAACAAATAATTGTAGCACACGACACAAGTTTTCATCTGCTGTATACACACCTAAAATTTTAATTATCAATAGATTTTGGTCCGTTAAAAAGAATTATATATACATACACATATATTACTTTTATTGCACATGCATGCTCAAAAACTCTTTCTATATTATTTAAAAGTTAATACATTTATGATTGTATGTAAAATTCTTAAAACAACATTATTAATTTTTAGACATTACACTAAATATGCACTTGAGGGTAATTTCATGTAAACCAAAATATAATTTATAGTTTTAGGAAGTCTTAATTTTTAATAATTTTAAATCTTATCATTAATAGCTAATAATTATTTTATTAAACTTTCTTTTATTTGATTTTGGTAGTTCGCCTAATTTCATACCATCTACAATCTATAATTTATAATTGATAAAATACCTTGCCACAAGTGAATTTTCTTTTAAGGGTGAAGTGTTTGATTCTCACACCTTTGCAATATTTAAATTTTGAGTTAAGTATTGTTTGAGAACCTCAACTTAGAAATTTAGAAATTATTTTCAAAATAGGTATTCACCTTCTTTTATATATTGTTTGAGGTTTTGAGACACTCACCTTTCTTTTTTATGTCGTTTGAGGCATTTAATAAAAAAAACCAATTACTATATATAGCTACTGGAAAATAATGATATGACAATTTCTATTATGCAATATTATTGCTTTTTTTTTTATTTGTAGTTTTTTATTTCATTTTCTAATATTTATCAGGTTATTTCACTAACTAACTATCGAATATGAATATTAAAGAGTATCAATCAATATGACATTTTTTTAATTTTACATTTATTTTTATCATTACTAATATGAGACAAAAATTATGAATCTTGTGAAAAATTAAATAATTTTTATAAATTCATAAAATTTGGTTTATGGTGAATAACGTTAGAAAAATAAAGAAAAGAAAAAAATTTAATAAAAAGAAAATAAAATTAAAAAAAATAACAATCATGTTATTGATGTTATCCAATATATATTTTAAATTTTTTGTAAATTAATTAAGGTAAAAAATTTAAAGAAAAGAATTCAATTTGATGTTCATCAATAATGAATTTTGAGAAATAATTTAAAAAATACTAAAAATTAAAAAAAGAAATATATATATATATATATATAAGAATAAGAAACAAAAATACTATTAAGTGTACAAAAAAATTGGCATGTCACTATTTTCCAATTACTATACTCACCAGTTTTTGATGGAGTGACTTAAATGATAAATAAAAAAAAATGGTCACTACGTCAAACAATATGAAGAAAAGCTAACTAGTGACTTCTTTGAGAATGATTTCTAACTTGAGGTTCTCAAATGATAGTTAACTCTTTATATTTTGTTATCAACTTTATGGTGAAGTTAACATTGAATTTCAACTCTTGAAGTTTGGATGTAAGACCTAAGTGTCATGTGTATGCAGTGTGGAAGTGAGATAGGTGTGGAATTTATAGTTAATTGACATAAAAGCCCTTAAACTTAGAAGAAGGAATTTGTCATACCATGGTTATTTATGACATTTTATATTAAAACTTAGGGAGGATACCATAAGCGGTATATAGCTTCATAATATGGGTGGGGTATTTATGTCATTTTATATTGAAGATTAGAGAAGATCATAAGACATCATAAAGGTTATCTGACTTTTATAATAGTATATAAATATATACTAAACTATTTATAAAATCATTAATGGATTTTCTTATTTTTTTTCAATAGGTTTCTAAAAATAATGAATTCTAACAATAATTAAATTATTCTTATTTATTAAGCTTTTAAATTCTAGGATCTGTAATAACCTGACGCCGACATGCATATTAAAATGTGTACGTAATGTGTGTCATTAGGCAAATACAAAGTAATTTAAACATTTAAACATTTAAATGAATGAGCACTAAAGTAGATATAGAAAAAATAATAATACTATTAATAATATATATATATATATATATATATATATATTTCGGTTATGTGGTAAACTAAAGTACCTAGTTTAATTCATTTTGTTATAACCTGGTATTACGACATTAGGAATATTTAATGTAATAACGTCAAGATTTAGGTAACGTAAAAAAAAAAATTAATTATACAAGCAATAAGGATCGATGTGTACGTGAGAGAATGTGGTAAGTAACATAGTTATAGAAGAAATTAAACTAATAAATAATGTAAATTAGAGTCAATAAATAGATTATATACACAGTTAAGACAAAACTAATTCGGTTTGGAGCTTGATATTATAGTGTGAAATTTTTTTAAGAAAGAAAAAAGGTAAAACACATGTGGGAATACAATAAACATTTATACAAATATATGCTTATATACAAATTAAAGAATAAACATACACCAATCATTTTTTTTTTTCTTTGGTGATGTTGATTTTGTCTTTCTTCTTTTCTCTTTTTCATTACATGTTTGGTCGATTTTTTCAATTCCCATTTTTGTTGTTCATCGCCTTTCTTTTCTTTTCATGCATTGGCTTCCTGAATTTTCCAAGTTGCTACCTTGTTTCATTCTTCATGTTCAGCTTGGGATAGATCTTGTAGTCGAGGGAAAAACGTTCTTCTTGCAACCAAAACTCTTCTCTTTTCCTTCTTGATTCCATCTTGACTTCCTTAGCTTTGAGCCTCTAGTTGACCGAGCCCTGGCAATCATCCTAGGAGGTGTGACTTTGGGCTGTCTTGGTTAGGGTTGTAGCAAACGATAGCTATCTTGCCCTCTTCAAATTCCGCCTCCTTTTTGCTATTTTCCCTCTTGGTTAGTCACACCAAAGGGAGCAGTAGCAACTCAGTGGCGTGAAAGTGGCAGCAACCCACAACCTCCTACCTTTAGCCTAATTCCATCAACAATAGTATTGTTGAAGTCTTGCAGTCAATAAGAATGTATGGGCAGCATCGTGGATGAAAGGCTTACAGCTTTGGTATGGTGTGTGGCCAACTTTGGGAAGGTGACAGAAAACTAGGTGCTGGCAAGAAGGGTGAGTTGTCTTCACTTGTTGAATTATTTAGTTGAGGTGGCTTTATAGTTAATTGCTGAATTTAGGGGTATGAAATTAATGAGTAGGAAGGATAAGGGTAATAATTAAAGGTTAATATGAGTATGATGATTGTATTTGCGGAAGATATAGATATGAATCTTTACATATATATTGTAGACTAAAATATGCATGTAAGGTATTTGACAATATGCTTAGGAGAAATCAAATGTAAATATATGCATGAAAGTTAATGAAACTTTAAAATAGACACATATATGTATATATAATGGGTATATGATTTGTGGGAAAATAAGTTTTAAAAATGGGTTTATGTTGATATGAAATGCCTAAATGAAACTAGTTATAAGGGAATGAGTAAAACTTGGCTATTCCAAATTGTTGGGAGATTAAGTATTATTTGAGTTTGAATAAAAGTTTATAAACAAGAGCAAAGAGTGGTTGGTTGATATGGTGAATGAGAATTTGAAGAAAGGGAGTAATGGGTATGAACAAAGGAGGTTTAGTTGTGAGGGGAAGTGTTAAAAGTGAGAGTTGAATGGTTTTTGAAGGGATGCAGGGCAGATTTCATGGGTGAGAGAAATTTTGTGTTTCGGATACTTTCAGGGCATACTTAAATTACTTGTTCTAAATATAAAATAAAACTTAGAGTCTTGATAGGATATCTACAAAATTTCGTAGCTTGGTTCCAAATATGTTGTGAGTTATAGCTGTTTCACTCTGGCTAGGTCAAGCAGGTAATGCTCTATTTTTGGTTCATGTAAGAAATTGAGTGGGTTTGTGACTGATTTTAGAAAAATTTTCTAAATAATAAAGATAGATATACTTGTCTATTAATAAACCCAACAAACAGAATAGGATTTCATTTTTCCTAGAGAAATTTATGTTCAATTAACTAAAGTAAGGTCAAAGCTGTCAAAATCCTACTTTTTGTAGAATTGGATGCAACTTCAAAGAATAAACTGTATTGATATACAAATCCAAAAATTACAAATGATATACCATTATAAAGCTACATGTATCTAGTATTTTATAAATTTAAAACTAGATTTGAAATTTCCTAGAGAAAGATATGATGGTTAAAGTGGGCACTGGTCCAAACCCCAAGTTTATACAGTTTCAACATCTCTTATTTACTAATTGTTTTCTATCTTTTCTAATGATTTCTTCTACCCTATGCATTGTCAAGATATTTAAAATGTCTCTTTATTATTAACCTTATCACATAAAGTATAATTCATATTACTTGACATGTAATAGCTTAATAGACTTTCATAAAAAAAACCTATACAAGTTGAGATAGAAGCTTAGTAATTAAAAGATTATAACAATCACGTTTGAACTAAGTATTATTTGGGAATATCAATTTCATTTTCGGATTCCAATGTGGACCTGATTAGACGCACGGAAGCAAGTGTGTGTGACGAGTGGAATCGGTTAGTGGTTAATCGCTGTCTTAGAGGCTAGATTAATATGTGTAATTATATGTTTATTTGAATATACGTGATATATAGAAATTAAGCAAGTAGAGTATTTCAGTAATTTATTTGAATTATTTTTGTTTGACATTGATTGCTTTGTTTAACGTTGGCTGTGGTTGATAAGGGCTAACAAAGTCAGGTTTTTTTGAAAAAAAAAAATGATTTTTATCTCCGAAATTAAAAATCTAGGTGTACCTAGGATGTTTTAATTTAAAATCATAAGAAAATTCTGATTTTGAATAAATGTTTTGCTTTTAATTGAGTGCTCAGCCCCAGTTGGATGGATTGTGTACAGAGATCAATTTATTAAGCAGACACGTAAATGCCCAGTAGGGGGTGATAATGTTGTCCGGGGCTGGGTCACTCATTGGCCCTTT
The DNA here is from genome assembly GCA_029379385.1 of Quillaja saponaria. Taxonomy (NCBI): domain Eukaryota; kingdom Viridiplantae; phylum Streptophyta; class Magnoliopsida; order Fabales; family Quillajaceae; genus Quillaja; species Quillaja saponaria. The sequence goes on along the minus strand of CM055611.1, from coordinate 10,031,969 downwards.
GATTGCTTTGCATGATATTGTTGCTCTGATTTAAATTGTGATCCTGTATGTCATATAAATTGTGAATTTGTGCAAGTTACCATATGTACGTGTCATGTGAAATGTTATATGAACGATATTACATAATGTTACTATCTATGTGTTATACACTTGTATTGTGTGATGCTAAATTTTCCACTCATGGAGTCCATAGGACTTACCCCTCTCTAGTGAATATTTTTTTAATGACAGGAGTTTGGTGCATGGCGTCGCCAAGTTTAGGACTTACCGAATGAGTGTGGCACTATAATTTTGGGATCTCAAACTTGCAGTTAAGGATGGAAGTTTGTAGTCACATTAGAATTGTGGGTGTCAAATTTGGTATGATGTAATATTCTAGTATTTGTCTTGTTGAAGATGTGAACGGAGCTGAGCTACTTATTATCTTTGTGTTGTGTTGCATAAGAAAAAGAGTCTACAAGAATATATTTTAAGGCATGTTCCCTAGTACAAGGAACCGCTGCCGATTTGTTTCAATCAATAAACTTTGAATGTTAACTTTTGTGTTTATGAATTCTTTGTTTTTTTTTTTTTTCATTGGTTGATCAAGCATCATAGTCGATCCTATATTTGAGTCAGGGTTACAGAGGTTTGGTTACCATTTCTCTAGCCGATCTTATGAAAGGTGTGATAAGTTGGTATCAGAGCTTGGGTTTAGAGATTTGTGACTGCAAATACCAGACGTTGTTGCTTTGTTTACATATATTACCTGGGGCGTATGTAGGCTAAGTGATATGTTCTAATTCATCCTGAAATTTCAAGTTGTGATCCCCTAACGTGCCATTCTTGACCTTATATGATATGTAAGTCTTAAATTCAACTGTGTTTCCTTAGACTCGATAACGTGTGGTTGTCATGTTATGAGTCATGTGAGATAATGAAATATTGGCTTTGATCAAGAATTAACCAGTTCTCAAGTGTCTCTGACATGGTATTCGGATCGTAAAAGAATATAGGTGTCTTAACTAAGATCTTAGTAACAGTAGCCTCTACAAGAGGTAAACATTTCAGTTTAGTTCAACAAACCACCCAGCCATTTGTAAGGTTAATATACTTAGGATTTTTATAATAACACTAGAGAGCAAAGGAGATAGGAGACCTATTTGACATAGACTGTACAAACTTTCAAAGAACCCACCTTAAAGCTATGTATGATCATAGAGGAACGAACCGTGGAAACGCATATACATGTATAGCCCATTCATTTAAATTCTTTCCAAAGGATATAAAAGGTTTCCTTTCCAACGTTAAGTCTGCAAACCAATCTCGATATTAAATATCGATGCCTAGAACCAACATACTCAGTGACTAAGAGAATGAAGAATAAAGTCTAAATTATCTCAAGTTTAAGTGTGGTTAGGAATTATCGAAGAAACCCACTTCAAACTTGTTTATTTTATGGTGAAATGAATTGTGGAAACATATATACACGTTTAGCCCATCTATTTTTTTCTCAAGTCTTTGTCTTGGGAAAGCATGAAAAGTTTTCTTTTTAATGGCATGCTTGCAAACTAATTTTACTATTAAATATCAAATCTTGGAAATAATATACTTTTCAATTAAAAGAAATGAATCTTTCTTTCTGATTGTGTAATGATTAACAGTAGCTGAATTTTTCCTTTCTCTAACATTTGAAATTATTTAATCAATTGTAAAGACTCAAGACTCTTTTTACACATGGAATATTATTAAGCATAGACTAAGAAAGGATAATGATCCAAAAACTATTCTCTATAAACAATGAAATATCACAAGATTTTAGACATGTCTTTTTAAAACTTTCTTCACAAGTCTAGTTAATCAAGCCAATGATGCTACTCATGTTCCTGTTCACTTTGAGAGTATAACAGTATGTGGTCAATGAAATCGACAACAAACTGATCCAAGAAAGGCTTAAATATAGAATTCATCAAGTCTATGAACGCTGCAGGAGCATTGGTAAGTCCAAAAGATATAAAGCTGGGATATTCTGAACAAAGGTCAATCTCGGACAAACACTAAGCTCCCAGCAACTGATTAAATAAATCATTGATCCTGGAAAGAGGATACTTATTTTAACTGTGACCTTATTTAATTGTTGATAATTGATACACAGTTGAAATGAGCTATTTTTTTTAAGCAAAACAGAAGTACCCTAAGGAGATGAATTGGGATAGCTGAATCTTTTATCTAATAAATCTTGCAATTATACTTTAAACTCCCGTAGCTCACTAGGACCCATTCTATAGAGGGACATAGAAATTGGTTGAATACCAGGTAATAAGATAATGCTAAATTCAATCCCTCGATTGGGAGGAAGCTCTTCAGGAAATATGTTCTAAAAGAGGACACACCCCTACCTGAGTATCCCTGACAAGGGATAAATACGCCTGATGTTCCTTCCTAATAATCCGTTATATAGTACTTGTGGGATTTTGCAAACATTTAAAGGATACAATAAAAAGTTATGTTAAATTCTTTAAGGATGAAATTTTGATATAATGAATTTAAAGCATGAAATCTATTGGGGTTGAGCGAGTATGTTTTTACCTTTAAAGAAAGTTAAATTTAAAATTTGCATAGAATATTTTTCGGATTTGAGGCCTTTGTTTGGGTTCTAATATTTCTATTTAATTTATTTCATAACAATTGCATCAATTTTGATAACACCCGTTACAGTACTTATTATTCAAAGAGAAAATTTATCCAGTAATATCGGCTAATTAATTATAGAGTGTTACAAACTGTTATAAATATATATATTTAACTATACCATGGCATCCTTCCAAACTGATTTCAGATTGCTATGTCTTAACTCCATAGCAATTAGACTTCCATGATGAAAGTTATTTGGTATTGATCGTAAGGGGAATCCTTGCCAACACAGCCATCTCAAGTCTTCTAAAAATTTTTTGTATTAACCAATGAGTTGAACGTGATGAAATTGTAGCAATCTGAGTCTCTTCATCTTCTTAAATGTCTTAGTGTTGAAATTCACTGTCTTGAATCTGTGCAGCCATGAACAATTGCTTCGATCAACCAGGCTTCGTCATCGCTCTCAATGATTTTTAGAAATCAAAGGCAATTTGTAAGGGAAACAGCATAAGAATGAGCAAACAAATATATGTATATGAGAATATCTGTACAACTAATGTGACTTCAGTGGAATGGTCTAATTTTTTCTTTTTTAATATCCCAAGAATTATGGAAACAAGTATTTACAAATTTTCACCTTTTTACAGTAGATTCCCTGTACAGTCACCCCTTACATTTAATTTAAAAAGACACCAATTCACCTTTGGCATCTCTCAAGTTTCTAGTCCCAAAATAACAGTATCAAAAAATGTATCATATACTTGCATTAAGCAATCTGTCAAACATTTTCAAAGATATAATACGTGGTTATGCCTTTTGCTTAGTTTTACAACCATTGTCCTACAGTGAATTTATTACTTAGCATCTACATCCAAGTAACAGATGGAAGATTTAAGCCTATCACCTGTCAGTATTGGTTATTTACAGGTCTAAAGGCTTAAACCTACTTAGTTCAATGTTTAAACATGAGAAAAATATTATGGGTTATTCAGACACAAAAAAGAGGAAAATTAAAACATAATCTATTACATAGATGAATCCCACCCCCCTTTCAAGACCAGAAACCAAAATTTTCACCCATTAAAGAAAGGACTCCATGATCTGAATAGTTTGAATTTAAGACATAGTCTCAGGTTCAAATCTCACTTGTCTTCAAGGGTTGTGGAATTTACGGAAAATAGGACAACTACTAAAATAAAGAAAGAAAGAAAGAAAAATTTCATTCAATATACTCCGAACTTAAATACCATTCACTCTTTTTAAGTCTTAAATAACATACCGTTAATGATCACGCCGTTCAAGTTTTTGAAAAGCTTCCGCAAAATAGCCTGTTTACTTCTGTACATCACCTGGATCCACGTTGTAGAATATAGGTATCACCGTGAGCCCCATGGTTCTCTGACACTACATTATTTTAACCAATTCCTGCAAACATCATATGGAATTAGCGTAATTCCTAGAGAAAACAATGACGCAAATTTTATTGCTGTCGATTGTGCCGGTGACATGTTGTCCCCTTTAAGGAGGTCCTTGTAGTCTATGAAGGTATCCTTACGACATCTATTAGAAAACCCATAAAAAAAAGAAAGTAAAAGTGATGACATTTTATAAGAACAAGCGCTAGTGAGCAATAAAGTCTTTCTCATCCATGTGAATGCACACTCTGGATAGTACTATACTGTCTACTTATTTTCCGACTCAAATCTTCTCATGTGCCCTACAACATGACCAATTCTTTAATATAAGCCCTTTATATAAGACATTTACGGTCTCACGTAAAACAAGGTCACTTCCCCTACTTAATAGATATATATATATATATATTTTCTTTCTTATTCCCTCCACACAAAACTTTTGTGCCTCTTTTTTATTCTTCCCTGATCTCTCTCCTACTCTGTCGTTTTCCTACCTCCTAAAATCCATAAAGTCTGTGAGTTTTAATCGTTCTTTAAATCAAAATTGAAAAATAACCATAGAAAAAGCGAGCAATAGGAACTCTCTTATTTTTAATTGTTCTTATCACAAATCTCTTCATCTAGTGGCGGGGAACAAAAATCTTTTCCACTAGCTGAATTCGTCTTGTGTGATGCACAGGATGTTTTATTTTATATTTTAAATTGTCAATTTATAATATATTTTATTTTATAAGAATATAAATTTATAATAATTTTTATTTTATTTATTTAGTTTTTTGTGTTGTATATATCTTTATATATTTTATTTTTATGAAATTATTTATTTCTAAATGCTCTCGACGCGTACAATGAATATGTTATTTTATTTATATTCCACTAAACCATAATTCAAACATTTTAGTAGCACATTTTACATATTTGTCATTTTTAGTTTAAAAAAAGAATAAAGTTTATAATGCATCAAATATTAGTTAAGTATATAGTTTGAGGTTAAGTTGCCTAACTTTTGGTTTAGGAGTTAAATTTTTTTATATATTTTTTCAAGTACTCTAAAAAGTAATTTTGATGGCTCATTCATTCATACATACATGTCAAGTTGGCGTATATGCACGTTTTGAATAAAATTAGTAATCAATAACAACCACAAATATTATAATAATTAGGTAAGAATATGAATTATCAGTAATTCATCTGTAATTTATGTCAATTAGTTTTTTTCCTGAAATTTTTCTTCTTCCATAACGTTTTCCTTCCTTATATATATTAATCATATTTTATTTTACCATTAACTATTAATAATTACTACAATAATTAGTCTAATGCATAACTCAATACTCAATTAATTTATTCCCTATATTAATTACCTTTTTCTCATAAAATAAATAAATAAATAGTGTAACTACTCATTTCTGATTCATCCGTAACTTACTACTATTAATTTGTCATAATTCATTCCCTATATTAATTGCATTTTTTTTTTTAAATAGCATAACAATTTATTTCTAATTCATCCTCAACATAACACTATTAATTTGTCTTAATTAATTTTTGCTTGAAATTTTTCTCTTTTCATATTTTTTCATTCTTTGTATTAATCATATATTTTACTGTATCACTAGCTATTAATAAACTACGATAATTAGAACAATGAATGACCCATTTTTAATTTCATCTTTGTGTATAATTAATTTATTCTCTATATTAATTATTTTTAAAATAATATTTATTAGATATGATTACAATTTTGAGAGGTTATAGGCATTACCTGAAAAAATTTAATAGATAAGAAAAATCATCACCAAATTAAGATGTAGAGATAGTGAGAGGTTTGAATTTTTAAAATAACATTTATTAGACATGATTACAATTTTGAGAGATTTTAGGAGTTAACTAAAAATTTAATAGATACCAAAAATAACACATAATTAACTTTTGTATTAATTTCAATACAAGAAAGTTTGAAATTTTTTATTAGAAAAAACTTTGGCAGTGTCACACCACTCATGGAGGCATGACTGGCCGGAGGATTAGATAACCAAACTTCCGTAACCCTGACTTTAAAACAAAGAAACAAATACGACTCGTGACAAAAAAATAAATTTGTTAAAACAGAAAATAACTATAAAAGTTTGTTTACTAACACAAATAACCATTTACTAAAAAACATTTGACAAAAATTCCCTGCAATGTAGAACATGCCTAAGATACTAATATGTAAAATCTTGATTCCATTCAATTAAATAACAACAAAGTCAACATAACCAAGGAGCTCCGCTCCGTTAATACCATAAACTGTAACAAATTGACTTATACACAGACAACTTATACAAACCCAACACCTTAATTGTGACTGCAAATTTTCATCCTTTAACTTCAAGTCTGAGATATTGGGAAATACCTTGCCGTACTCTATCATCAAGTCACGAGCTCGTCAAAACCATATGCTGAAATCCTGTTACTAAAAAAATGACAGCAAAGAGGAGTGAGTCCCACAGACTCAGCGAACAAACAACGTACCCTGAGGGTACCAGCATCAATTAAAGCATATATCACCATTTGATCTCAAGTAATAAGATTTATGTCTTAGTTCAATAGTACACGTACGTATTTGTAATTCTCATAAACCCATGGGTCACATATTTCATAACATATAAAAATCAATTCAGATATTCAAAATTCACAATTCCAAACAAAACAATCAAAGCATTACAAGCAATCAAAGGGCCAACGAGTAACTCAACCCAGCATAACAGTATCACCTCCCACCGAGCATATACGCTTCCGCACAACAAATTAATCTCCGTACATAAATCATCCCATTGGGGCTGACTACTCTACTTTTAAAAAAATTTATCAGAATCAAAACATTTCAGAAATTCAAATCAGAAGATCCTAGGTGCACCTAGATTTTAAATTCAGAACTAAAAATCATTTCTCAGAAAATTTCACTTTGTTGCCCCTTATCAACCACAACCAATATCACACAAATATAATTCAAATAAATCACTAAAATATTGCAGTTGCTTATTTTTCCATATAGCACATTTATTCAAATACACACACAATGTGCACATAATAATCTGGTAACCAAAGTACACGTAATTCACTTACCCCTCAAGTACGTGGTTCGTCAGTTCGTCTAATTTGTAATGGTGTCGGAAAATCCTCGACACGCTCTGAAGCTGAAAATCATAAATTCATATATTCTATTAATAATCATTTCAAAGTTAATTCTATGATTTTTTAATTGTACGTAATTATGTCTAATATGTTTCTTAAGTAAGGTTAATTAATTAATTTAAATTTCATGACTTAACATTAACTTAGTCAAATTTTTATTTTGTTTTCCAAATTCATTATTTAACAATAGATACATACATAATTTAATTTCCAAAAATATATATATTAAAATTTAATTTTTAACTAGTTATTTTGTTGAATACTTGAAAATAAATTGTTTGCATAATTGTATCAATAAATATATATGTTACTTGCTTAACATTAGTTTCCATTTTATTTATGCTCCATTCCTAATTCAACTTAAACGAACTTTCAGTTTTTCACAATCCTTACATTCTCACTCTAGAATTCACCTTATATTACCATTCAACTTATATTAACAATTTAAACTAATTCTTCAATAGTTCACATAGTTCAAATTTCTACTCTAACTTGAATTTCACAATCCGGGTATTCAAATTCTTTAAATTTAAATAATTTTTCTCTTCTTTCAATTATCACTTCACAATTTCTTTGATCTTAAATCTTTATTCATTCTACGATTTAATTCAACACCACATCATTTAGTAACAACTTGAAACCTCACGGCACAAACAAAATTTCTACACTTGGCTATTCTTCACCCACACTGCTGCATCTCAAGATTGAGGATAGACCTTCAGCCACTTCAGCCGCAAGGAGCCCAAATAGAGTATCACTAAGTTGCTAGAACCTATTTTCCTTATGGCTGAAATCAACTCTTCACCGGCTTCCCTCTCCTTCACGGCAGCACGTACCACAACATGGAACAGGTACCTAAATTACCATATTCAATTGTGTTACAAGAAGGAGGAGCAACGGTGGTCTTCCACTGAGCAGAGCCCTTTTCTTTTCCTTCTTTAATTAATTGCTGGAATTTCAATACACCACCACCTGTTTGATGCTCAACCCAATTCACACGCAGCTGCAAGAACCAAACAGGGCCGGGTACTGATCAGTTAGAAGGGAGCTAAAATCTTCATCCCTTAATACCCTTGCTTGAATGACTCCCAGCCCTCAAATCCCTAACTTCCTTTCAGCGTTTACCCAAAAGAAACCAACTAAGCAACTTTCCAGCCCAGCAAACGTGCACGCCCAAAGGATACAGCTTCGTCCACCCACAATTTCTTCAGTTTTCTAGCAACAGAGTCAAGAAAGAATGGCGTAGCATTGAAGGCGGTTGTCAGGAGGAAAGCAAACAAAAAAAAAGCAAGGAAGTCATGTAATGATCAAGGAGTCAACTAACATGGAGTAAAATAATAAGAAAAGTTATTGGTGGCTTACATTCAGTCTTACAATATATATATTATTAATGAATTAAGTTGCACTAAGAAGAGTGTGTGAATTTGATTTAATTACAACTTGAGTGATTTGACTTTTATATATATATATATATATATATAATAATATACAACAATTAAGTACACACTTAACCTACTCACTTAGTTATTGGGTTATAACATTTTAATTTTAATTTTTAATAAAATTTATTCAGCTAGTCACACAATTTACGTAAGAATATCATAACGCATATATTAAACTATCGGGATATTATAATCCCTCCCCCTTAAAAGAATTTGGTCCCGAATTTCAACAACAGATATAGATAAATTGTTTACTTAGATCGGACGTAAATATTGTCATTTCACTACAATCTCAGTTTCCTGCGTAATTTCTTGTTTTTTATAACACTATCGAATAATTTTCACTAAAGGAAATTTACAAGTTTGCTTCTTAGTTTTCACAAAAAATGGATCGAAATTTACGGACTTGTCTATTTATACTCACCACTGGTTATTTCTTATAAATTAGTTTCTTATCCAATTTTTACTTCATAGAATTGTAACACATGAAACTTTGCCAATACGGATATACACTAGCATAAAATAAATCAGTCTAATTGAATTAACTGTTTAACTTAATTAGCCAAAATAAAATTCCAAGTTTTTATTTATTTATTGATTATTATTATTATTAATTTTTTTTTTTTTTTTGAAAACGAAATCAACCTCTTGAAACACTAAAATCAATATTTTTATTACAACACTCCACTAGGCTTCTGATGCAGTATTCTAATAATTAAACACCTAAACTCCAATCTACGGTCAGAATCATATCATATTTCTTATTTAAAATTCAAATTGATAATCCAAATTAGATAATTAAATAAATAAAATAAATTAACTTCTAGTTACTTTCAGTTTTGAACTATTTTCTTTGGTTAACAATAATTGAATTCTTAACTTTCTTATTTCCTATGAATGATGTATAAATATCTTTTCTCTCTATACCTAAAAATTCAAATATATAAGCAAAGTATGTAAAAACTACCATGTTACCTCTCCCTTAATCAAAGTACTAATAACATACTCATGTTCTAAAGATTAAATTAGTTAATTAAAAGATTTAAATTATCTAGAAATCATTTTATCTATTACAATGGAGTCCTCTATGTAATATTGCTATACTTGACATATAATTTTCATAATATAAAACTTTTATTATTACCATTAATGGTATGTGATACTAATTTGTTTATAGCGTTACTATACATTTCTTATTGCAGGTTGGTTATCTATCAATACATATTTAACTTAAGATATAATTAAAAATTTTGCCTAAATGAGTAATTTACAGAAAGTTAACAATAGATTTTATTAACAATTAGTCGTTTTTAGCATTTGAAATAACTTAATGCATCTAGTAAATCATTTTAGAAAACCCCATTGACTATAAATAGAACCTATACTAGTTCATACAATAATTGGTTGTTTAGGGACTAGCGTTATATACCGTTTCTTTCTTCTTCTTTTTTTTTTTCCTATATTCATCCTTATTTATTTTAATCGAGACTTATATTGTATTATTCTAATGCCATGATTTAATATCAAATAATAATAGTTAAGTTTGCAATCGATATCTGTTCCAATTGTACCTATAAAATTGTATATATATATTTTAAATCTTATTAACTCTAATTGACACTATTTATTAACTTAATGCCTTTTATACTCATATTCCGTATCACCACCCCTCAATATACATATCAATACTCATTAATCTTACTAAATTAAAAATTCCATGCTATCTTAACTTTCTAATATTGTCATAATAAATTGTAACACTTTGTAAATAAATAACCGATTTAACTAGATGAATTTTCTCTTTGAATAATAAGTACTACAACAGGTGTTACAAAAATTGATGTAATTGTTATGAAATGAATTTAAAATATTAGAACCTAACGAAAAGCCTAAAATCCAAAAATATTCTATGCAAATTTCAAAATTAACTTTTCATTAAGGATTAAACCATACCTACTCAACCCCCAATAGATCTCAAGCTTTTAGCTCATTGTATCAAAATTTCATACTTGAAGAATTTAACACCGCTTTTCATTGTATCTCTTAAATATTTGCAAAGTCACACAAATATTACTCCTTATTTCTTACCCTCACGGCTTATTAAAGAAACATCAGGCTTATTTAGCCTTTGCAAAGGATACTCAGTTAGAATGTCCTCCTTTGGATAATATCACGATAGTGAGGGAGTTTTCTGATGTAGTTATGGAAAAGCTTCCTAGGCTTTCTCCCTGTTGAATATAAGAAGAATGTATATTCAGATGATTTTAAATATATAAGAGGGAGCCTCTATTTATAGGCTAAAGTGTTTAACCTAACATAGTGAACCTAGACTAAATATTAACCAAATACCTAATAGAAATTACACAAAAATAAAGAAACTATAAATAAGGAAATTTGACCTACTAATTAAGCTGCCTATATTTACACTCTAACACTTCCCCTCAAGCTGGAGTATAAAGATTATATGTTCCAAGCTTGTTACATAGATATCGCAATCGGTTTCCTGTCAAAGATTTTGTGAATAAGTCTGCTAACTGATCTTCTGATTTTGCACATGTAGTCTTGATTGTATTATCTATAAGCTTTTCACGAATGAAATGATAGTCAACTTTTATATGTTTTGTTTATTCATGAAAGACTGGGTTTGATGCAATATGTAATGCAGCTTGATTATCACATACTAACTCCATAGACTGAGTGTAGAAATCCAAGTTCGTCTAATAGATTTTTCAGCCAAACTAACTCAGCAGTGGTATGAGTCATGGCCCTATATTCAGATTCAGCACTGGATCTTGCAACAACAGCCTGCTTTTTGCTTTTCCATGAACTAAGATTTCCACCCAGAAATATACAATATCCTGTAGTAGATCTTCTGTCAAATTGAGAGCCTGCCCAATCAGCATCGCTATAACCTTGAACTGGAGTAGAATTATGTTTATGGACTAATGTATGACCACGACCATGTCCTCGAACTAGAGTGTGCCCATGATTCTTATATAACAATCCCTTTCTGGGTGCAGTTTTAAGATATCTTAGATACGAATAATACCATTCCAATGAGATGTTCGAGGCTGAAAAAGAAATTGGCTAACCATACTAGTTGCAAAAGCAATATCTGGTCTAATGACTATGAGATAATTCAACTTACCAACAAGACATCTATATTGTTCAGGATTAGTCAGTAGTTCCCTCTCATCTGGTACAAGTTTAGTGTTAGGATCCATAGGAGTATCTACAGGTTTGGAATCTAACATACCTATATCACTCAAGTATCCAGACAATAATTTCTTTGAGAAAGGCAAATACCCAATTGTGATCTTGCAACCTCAATCCCAAAAAGTATTTTAGTTATCCTAAGTCTTTAGTTTGAAACTTAGACTGTAGGAATGATTTCAATTGTTGAATCTAATGATTATCATCACCTGTAATCACAATATCATCCACATATATAATTAAAAGAATTCTACCTATTAGGTGTATGTTTATAGAAAACTGAGTGATCAACAGTACACCTCTGAAGGCTAAAACTAAGAACAACTTCACTGAATCTACTAAACCAAGCTCTAGGAGATTGCTTTAAGCCATATAAAGACTTTTTCAATCGACACACCATCAGGATGAACTTTTACGATGTATACCCATTTACATTCAACAGTGGATTTTCCAGAAGGTAAAGAGACTAGTTCCTAAGTACCATTAGTATGTAAGGCATTCATTTCATCAACCATGGCCTGCCGCCGCCCAGGATGAGTAAGAGCATTACTGGTGGACTTTGGAACATAAATAGAAGACAAAGAGTATACAAATGCATAATAGGGTGAAGATAAACGATGATAACTCAAAAAAGTATAAATTGAATAAGGATTACGAGTTAAACAAGTACCTCTTCTTAAAATAGGTGGTGAAGCAGGATCCGAGGCATGGGAAGGTGTTGGTACAAAAGGCGAGTCATCAGGTACATCAACACTGTCTGCTGGAAGATCAGGTAATGGCGCAGATGATGCATGGTCATTTGGTCCAAGATAAGGAATCGAAAGAGCCTCAGAGATAAAAGGTGACTCGGGAATAGTCGAGGGAAAGAATGAAGATTCCTTAAAAAATGTAACATAAGCGGAGATAAAATAACGATTCTTATCTGGACAGTAACATTTATACCCTTTTTAAAGGCGAGAATAACCCAAGAAGATGCATTTAATTGATTTGGAAGAGAGTTTATCCTGTCCAGGTGTTAGATCATGAACAAAACAAATACAACCAAAGATACGAAGCGGAAGTGAATATAAGGGATGATTAGGAAATATGATAGAATATGGAATTTTGTTATGCAATGTAGAAGATGGCATACGATTAATAAGGTAGCATGCAGTAAGTACAACATCACCCCAAAACCGAAGTGGAACATGACCATGAAGTAATAGAGTGCGAGCTATTTCAATTAAATGTCTGTTTTTGCACTCAGCAACTCCATTTTGTTGAGGGTGTGAGAACAAGATGATTGATACAACAGACCTTGAGATGTCATAAAGTGCTGAAATGATGTAGAAAAATATTCACGTGCATTATCACTATGCAAAATACGAATAGAAACACCAAATTGTGTTTTAATTTCAGCACAAAATTGTTGGAATATAGAAAATAACTCAGAACTATTTTTCATTAAAAATAACCACGTGCAACGAGAATAATCATTAATAAAGATTACGAAATACTGAAATCCCAAAGATGAACTAACACGACTAGGACCCCAAACATCAGTATGAACAAGATGAAAGGGAGACTGCTCTAAAACGACTATGCTTTGGAAACGAAGCACGTGTGTGCTTGCCAAGCTGACACGATTCACAATTTAAAGATGACAGAGATGACAAGCGAGGAACCATCTTCTGAAGCTTAGATAGACTAGGATGACCCAATCGACTGTGAATGAGAATAGGTGATATATCTGTAGAGCAAGCCACTGAAGATGTAGGTAGTGTGGTAAGATGGTAGAGGTCCTGTGACTCACACCCTGTGCCAATCGTTCGTCCCGTACGTCGGTCATGTATAGTAAAAGAATCATCAATGAAAGTGACAGAACAATTGAGAGAACGAGTCAATTGACTAATAGAAATCAGATAGAATGAACATTCAGGGAGATAAAGCATAGATTCTAAAGGCAAAGAAAATAATGGTGTAGCTTGACCTATACCTTTAGCAATGGTTGTAGAGCCATTAGCTATAATGACAGTGGAAAGTGATGATGGATTACTAATACTAGAAAAAAGTTTGGGATTACCAGATATGTGATCAAAGGCACTAGAATCAAGAATCCAAGTGTCAGAAGGGGTCTAAGAGAGGCAAGCGACAGAAGTACTATGAGAAGATTGCTGGGTAGCTTGATACTGGAGGAACTTATCATATTCAGTAGCTGATAATGAGATATTAATAAGCTTGTCTTTAGATGGTGAAAATTCAAGTGAATTGGTTGATTGAATAATGTTAGCTGTAGTAATAACAGTGGATCCAGAAAACACAGAGGTAAAAGTACTAGGTTTTGACATATCGATTTCAGATTTTTCAGAGGTAGACATACTAATGAACAGTACCCCCCGATGAACAATAATCGTACTGCTAGAATGAAACGCAGCAATAGAAAGACACGCTAGAATGAAACGCAGTAATAGAGAGACATGCTAGAATGAAACGTAGCAATAGAGAGACACGCTGGAAAGAAACAGCGGAAAATAAAAATTAGGGTTTTTTTTCAAAAGAAAATAAAAATTACAGTTTTTTCTCCCTAAGCTCTGATACCATGTTGAATATAAGAAGAATGTATATTCAGATGATTTTAAATGTACAAGAGGGAGCCTCTATTTATAGGCTAAAGTGTTTAACCTAACATAGTGAACCTAGATTAAATATCAACCAAATACGTAATAGAAATTACATAGAAATAAGGAAACTATAAATAAGGAAATTTGACCCACTAATTAAGCTGACTATATTTACACTCTAACACTCTCGATTGAAAGATTGAATTTAGCATTGAGTTATTACCTGGTACTTAACCAATTGTACGTCCCTTTATAGAATGGCTCCTAGCGGGCTAAGGAAGCTTAAAGTACGATTGTAAATTTTACTAGGTAAGGGATTCAATCATCCTAATTCGTCTCCTTGGGGTACTCCTATTTTGTTTATTAAAAAAAAAGCTCGTTTAGACTGTATATCAATTATCTGCAATTAAATAAGGTCACAGTTAAAAAGTAGTTCAGAATTGACCCCGACCAACCAATATTTCTAAAATTCAAAGTTTTCTAGGTTTGGTTGGCTATTACAGGAGGTTTGAAGTGGGTTTCTTCAATAATTCATAACCATATACAAACTTAAGATGATTTAGACTTTAGACTTTATTCTTTATTCTTTTAATCACTGAGTGTGTTGTTTCTAGACATCAATATTCAATATCGAAATTGGTTTGCAAATTTAATATTGGAAAATGAATACCTTTCGTATCTCTTGGAAAGAAATGAATGGACTACACATGTATGTGCATTTCCATTGTTCATTTCTTTGTGATAATACATAGGCTTAAGATGGGTTCCTCGAAAGTTCATAGCCTATATCAAATAGGTATCTTTTCTCCTTTGCTCTCTATTATTCTCTATTATTATTATAAAAGTCTTGAGTATGTTAATCTCATAAACGGCTAGTTAGGTTGTTGAACTAAACTAAAAGTTTGCCTTTACGAAGGCTATTGTTATAAAACTAAGATCTCAGTTAAATCACCCATATTTTCTACGATCTGACTTTCTTGTCAAAACACATGAGAATTGGTTAATTCCTTATCAAAGCTGATATTTCATTGTCTCACATGACTCATAACACGACAACCATCAATTATCAAGGTTACAGAAACACAATTGAATTTAAGGCCTACCTATAATATTAGGTCAAGAAGGCACGTTAGAGAATCACAACATGAAGTTTTAGGATGAATTAGAATGTATCACTAAACCTACATACGCCCCGGGTAACGTACATAAACAAAGCAACGACGTCCAGTATTTGTAGTCACAGACCTTTAAACCTAAGCTCTGATACTAACTTGTCACACCCCTCATGGAATTATGATTGGCCAAAAGATTAGATAACCAAACTTCAGTAACCCTGACTTTAAAACAAAGAAACAAATACGAATCTTGACAAAAATAAATAAATTTACTAAAACAGAAAATAACTATAAAAGTTTGTTTACTAACACAAATAACCATTTACTAAAAAATTTTGACAAAAATTCCCTGCAATGTAGAACATGTCCAAGATACTAATATGTAAAATCTTGATTCCATTCAATTAAATAACAACAAAGTCAACATAACCAAGGAGCTCCGCTCCGTTAATACCATAAACTGTAACAAATTGACTTATACATAGACAACTTATACAAACCCAACACCCTAATTGTGACTGTAAATTTCCATCACTTAACTACAAGTCTGAGATCCTGGGAAATACCTTGTTGAACTCGATCGGCAAGTCACGAGCTCGTTAAAACCATATGCTGAAATCTTGTTACTAAAAAAAATGACAACAAAGAGGAGTAAGTCCCACAGACTCAGCGAGCAAACAACATACCCTGAGGGTACCAGCATCAATTAAAGCATATATCACCATTTGATCTCAAGTAATAATATTTATGTCTTAGTTCAATAGTACACGTACATATTTGTAATTCTCATAAACCCACCGGTCACATATTTCATAACATATTCAAAATTCACAATTCCAAACAAAACAATCAAAGCATTACAAGCAATCAAAGGGCCAACGAGTAACTCAGCCTCGCATAATAGTATTACCTCCCACCGGGCATATACGCTTCCGCACAACAAATTAATCTCCGTACATAAATCATCCTACCGGGGCTGAGTACTCTACTTTTCAAAACATTTATCAGAATCAAAATATTTCAGAAATTCAAATCAGAATATCTTAGATGCACCTAGATTTTAATTTCGGAATTAAAAATCATTTCTCAGAAAATTTCACTTTGTTTGCCCTTATCAACCACAAGCAATGTCACACAAATATAATTCAAATAAATCACTAAAATATTGCAGTTGCTTATTTTTCTATATAGCACATTTATTCAAATACACACACAATTTGCACATAATAATCTGGCAACCAAATTGCATGTAATTCACTCACCTCTCAAGTACGTGGTTCATTAGTTCGTCTAATTGTAATGGTGTCGGAATATCCTCGACATGCTTTGAAGCTGAAAATCATAAATTCATATATTCTATGAATAATAATTTCAAAGTTAATTCTATGATTTCTTAATTGTACGTAATTTTGTCTAATATGTTTCTTAAGAAAGGTTAATTAATTAATTTAAATTTCATGACTTAATATTAACTCAGTCAAATTTTTATTTTGTTTTCCAAATTCATTATTTAACAAAAATATATATATTGAAATTTAATTTTTAACTAGTTATTTTGTCAAATACTTGAAAATAAATTGTTTGCATAATTGTATCAATAAATATATATGTTACCTGCATAACATTAGTTTCCATTTTATTTATGCTCCATTCCTAATTCAACTTAACCGAACTTTCAATTTTTCACAATCCTTACATTCTCACTTAGAATTCACCTTATATTACCATTCAACTTATATTAACAATTTAAACTAATTCTTCAATAGTTCACATAGTTCAAATTTCTACTCTAAATTGAACTTCACAATCCGAGTATTCAAATTCTTTAAATTTAAATAATTTTTCTCTTCTTTCAATTATCACTTCACAATTTCTTTGATCCTAAATCTTTATTCATTCTACGATTTAATTCAACACCACATCACTTAGTAACTACTTGAAACCTCACGGCACAAACAAAATTTCTACACTTGGCTATTCTTCACCTACATTGCTACATCTCAAGATTGAGGATAGACCTTCAGCCACTTCAGCTGCAAGGAGCCCAAATAAAGTATCACTAAGTTGCTAGAACCCACTTCCTTATGGTTTAAATCAACTCTTCACCGGCTTCCCCCTCCTTCACGGTAGCACATACCACAACATGGAATAGGTACCTAAATTACCATATCCAATTGCGTTACAAGAAGGAGGAGCAACGGTGGTCTTCTACCTAGCAGAGCGCTTTTTTTTTTTCCTTCTTTAATTCATTGCTGGAATTTCAATACACCACCATCTGTTTGATGCTCAACCCCAACGGGTATTGATCAGTTAGAAGGGAGCTAAAATCTTCATCCCTTGCTACCCTTGCTTGAATGACTCCCAGCCCTCAAATCTTTAACTTCCTTTCAGTGTTTACCCAAAAGAAACCAACTAAGCAACTTTCCAGCCCAGCAAACGTGCACGCCCAAAGGATATAGCTTTGTCCAACCACAATTTCTTTAGTTTACTAGCAACAGAGTCAAGAAAGAATGGCGTAGCATTGAAGGCGGTTGTCAGGAGGAAAGCAAACAAAAGAAAAGCAAGGAAGTCGTGTAATGATCAAGAAGGAGTCAATACACATTGAGTTATTGGGTTATAACATTTTAATTCAAATTTTAAGAAAATTTATTCACCTAGTCAAATAATTTACGTAAGAATATCCTAACACATATTAAACTATCGGGTTATTACAGAAAGGTTTTCTTGTAATTTGAAATTAATGTACATTTATTAAATATGATTTATATTTTAAAAAGTTTTAGGAGTTACATGAAAAATTTTAATAAATAAGAGAAAATTATTACCAACTTATGTTATGTATTAACTACAATATAGAATCGTTTGTTTTTGTTTTTAAGGTTTTAATTGTTAATCGTAGAGTCTTTTATGATTTTTTTAAATATGACTTAATTTTTAATTTCAATGTACTTTTTAATTTATGAGATTCTAATATTAATAAAATTATTGTGTGTTTTTTTCATTTTCTTTATTAATATTTTTTATGTTTTAGGTATTTTTATATATTTTATTCTAACATAACTAATCTTAAATTTAATTTTAGAACGAAAAATGGTAAGAGTATAAATAATTTTTTTTATTCTTGACTTTTAAACAAATTCAATTGGTGGATGAAAATTTTGAACCAAACTTGTTTTAAGGAGAAATTAAGCAAAGTGTTATAACCCTATAGTCTAGCGTACATTTTAGAATGTTGTATGTAAGTTATTATGGTTACGTGAGTTATAGATTTTCATGAAATAAATTAAAATTGGAGAATAATTGGATATATTTATATAGATAATTTAAAGTTCACCACATTGATTTACTCAAAATATAAATTTTCTCACGAAGAATTGCATTATGAATGAAAATAGTATATATATATTAATTTAGGGACTAATGATTGATAATTATATTATTTGAATAATATAATCCACCAATTAACTAATCAAGCTTAAACTACAAGTTTACATTATTTTATTTTTATTTTCTTTTCTTCCTTCCTTGTTGACCAACTACATATTTTTTGAAAAATTTCATTTTTTTGTAGTCGGTACTATTTTCTTTCTACCTTCTCCTCCACCGCCTTACAAAATTCCAGAATCCCCTTGTCTTCTTCCCTGTCCATCCAAAAAGATAATTAGTTACGAGTTGCTATTGTGCCTTTTACTTGGTTCTACTGCTATATATGAGTTTAGCCATGAAGGGTGAAAAGGTGGAGATGTTGGAGTGGATGGAAGCCTCTATTTTTCATGGTAGCCTATTAATCCCCTATTTCTGCTTCAATGGGGTGGTGAATTCAGCTCTTAGTTCCCTTCCAAACTTAGCCGTTAGTCTCCTTTCCAAATATTTGTGTGTGTATACACTAGTTGCCTTGGTGATTGCATTATTTTTCCTACAATTACAGCTTTCTTTCTACTGCTGCCAAGCTGAAGTTTTATGTTGTAATTTCCTCTAAACCAACAACTATCTTGCCCTTTTAAACTTCGATTACTACTTTGTATTTGGAGAAAAATTTCCTCTTAATTACAACAGCCACAGAGTTGATGAAATCAAAGGCAATAGCCTCTTAACCGCTACTATAGCAGCTATTAGGTACTTGGGGTTATAGCAAACGACAGCTATCCTGCTGCCCTCTTCTAATTCTGCCTCCACTTTGCTATTTTCCCTCTTTGTTTAGTCAAGCCAAGGTAAGCAATAGCAACTTGGTGGCGTGAAAATGGAAGCAAACCACAACCTTCTACCTTTAGCCTAATTCCATCAACGGCTACCTTGTTGAAGTCTTGCAGTCTGTGAGAGTGTGAGGGTAGCATCATTGATGAAAATGTTATAGCTTTGGTATAGTGTGTGGCTAACTTTGGGAAGGTGACAAAAAACTAGGTCCTTGCTAATAAGGGTGATTTGTCTTCACTTGTTGAATTATTGAGTTGAGATAGCTTTGTAATTATTTAATGAATTTGGGGTATGAAATTAAAGAATAGGAAGGATAAGGGTTGTGATTAAAGGTTAATATGAGTATGTTGATTGTATTTGGAGAATATATAGAAATGAATCTATATATAGATAAAGTAGACTAAAATATGCATGTAAGGTAGTTAACAATATGCTTAGGAGAAATCAAATGTAAATATATGCATGAAAGTTAATGAAACTTTAAAATAAGATAGATATATGTATATATAGTGGTTATATGATTTATGGGAAAGTTAGTCTTGGAAATGGGTTAATGTTGATATAAAATGCCTAAATGAAACTAGTTATTAGGGAAAAAGTAAAACTTGATTATTTCAAATTTTTAGGAGATTAATTATTATTTGAGTTTGAATAAAAGTTTATAAACAAGAGCAAAGAGTGCTTGGTTGAGTGAATGAGGATTTGATGAAAGGGAGTAATGGGTATGAACAAAGGAGGGTTAGTTATGAGGTGAAGTGTTACAAGTAAGAGTTGAATGGTTTTTGAAGGGATGTAGGGCAGGTTTCGTAGGTGAGAGAAATCTTGTGTTTCAGATGCTTTCAGGGCTGAATTGAATTACAAGTTCCAAAGAGAAAAT
Source organism: Quillaja saponaria (assembly GCA_029379385.1). NCBI lineage: Eukaryota > Viridiplantae > Streptophyta > Magnoliopsida > Fabales > Quillajaceae > Quillaja > Quillaja saponaria. Next base: position 10,011,320 of record CM055611.1, on the reverse strand, counting down.
GTAGCTTAGAGTCTTGAGAGGATATCTAGAAAATTTCATAACATGGTTCCAAGTATATTGACAGTTAGAGCTATTGGACTTAGGCTAGGTTTATGTAGGATTTTTAGTGAGTTTCAATCAATCTGGAGAACTTTGTCAGAGGTTGTGATTCGAATTAGCCTAGAATCTATAATAAAATTTGTTCTTAACATCTTGATAAATTAGACTAGAAAGTTTTATAATTTATTTCCCAACTATGAGATTCTGTAAGCATCGGAATTACAATTTGACAACCAGAAATTCGGGCAGTGCCCTATTTTTGTTTATGTGAAGAGTTAAATAAGCTTAAGGCTGATTTTAAGAGAATTTTCTAGATATGAAAGGTAGTTAACATCCTGAATATAAAGTTTAGACTTGGTTTTATTAAATTTGATTAAGCATGTAAGTGAAAATAAACATATATTCGAGGAGGTTATGAAAATGCATAGAAGGAGTAAATTTTAGATAATTGATTGTACTATACACATTCAAATAATACATATGATACCTATTTAGAATATATACATGTTTATTAATAAATCTAACAAACGGAATTGGATTTCCTTTTTTCTAGAGAAAGTTATGTTCAATTAACTAAGGTAAGGTTAGAGCTGCCACAATCCTGCATTTTGAAGAATTTGATTCAACTTTAAAGAATAAACTGTATTGATATATAAATCTAAAAATTACAAATGATATACTATTATAATGCTACATGGGTTTAGTATTTAATAAAATTTACAAAACTGGATTTGGAATTTCCTAGAGGAAGATATGACTGTTAGAGTGAACACGGATCCAAACCCCAAGTTTGGACAGTTTCAACATTTCTAACTCACTGATATTTTCTATTTGTTATAATTGTTTCCTTCTACCCTAGGTATTGTCAAGACATTTAAAATGTCTCTTCATTATCAACCTTACCACATAAAGTACAATTTATAATACTTGACATGCAATGGCTTAATAGAAAATTTTTATAAAGAAACCTATAAGTTGATATATAAGCTTAGTAATTAAGAGATTATAACAATAATGTTTATGAACTAGGTATTGTTTGAAAATATGAATTTCAGTTCCGGATCTTGGACCAGATGAGATGCGTGAACGCAAGTATAAGTGACGAACAGAATTGTTTAAAGGTGAGTGGTTAATTGTTGCCTTTAAGGGCTAGATTATTATGTGTAAATGTATGTATATTTAAATAAATGTGCAATTGTCATGTTTTAGTGAGTTATTTGAATCATACTTGTTTGAAATTGGTTGTGGTTAATAAGGGCTAACAAATTGAAAATTTTCTGAGAAATGATTTTTATTTCTAGAATTGAGATCCAGGTGCACCTAGGATATTTTGATTTGAAATACTAAGATATTCTGATTCTGATAAATGTTTTTAAAGAAATGAGTACTCAGCCCCGATTGGATGGATTGTGTACGGAGAATTAACCTATTGTGCAGGCACGTAAATGCCCGGTGAGGGGAGATACTGTTATGCCGGGCTGAGTTATTCATTGGCTCTTTGCTTGTTTTGTAAGCTATGATTGATTTGTGATTCTATGAGTCATGCAAGTTGTGAATTTATGACGATTACAAATATATACTTGTATTTTGAATAAAATCATAATGTTATTATATATGTTATATACTTGTGTTGAGTGATGCTAGTACTCTTTGGGTACAATTTTTCACTCACAGAATCCATATGACTCACCCCTCTTTTGTGGATATTTTTTTAGTAACAGGACGTTAAAGGAAGTTAACCACTAATACGGGTTTTCTAAGGATTTGATGACAAGGTATTATTTGAAATCTCATACTTGAAGTCAAGGATGAAAGTTTGCAGTCACATTAAAATTATGAGTGTTAAATTTTGTATGATGTAATATTCTAGTATTTGTCTTGTTGATGATGTGGACAGGAGCAGAGCTCTTTCTTGTCTTTGTGTTGTTGTGTAAGAAAAAGAGTTTATAGGTTTATATTTTAAGGGATATTCCTTATTGTAAGGAACCTCTGCCAAAATTTTTAGTAAGTTATGATTTATTAGTCAACAAACTTTTAATGTTAACTTTTGTTTTTTATAAATTTTTATTTTTATTCATTGGTTATTCAAGAGTCATGGTTGTTTCTTTATTTGAGTCAAGGTTACAGAGATTTGGTTACCATTCTTCCGGCTAGTCGTGCCTCCATGAAAGGTGTGATACAAAGAGTTCATAAGAAAATATTGAAATATAATTATTAATATAGATATAATACGTGGATCACTTTTACCCTTTTAACAATACACAACTCTCATAACAAATCTCAATTTGATGTTCTATTCTCGTCTATCTTCTAATCCGTCATGATTTCTCAGACTTTCTTTTTAATCGTTATTACAAAAAATAATTTACAGTTCAATCCCTCTAGCCAGATATGAGAGACCTAAAAGTTTCCACCTCATCTTCTTTCATTTTGCTTCTGGATATGCTTGGTTATCAAAAATTTTGTGGTCTAACTTGTTGCTAATCATGACCACAATTATTAGGCAGTTCTCTAAGTGACCAACTTTCACTCTTCCTCTATACCATCGCTGCTGATACCATCTTAACAATTACCATGTATATGTAGAGTTATATTGACATAAAGGTGGAGATGACCATATCTATATTGTTCAATTTATGTTCATGAAGACAAAGAGTCATAATGGGAAGAGATTTGACAAAAAATGAGTAGTATTACAACATTTGTTATTAGAATTGATAAAGGCATAAGTTTAGATAACTACAATTGACAATTAATGAAGAAAATAAATAATTTGAGAATAAAAAATGGAAAGACACGAATGATTTAGGTTTTTTTTTTTTTGCTGACACACCTTCAAATGGAGGTATGACTAGTCGGAGGAATGGGTGTCCATACTCCCCTAACCCTGAATGTTCAAGCAATGTATCCCACAGATTTATAAACCCATTATAGTTAAGACTACTGCAATACTAATGAAAATACGAGCAGGATTTCCCATACGGTGGAACATACCCATAATATATATACAAGCAACTTATTTACAATGACCACAGTAAACGAAAATATTAAGATACATAGAGGAGCTCCGCTCCTAATAAAATATGTAATCACCATGGTAAATTCAATGTATATCTAGCAATAATACATAATACCTATAGTGACTGCAAATTTCATCATTTACGCTTCAAGTATGCGATATCCGAGATGTACCTTGTCGTAGCAGATTTGGCATATAGCAACTCTACAACGATCAACACTAGTTTCCTAGAAACTAAAAAAAAACCCACAAATGAAAGAATGAGTCACACGGACTCAGTGAGCAAATCATGTATCCTACGAGTACTAGTATCATACAACATATATATCATAGTTTTAAACTCACATTTAAATTTATCTATGCCTATACATGGTTATCATGGTTAAACGATCGCAATGCACTTAGTTCACAATTTCAAGATAACACATAATCATGCCCGCAAACTAACAATTTAACAACTAATTAAACAATCAAAGGGCCAACGAGTAACTCAGCCTCGCATAAAATTATATTTCCCTACCGGGTATTTACGTGCTTGCACAACAATTTAATTCTCCATACCAAAATGTCCCACTGGGGCTAAGCACTCCATTTATTTTAAAAATAATTATCAACATCAGTATAATTCATGTAAAATATCAAATTTAAGATATCATAGGTGCACCTGAACTTTAAATTCAAAAATGAAAATCAATTCTCAGAAAAATTCACGTTCTTGGTTCTTATCAATCACAATCAATATCAAACATATAACATTCAATTAAATCATTGAAATAACTTATTTATTCATTTCACCTTATAACACAACAATTCAAACAAACTCATGGTTGCATACAAAAATCTGATAACTGTAAAGCACATAAGTCACTCACAAGCCCAAGTACGTGGCTCGTCAATCCGTCTCGTCTGTAAAGGTGTTGGAATGTCCTCAACATGATTTGAAGCTAAAAATTATAAATTCATACTTTACTTTTAGTAATCATTATATTATAATTTTGGAGTTCCAAAATCCTATTTACATATCTATATATATATATATATTCAATTACCATACTAAAAATTTGATTGCTATAGAAATATCTAATATTCAGTCACTTATAAGCATTTCCTCAATTCGTGTCATATATGATTAATCCAAATTCTTTGTTTATATATTTTCTCATCCACTAATCAATGTCTTCCCACAAATTTTTCTCATGTTGCACTTAGTGAGTTAAATTAAAATAACTAGAACTTTTGATAGCATATATACTCACATTGAATTTCAAATTTAAACTTATTATTAGACATTCGTTAATCTTAAGATAAATCCATAATTGAAATTGTACACTATTACCACTAATAATTAAATGTTAAACTCTCCTTCCCTAATCTATTCTCAAGTTTAATTATTACACTGTTAGTAACTTTACAAAAATTCAAGATATTAAGTTTTAGAAAAACTCCTACATATATCCTTGCTTCGTTCATTCATACGTTTAACTTAATTCATCGAATCCCTAAGTTAAATCCCCCAACCATCCAATTCCCTAAATTTCATAAACAAGTTACATGAGGCACCCTAGAATTATAATCAACTATCCTTCCTCACGTCAGACTAATATATATATGCAGGGGGTTCCTTATCCTTGTTACTGAATTCATTTATCCCACGGTTACAAGGATTAATCGAGGCGTGAACTAAAGAGTCCAAGATTGCTGCCTTACATGATATTTCTCACGGCTTGATTATCAAGTGAGCATCAACCTGCCCTGATTACTAGAAGTACCATGGTGATTGTCACTGCCGTTGGAAGAAAGGAAGTGAAAACGGAATTGGCAGCCAACGCAAGGATGACTGGAAGGCAGGAACAGGGCATAGCTGGCTAATCAACCACCATCCCCAATCAGCTCAAATTCACTGGTTTGCTGCCGTGATACCTCATGAAGCAACACTAGCTAGACTACAAGGAAGGTGGAGACATGTTATACAAGGAGGACGCCTCCGGCTCAGTAGAGAATAGAACAGGGGAAACTCCTGCAACAGCACTTCCCAATCCCCTATCCTTCACGGATCAGTCGAACACACACAAATACAACCCATCAGTTAACATGGTACAGGAGACAACCAACGATCTTCCGCCTAGGTGCTCTCGGCTAGTGCCAGAAACAACTAGGAGATCTCTAAGTTCATCTATGGCGGTGGAGATTGGAAACGTAAATGGACAATGACGAAAGAACAATTAGGAAGCTGGAACAAGTGAAAAACAAAGCTATATAATATATTATTAATAAACATGTGCTCAAACACACTAATTATATAAATATGTAAAGATATGTACATATTTTATTTTATTATTTATTATTATTATTATTTTTTTCTAATTGATGCATATATATATATATATATCGCTTTTTGAATCACTTATTCACTAATTATCTATGTTTCAACAATAGTGTTAATATCTTACAATTAAAATTCAAATGATATATATTCCATAACTTGTTACTTAAATCGTCACCACAATTTTCATAAACCATTTTAATATATCCGTTATACTCTCGAGTTATAACATTTGGATTACTTTTACCCAAAAGCTGATGTATCATCCCTATAGAATCCTATGTGGTGTAAAATTAATGAGTGGAGGAGAGGGAAAGGAGTCAATTGTTTTTAATTTTTTTCAAAAACTGACGTGTCATAATATTACGATACTTGTGTTAGCATTATATTTTCTTAATTTTCAAGTATCAAATTTATTATATCTTATAGATGGATGACAATAAACCTAATTTTTTTCAAGATAATAAAGTTTCGAAACTTAGTTCTTACAATACTAAATGCTTATATTTTATATTTATTAATTGTTGTTTTAGGTGATTTACATCATAAATTTGTTATGTTTTTAACATCAAGCACATAAAGGCATTCCACCAATTTGAATAGGATATGGTCAAGAATGATGAAATTTTATGAAAATAAACCTACCCAATAGAAAGAATCCATGTGTTAAAATTAAAACAAAAATGTCGTTTTATGTGAATTATACACTAGCTAAGCATTCATTGCTGAACATTTTGTGTTTGCGCAAAATCAAGATTTTAGAGGTGAGTGTTTGTTTTTGTTAAGGGACTAAATGTTGAGCTATAATAAATTGACCAAGAGGCCTTATATTTTTTGGATTAGCTTATATAATTATGCAAGAAAACTATGATACACCACATTTAATAAGAATGGAAAAATGAATACTGCTATAAACTAAAATTGTTTGATGGTATCATCAAGCACTTATTTACTAATCAATAACTAAATATTATAAAAACTTGTAAGTACTATTATGTTCACATTCTTGTCAATAATTTTTTTTATCTTCATTCATATTTGAATACAAATATGTTGTTTAAGTTATACTTACTGAGATAGATGAAGGTGTAAATGTAGAAGGCAATTGGCAACCACAAATAGGCATGAAATTTGATAATTTAGAGGAGGCTTGGCAGTTTTGGATTAATTATGGTGGAAAAATTGGATTTGGTGTTAGAAAGCAATGGTTTAAGAAGAATAAGAAAGATGGAAAAATCACTTCATGTAGGTATGTATGTTGCAAAGAAGGTTAGCATAGAGAATATAAAAGAGACCATCTTACTACAAACCCTCGAAAGGAAACTAGAGTTTGTTGTCCTGTGAAGATGAGAGTTAAATTAATACAAGAATGTGGAAAATATGAAGTGAATGATTTAGTTGTTGAACACTACCACATCCTGCAACTTGAAGAGACTACTCACATGTTGGCATTCAAAGAAAAATATCTGAAGTGCAAGCTTATGAAATTGATTTGGCAGATGATTCAAGGATTAAGGAAAAAGGTTCATTTGAGTTATTGCGTAGGTGTGCAGGTGGAAAAGCTAACCTTGGTTATACTCAATTAGATTAAAATAATTATCTTCAAACTAAAAAGCAACAAGACTTAGAGTATGGAGAAGCAGGAAATTTGTTGATAGCACTTTGAACAAGAATATCTAGAGAATCCATCTTTTTATCATGCATTGTAATTGGATATGACAGAACAAATAACAAATATTTTCTGGGTTGATGCAAAAATGATCATTGATTATGCCCATTTTAGTGATGTTGTCACTTTTGACTCCACGTATGGTACAAATAATGCATACATTCCACTTGCTTGATTTACTGGTTTTAATAATTATAAAAGAGTTGTGATTTTGGTGCTGCAATTTAATTTGATGAAACAGCCGCTTCTTTTAAGTGGTTCTTTGAAACATTTCTAAAGGCACACAAGCAAAAGAAGCCGCCAAACAATTTTCACTGATAAAGATCATGCCATTGCTAAAGCTTTACTTGAGGTGATCCCTAAAACAAATCATGGACTGTGTACTTGAGACTTTTGGCATTTTATATTGTCATGTTCTAAAAATTCTTGATTTGAGAGATATCAAATTGATTCCTCAACAATATATATTGAAAAAGATAAACAAAAGATGCAAGGAATGGAATTGTCCAAGATAATAAAAGGAGGACAATTGTTGAAGATATCAAACTAGATAGCACACAATGGTATAGGCAACTTTGTTCAAAGTTAGTAAATTAAGTTAGCATCTCGAGCATCTAATTGTAAGGAAGCTTATATTTTTATGGAAACTGTTATAAGTGAATAGAGTAAGAAGGTGGAAGAAATATGCAAGAGTCGCTTGGCTCCAGAAAGTGATGATGATCATTTATCTAGCCTTTTACCAAATTCAACTTCAAGTATGACACAGGAACATGAATTTCCACCTCAACAAGTTAAAGGCTTCAAGAGATGAAATGGGCGCAGAAAAATAAAAAGCGTCCAAAGATCTAGGTCGAGGAGCAACCGAAGAAAAACAAAAAAGTTTCCACCTCCAACTTATCATTAAGTCAAGAATCTCAGGTTTGCTTGTTATTCACTTTTCAGTATATATAAGTCTTGGGTTTCATATCGGCTATTTCAATTTGTTTCTCTTTTTTCATTATATAGGTACATGAAGCTTATGTTCATAAGCATCCTGTAAATCGACCATTTTAAATTAGCATTGACGAATTTGGAGCGGCTTGAATAATTTTAGTTTCTGAAGACTATTGATGGTACTCATTTCAATCACATTAAACATAGCTTTTACATGTTTTAAAATAGTTGTTTTATAACCTTCATAACCTAATAACATAAAATTGAGTTTTAGACACAATGTTTAAATTTGGCTTATAAAATAAACAAATTAATTAAATAGCAGTATAGTTAAATAAGTAATAATTTGATATCTTAATATATGTTTTAAAAATTTTGTGTATTCATTGTTATAAAGTAAATAAATAGTGACCAAGAAAATTCAAGTGAGTGAATAAATAAGGTATAAATATAAATATATAAAGATTTAATCTCACCACAAGCAAATTAAATAAGTAAATAGTACCTTAGACATGTGCCTATATTGTTAAACAAAGCAAGAAAAATGTGAACCACATATTTAAAAAATTAACATTGACCTTGACTTTCCTTTTCTTTTCTTTTCTTATTTTTCTTTTCCTTTCTTCTTTCTTTGACCAAATTGGACCTCTTGTCCTCTTGATTCCTTTAGATTTTTCTTCTTGTTTTGTTTTCATCACCGCCTTATTCTTGTTCAGCTCCCTTGTTTTGAATCAACTTGGCCATTCCTTCCTCTTCTAAATTTTTTTGGCCGTGTCCTTGTTCTTGTGCTGGTCATTTTGCTCCTTCTTGGTCGTGGGTTCTGCTACTTAGGCTACCATGTTAAAGTCCTTGGGAGCTCTTTCTTTTAGGGAATTTTATTAGTTTTCTTATGGTTATGCGTAAAAATTTAGGGGGGTTAGTAAGTTAGTTTAGAGCTCCATTTAGGATATTAGTTGGTAATGATTAAAGACTAAGGGAAGCAAGAAAGAACTTTAACTATGGAAATCAAGTAAGGTTTTGGGGAATTTTGTTAGTTTACTTGTGGTTATGCATAAAATTTTGGGGGGATTAGTAAGTTAGTTTAGAGCTCCATGTAGGATATTAGTTGGTAATGATTAAAGATAAAGAAAAGCAAGAAATTTAGTAGTGATTAGATGAATTAGAAGAAGAAAAATTTGAACTTTAAAGGTATCCATAGTGAAATTATATGTAATCCAAGTATTTGCTAATTATAAGTAATTAAGTTAATTTAAATTTAATGTATGCATGTTGAGCAAAATAAGAGTTATATAAGTTTTATTGGTTAAGTAGATAACTAGAAAACATGAGATTCAATAAGTGAAATATGGGTGAAGTTAAAGTAGTAAGCTATATAAGATTTCTTAATACGTATATAAATATACTAGCGCATACATTTAAGAAAACAAAATATACTTTTAGGATGTCTGATAAATGACTTAAAAAGGGATTAGTCATCAAATAGCATATCAAGTGAATATATATACGAATTAAGAATCATGAAAGTTATATGTCTTCATATTGAAAATATGCATAAATAATGCTTTTAGGTTACTTTGATTAGTTAAATTAAAGTTTAAGTTAGAATTTGGAAACTTGGTAGATTTAATTCTTGGTGGTTAGTTGTTGTTGGAATTTAAATAAAAGTTCATAAACAAGAGTAGATAATGGTTGGTTAATGTTGTGGGTTAAGGAGTTAATGAAGTGAGTAATGGGTAAGAGCAAAGGAGTGTTAGTTGTGGGTCAAGCGTTGGAAAATGAGATTTAAGAGGATTTTCAAGGGATGTAGAGCCAAATTTCGTGGATTAAAGAAATCTTGTATTTAGGATATTTTTGTGGTTGAATTAAATTAAGAGCTCAAAAGAGAAAACGTAGCTCAGGGTCTTGAGGTGATGTTTGCAAAATTTCATAACTTGGTTCCAGGTATATTAGTTAGAGCTGTTGGATTGGGGTTTAGGTCCAAGCAAGATTTTTAGTGAGCTTCAATCAATCCGGAGAACTTTGTCGGAGGTAGTGATTTGAATTTGTTATAATCCTCATAACCCAATATTGTAAAGTCGAGTTTTATATATAATGTGTAAATTTTAGTTATAAAAAAAAATTAAATAAGAAATAATAGAATTGAACATGTTATAACCTGATACATTAGTACCCCTTTTTAGAAATTATTGCTTGTAAATTTGATTATAGACGAAACTTAAAATATATATATATATATAGAATAAATATATATACCATGAATTGGTTTGACTTGGACCTTAATTCTTTTGGATTTTTGTCTTATGTAAATTTCTAGCTAAGTGTGAAACGTAGTATAAACAAAGAAAAATTTAATTGAATAAATATATACATGTCTATATGTATAATACAAGAATTAATTTACACCATACATTTAAAAACTTTGATCTTGAACTAAATTATTTTATATTATCTTATTTCTCATTTTGTTTTATTTCCTTTTTCATTTTTCTTCTTCTCATAACCAACTTAGCTCCTTACTTCTTTTCCCTAGTTTGGTTCTCGGCTATTCCAGCATCTTCCTCCCTCTGTTTTGGTTCCTTTCCTTGATAGCTGGCTTATCACTTGTAAACAACTCTAGGAAACTTGAGCTTGGCTGTTTAGTGTGGGTGTTGCAGTAGATTGGTTATAGTTTGGAGGTGTAGCAACTTGTAGTTTCCCTAATGACTAAGTCTTTCTTTATTTGATGCATATGCATAAGGGACAGTTGGAGAGCAACTCACATAGTTTGAACCATTCCATTACATTCAAACATGGCCGCTCTATTTTTATTGGGTTTTTATATGATCAGGCAAAAAGATCTAAAATTAAGGAGCATTTTGCCTATATAACGGAGGTATGTCGTCTTTTTCTCATTTGGTTATGTCCTGCTTGACCCTTTTGTTGAAACAGGTTTATGGGTTTTTCTTTTTAGCTTAAGGTAGGACATTTTTTCCATTTACTTTCTATGATGGTCAGTTTGATTATTGAGAAAAAGGGAGAAGGCAAATAGAAAAGGGAAATCATTTGGGATCTAAGTTTTTTTTTTTCTTTTTTTCTTTTTTTTTTTTCATTTATGTTACAAATATTATCTTTTGGGCTTCTTAGATTTAGTATATGTTTTGTGGGTTTTAGCAAAACAGGGAAGTGGAAAGGAAGATTTTGATATCTTTGAATTGAAACTTTTAGATAACATAGACTTGATGGAGCTTAGAGTCTATTGCATTTGTATAACTTAGATTCTAGTGGATCTATTTTCTTCTTTCTTTTCCTTCTAATTTTTTGGCTAGAAGACAAATAGGTATAAGATTCATGGTTGTTCTATTACTCTATAGCTATTTATTTGATGTTTTTGTTCATGTATTAACATAATTTGAATGTGCTTAAAATTGGAGAAGGTAATTAGAAAAGGAAATATGGAAATTAAACTATATTGGTGTGGGAATTATTAGTAATGTTGAATTGAGGAGGTATGTGGATTAAATTGGTGTATATACACACACACACACACCAATGGAAGGAAATCATGTATTCAAGATGTTTGATAAAATGCCTAGAAGGAACTAGTTATAATTTTATGAGTGAAACTTGGTAGATTTAATTCTTGGTAGTTAGTTGTCATTAGAGTTTGAAGAAAAAGTTCCTAAACAAGAACAAAGAACAGTTGTTTAATGTGTTGAGTTGAGGATTTGATGAAAGTGGGTAGTGAGTATGAACAAATGATATTTAGTTGTGGGTTGAAGTGTTGTAAATGGGAGTTCGGTGGGTTTTCAAGGGATCCAGGGCAGGTTTGACGAGTTAGATAAATTTAGTATTTTGAATGTTTTTGGGACTGAATTAAATTGCCAGTTCTAAAGAGAAAATGTATCTTAGGTCTTGAGATGATATCAGGAAAATTTCATAACCTAGTTCTAAGTATATTTATTATTAGAGTTGTTGGACTACAGCTGAGTTCGTGTAGGAATTTAGGTGAGCTTTAGTCAATCCAGAGGATATTGTCAGGGTTGTGGTTGGAAATAGCTTAGGACCTTTGAATGAAAGTTGTTCTTAACATATTAAAGGATAAATCTGGAGTGGTGCAGGTCTTAATTCTATATTGTGTGCATTTTGGAGGTATTGAAAGTCATGTATATGATTTCCAATCCTGACCATACCTGTTTTAAAGTAATTGATATTAGGGGGCCTTACAGGATGAATTAGGAGCAGAGTGCTGAAGATGAAATGTTCGTAACACCTTGATAAACTATATTGGAGAGTTTAGTAATTTAATTCTCAATTATGAAAATTCTATAAGCATCGGAATCAGAGGTTAGCAATAAGAAATTTGCAGAGCCCTGTTTTTGTTCATGTGAGGAATCAAGTAAATTCAAGATTGATTTTAGGAAAAATTTCTAGATAAGAAAGATGGATAACCTTCTAAAGTTAATTTTTAAACTTGGTTTTATTAAATTTGGTTAAGTATGTAAATTGAAAACAAACTAAATAATACTTGGGAAATAGAATTTATTACATAAATAAATACTTGAAATTTAGTAACTCTAGATTGTTGTAATTAAAAGTTATAACTTATAAAATGGACAAACTAAATAATACTTGGGAAATATAATTGTAGCTCCAGAATTACGATTGAGCCAACATCGCATGTGAATGCAAGAGGGAGTAACGATTAATATCGATATACTATTAGTGGTTAAGTGTTACCTTTTGGGATGCTAGATTAATAAATGTATTTATTACATATACTTGAATAAATATGTTATTATAGAGTATTAGTATGTATAATGCCTAATTTGAGTTATTTGAATAATGTTTGATGTGTGAAATTAGTTGTGGTTGATAAGGCTAATAAAATGAATTTTTCTCTAAAATAAATTTTACATCCGAAATTGAAATCTAGGTGCACCTAGGATGTTTTAAAATATTTTGATATGAGATATTCTGATTTTGATAAGTGTTTAAAAAAAAAAATTGAGTGCTCGGTCCCTATAGGATGAATTGTGTACAAAGAATAACATATTGTGTGGGCACATAAATGCCTGGTGAAGGGAGATATTTATTGTGCAGGGCTGAGTTACTCGATTGGCTCTTTGTTTGACTTGTTTACTTTGAATTGCTTTGATTGTTTTGATTGAGTTAAACAGACTGTTATTTGAACTATGTTTGTTAAGCTTATATTTCTGTAATAGCATACGTGTAACCTTAGTGGTTTTTATGATATGTTGATATTAATTGACCATATATGTTATATACTTGTGTTGAGTGATGTTAGTACCCTTTGGGTACGTTTTCCACTCACTTAGTCCGTAGGACTCACCCCTCTTCTGTTGTTTTTTTTAGTAATAGGATTTCGGTATATATCATAAAGGAGTTCATGACTTGCCAATAGTATATGAAAAGGTATTCTTCACCACAGGATGAAAGTTTCCAGTCAAACTAGGGTTTTGAATATCGTGATAGATTTTGTGTGTATTAGTTAATAAATATTGTTTATAATATTAGTGGATCGAAGCTCCTTGTTATATTGTAACTATTGTTGCCTAGTGAATATAACTAGGAATTATAAGTTTGTATTTTTTAGGCATGTTCCATATTATAAGGAACCTCTACCGAAATTTTTAGTTAATAGTTATATAATTTTTGTAAATAAATATTTTATAGTTGTCTTGTGTTTTTCTGAATTCTACTTTTAATCTTTGTTTAGTCAAGAGTTCTATTTGTTTCTTTGTTCGAAGTCAAGGTTACAGAGGTTTGGTTATCCATTTCTTAGGCCAGTCATACTTCCGTGAAGGGGTGTGATAGAATTAGCCTAGAACATCTAAATAAAAGTTATTCCCAACATAATAAAAAGTAAATCTAGAATGGTGCAGGTCTTAATTCTATATTGTGTATATTTTGGAGGTATTAGAAGTCATGGCTGTGATTTTTGGGTCTTCACTATACTTGTTTTGGAAAAACTAATGTTAGGAGGTCTTAAAGGTTGAATTAAGAGTGGAGTGCTGAAGATGAAATATTCTTAACACCTTGATAAACTAGACTGCTAAGTTTCATAATTTATTTCTTAAGTAAGAGAATATTACAAGCATTAGAATTCAAGTCAAGTAACTAGAATTGTACGAGTGCCCTGTTTTTGTTCATATGAGGAATCGAGTGAGTTCAAATCTAATTTTAGGAAAAGTTTCTAAATAAGAAAAATAGATAACTTCCTAAAGTTAATGTTACAAATTAGTTTTATTAAATTTGGTTAAGTATATAAGTTGAAAACAAATATATATTCAACGGGGATTGTAAAAATGCCTAAAAGGAGTAAATTTTAAATAAATACGTGAAACTTAAGAACTCTAGATTTTGTAATTAAAGGTTATAATTTATAACATTAATAAACTAAGTAATATTTGGAAAATGTAATTGTAGCTTCAGAAATTGTGGCTGAATCAACAACATGCGTGAACACAAGTGCAAGTAATGAATGAAATCAGTTAAAGGTGAGTGGTTAATTGTTACCCTTTGATTTTTAGATTAGTGTATTTGATTGTTTGATATATTTATGTATAAATATATATATTTCATATAGAGGTGAATAATAATGTATTGCTATGATTGAGTTATGTAAATTGTGTTTGATGTTTGAAATTGTTTGTGATTGATAAAGGCTAACTGAAGTGAAATTTTTTTTCAAAATGATTTTATTTTCAAAAAAGAAATCCAAGTGCACCTAGAATGTATTAATTTAATATTCTGATATGAGATTTTTTTGATAAGTACTTTAAAGAATTTAGTGCTCAGCCTCGGTAAGTGGATTTGGAGAAGGAGATTCAGTGATTTTGTTTATTCAGTAATTCTGTTTCTGATTCTATTTGGTGTAAGGGTACAAAAATGCCCGATGGGAGATGGTGTGTGAGACTAAGTTACTTTGTTAGCCCTTTGCTTGTTATGTATGTTTCGATTACCTTGATTGTTTGAATTGGATTATACTGTGTACTAATTGAACTATGCTTGTTAAGTGTTAGGTTTCTGTAATTGTGTGAGTATTACCTTAGTGATTTCGTGATTTATAATATCCTAACGTATTAAATGGCTATATATATATATATGTTATATTACTTATGTTAAGTAATCCTAGTACCCTTTGGGTAATATTTTTCACTTACTTAGTTGTAGGACTCTATCTTTTTTTTGTTGATATATAATTTTTTAGTAATAGGATCTCAAGTGACGTCAACCACTGATATTGGACTTATTGAGTGTTTGATAAGAAGGTAATTCTTCAAAATCTCAATTTTAAAGTCAAAGGATAAAAGTTTGCAGTCACACTATAGCTGTGGGGTGATAGATCTTAGGTTATGTAATAGTTTAGTTATTTGTTATTATGGTGAGAACCTAGAGCGGAGCTCCTTATTGTCCTTGTCATTGTTGTTATGTAAAAACAGGAGTTATATTGTTTATAGTTAACTTATATTTTATAAAGTTTTACTTTATACCATTGGTTTAATCAAAAGTTTTGTTTGTTTGTTTGTTTATTTATTTTTATTTTTTGGAGACAGGTTTACAGAGATTTCGTTATCTATTCGTCTGACCAGTCATGTCTCATTAAGGGGTGTGACAAGTTATGTCTAACCATATATATGAAAATAAGAACAAAGGAGAGCCAACAGAAATGGAAGAGGTCCACACTTGGTTTTAATGGTAGATTTAGCTGACCTTGACTTAGGGAAGACAGTTGATAGTGAAGAGGAGCCATCAGCTAATGTGTTAGCGGCTGAGATCTTAATAGGCAACCTTATTCCTGCCCCGCTCTCCGACCAAACAAAGGAAAAGAGATCCCTAAGATGGAGAATAAAGAAGAGTATTTATTTGATATCTCCAAAGCCGATCATATCTTCGACTACTTGTTGTAGGACAAGCAAATCAAGTTAAGTGATGGACATAAGATCCCATTGGCTACTGAGATTAAGGATAAACAGTACTATAAGCGGCATAATTCATACAGTCATGCTCTATAAAATGTTTGATCTTTAGGAATGCTATCCAAAAGGCTTTGAAAGATGGAAGGTTCAAATTAGCTAATAAGGGAACATATGAAATGTTAGTCAATGCTGAACAATTTTTCAATCATATCGCCACTATGGTAACTGCATCAGATCTACTACCTAAATCTAAATCATATTTAAAAGATTTAGCATGGAAATGACTTGTATAGAAGTAGTGGAGAATCAAATGAGAGGTAAACTAAGACATCGGCTATCGCTAGGAGGCAACTAGCTGCATAACAAAATTGCTAAAGTTTGTCGTCAAAAGGTAAAATGTGTTTGAAAGACATCGCTTTCCAGCAAACCCAAAAGGAGGCAGAAGTAATGTATTTGATAAGTTAAATTTCTCAAGGATTGATGATGAGCCGATTTTAGAAAGGAAACAAAAAGTAGTCAAGTTCAACATTGAAAATGGAATATCCATATTAAGAATATCTACTCAAAATGATGAGCAAATAAAGCCTCAACGGATGATCATGCCAAAGGCGTCTGTAAAGGGCAATGGTTCTTAAACAAGTACATTAAAAATGAGTGATCTCAGCCAACCTCAACTAAAGACCTTACTCTATCATCTCAACCAACCTTAACCAAAGACCTTACTCTTACTCAAAAGCGAAGGAGACAAAGACAAAGCTCTAACCAGAAGCTAAAATAGATGCTGAAAATGCTAGGAAAAGCCAAAGCAGTGGTAAGGAAAAAGGTGGAGTCTCCCAAGAAAGCTAACGCAGTCACAAATGAAACAACCAAGGCAAATTCAGTAGAAGCTGATAATATGATCACAACAGCTGAAGCAGATTCAGTAAAAGTAGGTAATTTAGCTAGAACAGCTGAGGTAGACTCTATAAAAAGTGATGATTGTGAGGTAACAGCCACAGTCAATTTTGATGAAGTTGGTGACCAAAAGGAAGAAGGTACCGAAGAGCCCTCAGCAGATATTGACATAATCAGCATTCTGTCAAGTGAATTCTCAGATAAAGATGGAGCATTAGTGGAGATGGAATGAGATGTTTTCATCGAAGAAGCTGAATGGGCTACTTTATTAGAGAAGAAGGAGGCTAGGCTACCCATGATACAATTTGAGAAACCTTCAGAGGCTATAAATAACAATCTTAAGCCTTTGTACATAAAAGCTCATATCAATGACAAGCCAATCAGCCAAGTCTTCATATATAGTGGAGCAATTTTAAACATTTTACCTATTGGTACAATGTTGAAATTGGGTAAGTAGAAAGCCAATCTTATATCTACCAATATGAAGATGACCAATTTATAGGAAAGGAAACCACTGCAGTTAGGGTACTGCTAGACAAGATCACTGTTGGAAGGAAAACCACAAGTTCAGCATCCTTTGTGGCGGATGCCAAACCCATTTACTCTTTTTTGTTAGGCAAGAGCTTGGATTCATTCCAATTAGTGTGTTCCTTCCACGTTGCAATAAATGTTAATGTTTTAGGAAGATGACAAGATTGAAGTAGTATCAGTTGATAAGAATCCATTCATAGTTGATATTAAGATGGCAAAGGCTATTTTCTACTCACCACGAATAAAGACAATTAAACCGCCAAGCAATTATGAAGAAGAGCCTCTAGAATCTTGTAATTTCACTGCTCAGGGTTTCCAGATAAAGATTCAATCAACAGCTAAGGCTGAATCTGGGCTTCTCTTACAAATTTTTAGTGGATCAGAACTTTAAAGTAGTAAAAAATGTCTTGCAACAGATTTCTATGCTCTTAGCCAAAACCAAGAATGAGGATCAAACTCTTAGCATCCTTGGGGGCATGAACAAGAGCATGATAAGCTAACAGACTGAATGCAAAAAAAGAAAGAATTGCAGGCTTCGTTCATAAAAGAGAAGCCTAATTTTGAAGCTCAAGACCTTTTGATTGATGTCAACTTGGGTACTAAAGAAGAGCCAAGAATAACAAGTAGCTTATTAGCTGAATCCGATAAACATCGAGTAATTGAGCTTATTAAGCAGTACAAAGATTGTTTTGCATAAGAATACAATGAAATACCAGGGTTATCTAACCAATTGGTCGAGCATCAGTTACCGATAAAAAAAGGCTTCAAGCCTCATAAATAGCTAACTAGAAGATTCAATCTTGGTTTAATGCCAAAGATCAAAGAGGAAATTGAGAGGCTTTTGAAAGCTAGATTTATATGCACTGCTAGGTATGTGGAATGACTATTAAACATAGTTCCTTTTATAAAGAAGCGTAGTCAAGTTAGGATCTGTACAAATTTCAGAAACTTGAATTTGCCTACTCTTAAAGACAAATATGTTATGCCAGTAGCTAATATGCCGGTGGATGCAGCCTTCAATCATAGGATTCTTACCTTCATGGATGGATATTCAGGACATAACCAGATATTTATAGCCGAAGAAAACATTCACAAGACTAAATTTTGTTATCCCAGTGCATTAGGAATTTTTAAATGGCTTGTCATGCCATTTAGCTTAAAAAATTCAAGTGCAACATACCAATGGGTGATAAACGCTAATTTTCATGACCTAATTAGTCATAGCATATAGATCTATATAGATGATATGGTTGTAAAATCAGAAAATTTTGATTATCATCTAGTCGATCTAGAGCAGGCATTCAAAAGAATGAGATTCTACAATTTCAAGATGAATCCTGCTAAATATGCTTTTGGAGTCTTAGCTAGTAATTTTCTCGGCTTTCTTGTACATCAGCAAGAAATTGAGATTAACTAGAACAAGGTTAAAATAGGTTTAGAAGCGAGACCACCACAAAATAAGAGAGAATTACAAAGTTTAATTGGCAAAATCAACTTTATAAGAAGATTTATTGTTAATTCGGCTGGCAAAATAAAAGCTTTTTCACCTTTTCTGAAGCTAAAGGGAGATGAGGAGTTTATCTAGGGAAAAGAACAACAATTGGCATTTGTGCAGATCAAGCATAGCTTAGCTAATGCCAGTCTTGGTGCCTCTAATACCAGGTAAACCTTTGAAACTCTATATCTCAGCTACTAAGGAATCCATCGGCTGCCTATTTGCACAGGATGCCAAGGATGGAACCGAAAGAGCTATTTATTGCTTGAGTAGGCTTTTAAATGATGCTTAATGCATATATACTCTATTTGAAAAGTTATATCTTTCCTTATACAATGCTTGCATCAAGTTGGAGTATTATCTCTTGCTTAAAGAGGTGTTGGTCATGTGCAAGATCGACATAGTAAAGTTAATAGGCCTGTTTTGTAAGGAAGATTAATAAAATATGCCATTAACTTAAATGATTTTTCTTTGAAATACGTCCTACTGAGAGCCATTAAGGGACATGCCTTGGCTGATTTCTTAGCTCAACATCCATGTATTGAGGTACATGATCCATTAGCTGAGGCATATAATTATATTTATTTGAAGCCTTGGATCTTGTCATTTGATAGGTCTAAGACTCAGAAATGAGTAGGTGCTGGAGTTGTTATCATTAGCCCTACTTGCAAAATTAGAAAATTCATATTTTAGCTCGAGCTTGACTATTCCAATAATCAAGCTAAGTATGAATCTTTGATTCTTGGGTTATGTTTGTTGATTTCTATGAAGGCTCAATTTGTTTAAATCATGGGAGATTCTCAACTAGTGATTAAATAGCTGAATGAGGAGTACAAATGTAACAATCCAAACTTGGTAAGCTATCACGAAATAGCTAACATTTTACTTAAACAGTTTGCTGATGTAGTAATAATGCACATACCAAGGAAGGAAAATAGAGATGCCAATAATCTAGCCCAATATGTTTCTGGGTTCAAGACTAATCTTGAAGATGTAGTCTTTCATTTGTCTAATATCACAGTAATCGATCAGCTATCTAAAAGATCCATCTAGTCCTGTAGACTTCAAGTTCAAACAAAAGGCTTTAAGATATGTCATAGTAGATGATAAATTGTTCAAAAGAAAACATGAAGGTTTACTGTTAAAATATTTAGGAAAAAGTGAAGCTTTAAAGGTCATGGGAGAGGTCCATTAAAGAGTTTGTGGAACACATAGATCTAAGCCTAAATTGCAATCATTGAGTCATAGGCATGGATATTCTTAGACAACCATTACATCTGATTTCTATAAGTATGCTAAAGGGTACGAAGCATGTCAACTACAAGGTCCAATTCAAAGAGTGCCAGCTAAGAAACTTCATCCTATCATCAAGCCATGGCCTTTCAAAGGTTAGGCTATGGATTTGATCAGTAAAATAAATCCTCCTTCATCTAAGAAGCATTCCTTTATTATTTTAGCAACATATTATTTCACCAAG
The DNA here is from genome assembly GCA_029379385.1 of Quillaja saponaria. NCBI lineage: Eukaryota > Viridiplantae > Streptophyta > Magnoliopsida > Fabales > Quillajaceae > Quillaja > Quillaja saponaria. The sequence goes on along the minus strand of CM055611.1, from coordinate 9,991,021 downwards.
TGGGTAAAAGCTCAGCCAATGGTGAATATAACACAAGATGATGTAATTAGCTTTATTATAAACCAAATTCTTCATTGATTTGGTATTTCTCAAATGATAATGGCTGATCAAGGTACAGTTTTCATTGGGGATAAGGTGGTGGCCTTTGCTCAAGATTTTGGTATTAAAATAGTTCACTCAATACCATACTATGCTCAAGCTAATGGACAAGCAAAGGCTACTAACTAAATCCTAATTGACATGATCAAGAGATCTTTAGAAAACAAGCCTAGAAAATGGCATGAAGTATTACCAAAAGTTTTTTGGGCATATAGAAATGCTAAGTGCACGGCAACTGGTCTTACTCCATATCGGCTAACGTATGGTCAAGATGTTGTATTACCTTTAGAGATTACCTTTAAGGGTGGCAAAACAAAATAACTTGGAACTTGAGGAGTATTTACATGCCTTATTTATAGAGTTAGATTCAGCTGATGAATATCATTTAATGGAACTTGATAATATTCCCCTCAACAAAGCTAAGGTGGCCAAGAACTACAATGAGCATGTCAAGGCAAGGAGGTTTGTAAAAGGTGACCTTGTTTGGAAAACTATTTTACCAATTGGAACTAAATACCCTAAGTTCGGTAAATGGTCACCAAATTGGAAAGGACCTTTCATTATTAGCCAAGTTATTCCTGGTAGTGCTTATCGGTTAGTTAACATGTAAGGAGAAGAACTAAACAGGAGCATCAATGGAAAATACTTGAAGTTTATTACCTTTCCATCTGGCAGGAATGCTTTAAAGAGTTCTAAAAGTAGATACAAGCTAGCTACTTAGCTTAAAAAACAAAAAGCCGCCTAATGTAGTTGACTAAAGCAAGTTTTCATTTTGGTGAAGGATGGATCATTGCCAAAGGAACAATATCTTCAATGACTAAAGAATCAACAGTAGCAGGTGAAGTAGTATCAGCTTGACTTAGAAGTACAATAGCAAGCACAAAACCAGCTATAGTTTGTCCCTCTTTCTCCTTAGCTAAAATTTTTTTCAGTTGAGCCCCATGATTTCTTAGCTTCAGCTAAACTAATTTCTCCAGCATTTAGATCTTTTTCCAAAAGAACCTTCTTTTGCACCAAATAAGTAATCTCAGAATCCAGGGAAGTGCTCTTGTTGTACAAATCAATTCTGACATTTGTGCTGGTTTTAAGCTTATCCAAGATTGATTTTAGCTTAGGTTGGAGTGAAGCTATTTCAGTTTGAATTTGAGCCAGTTCCTTTTTCAGCTCCTCCAATTTCTAGGTGATCCTCACTTTCTCAAAAAGATTCTCTTGCCAATCCTTTTCAACAACTTCAAACTGGGATTAAAAGGTGCTCTTCCTAGCTTTAAGAACGACTAGTTGTGCCAACTAAGAGGCACAAGTCTCTTTACGCTCTTTATTGACTTTGTATAGAAAATCCACATTATTAAATAGTGAAGCTATTTGGTTAAAGACCACCTTCATAGCAAGGGATACTAAATAAGTATCAGCCAATATAGCCACCTTAGACATTGATAACTTTAAGGTCTCGGCTATTTTAGGATCAGAGGGGAAGCCTTTCAGAAACTGATTTTCAATAAATTCCAAATGTATAGAGATAGAGGAAGAGCCCCTTATGGTAGAGCTAGCAAAGAGGGTTGGAGACTTGAAGTACTGTTTCAGGACTTCATCAAAAAATGCAAGTTATGTAGTCGAGGAAGAAGCAATAGAAGGTGTTGCTTTTGGAGTACCAGGAACATTGGCAAACTTAGGTGCTTAAGTCTTAGGCTTCTTTTTCTACAAAAACAAAGAAAAAGGATCAGTTGGCCAAACACATTAAGCAATCAAAATGGGATTGTTTGAGAAATACCTTAGCTGAAGGTTCTGGCTCGACTAGCGATCTTTTGGATTTTGCTATGGGAGCAGGAACTCAGTGGGGCATGAGAAGATTTTCGAGTAAGTCTTTTGACATTCCAAGCTTTAATATATCTAAGAGTTCCCTGAAAGGTCTCTACATCAATAACCTCGGACGACTGAGTTCCCAAGGAGAGAAAAGTCCATAAAGTCATAAAAAGAAAGAAGGAAAAATTAAAGTTAATGTAACTTGGTTTACCTTTGGAGGAGCCTCTAGTTTTACTTTTCTTTAGAGAATTTTTGGCAGCCAATGTTGTTGTCTATTTCTTAGGCTCAGTCGAGTCATCTGATTGCTTATCAATCAGTCTCATCAAGTAAGTAGTCAATTGATTTGCTCATCAGCCAAAAAGAAAAGAGATTGAACAAACGGCCACCAATTCATAAACTCAATTGATTCCCTATGTGAGGTCTCAAAAGGGAAGTATTCAAACAGGTTAAGCTTTAGAGAATTATCTTCAGCCAATTATTGCAACAAAGACAAAGACAAATTTAATCGAGTCTTATATTTGGCTAATGAAGTAAAGGGTAATGGAATACCCTGAGTCAATCCAAATTGTCAAGAAAAGTATTGAGGATTGTATGGTACCAAAGAAGACTTATTATGCCAAGCAGTGGGCTTTACCGTATGAATAAAGTCTCGGATAGTATATTGCACCAGCCGAGCACTATGTCAGAAGAATGAGGGGAACCATCAGGGTACAGGGTATCAGCTGCTAGCCAAGTAGGACCATATTGCTTCTCACTGTAAGGGAACATATAAGAGGGACTTCTAGCAGGTGAATTGAAAATCATATTTTCCATATCAAACACAGAAATCCTAGTAGAGGAGATTAATTACAGCAAGTGCCCATAGGTAGTTAAGTTTTCATGTGATGGAATATTAGCTGAGGGGGAGATATGAAATTCTTGAAAATAATAGCAAATCCACAATTACAAAAATCACAAGAGCTTTGGTAGTGTTTTCAAATCTTGGTTGTTTTTTAGCCGATACACAGCTAAAATGAGGCTTTTATACAAAAAAGTAAGAAACAGAAGGGCTAAAACTAAAGCTTTAGCCGAGGTAATGGCTGCTATGAAAGACAAGAACTCAAAGACAATAGCAACAAAGCTAGTACAGATAAAATATTTACACAACTAATACAACAAAAAAGCATTATGTTACGCATTAATAACAGGGCCTTTGTTTTCAGCATTGGTAGAAAGGAAAGCCAAGTATGAAGAAGTTTTTTGTTAAAAATGAAACCAAGATTATCACCTCAAAATTCTCCAAACAAGCTAGAGACTTTTCACCATCAACTGGCAGCCCAATGATAGCCACGACATCGATAGAGGTGGACTAGAACCTAAAGAAACCAAAGATAAGGTTGGTGCTAAGGGTGATTTCTTGATATGAGAGGGAAATGACATTGAAAATTCCCCATTTTTTTTAGTCTTTGCCATTGGCAACCGAGACGCGAGAAAGCTAGTTTGTATATGCAGAGGTTTTGTAAGGCCAGACTCAGAACTCATATGGGCATTTGGATACCTGAATACTAGTATAAGGCAATGGGCAATTGAAAACCCTTAGGAAAGATGAAACTTTAGAGAATCAGAGAGCCCTGTGAAAAAATAGAAGCCCTGTTATGAAGGAATTGGGTTGAGCGGCATAAGGAACTAGGGTTTTTGGATCACTATTTCAAGTGGTAGTGATAGCGAAGAATGGTTAGTCGACGAACTCGAATCAACTAAACCAATTATAAAGAAACTGTGGAGGTAGAAAACAGAAAGTAGAGAATGCAAGGGAACTTGGAAAATTCAGAAGAGGAATGAAAATGCATGGTAGAAAGGGAAATTTTAGGCCAACCAATTATAAGAGAGCCAGCATTAACCACGAAATTTGAATTCAAAATACCTGTGTCAATCCTTGAAAGATGGAGAGTCTATTCAAAGAATTGATTAGCCGCCTATCCGTTAAGACAATTAAGGATTCAAATTTGAAATGGAGATAATGTGGATTGATTCAGGTATTTCATGCATTCATACCTAAATGATGCAAGGGGAAAAGTGTTAACACTAAAAAATATGCAAGATATGAGCTGAATTTATTTAGGCAGGTTAGTTGAGCATCAATCAGCTAGTGGACTAGGTTGGCTAACTAAGTTTGAGCCTAACTCAAATAATGTTAATTGGGTTAAGACCTATTTAATAGGTCACCTGGTTAGTGAAATCAAACCTTATCTAATATTTCAGAGGTAAGAAAGGATAATGGCTTAGATTTGAATCCCATTAAAATAGGATTTTTGGGTTAAAGATGTTAAATGAGAAGATATAGCTACTGGGAATGGTTCAAAGAAGAGGATAAGGATAAAACTTATTCAAATTATTTCAGAATTGGTCTTTCAATGGGCTTGGACACTTATTAGGCTTATGAACTCATTGAAGCAAAATTGGGTCAGTCAACTCAGCAGAGCTATTAGGTCTGGCAAGTTGGACCAAGTCAAAGGTAGTTTGGTATATCTAGACCGCTTTCAACATCAAACACTATTTTTATAGGATAATGGAGATATGGGGCATCAAAATATATTATTTAGAATAGTTGAGGCAGAAATCGGTTGCTAAAAATCCAAGCAAGTCAGCTGACAAGGGTCTGTAACCCACTTTGGTTGTTAGCTATACTCCTACAATTGTCGATACTTGGTTAGAAAGTTAAGAGAGAACGTAGCAGATAGGCTTAGTGGATTAACGACTAGCTTTTCTTTTACAAATAGGACTAGATTTATCAATTGTAAACATGATAACACTCCAACGTCAAACACAAACTTATCAATTCAATTTAATTCCTATTTTACATTTAGTCTTTTTTACTTTATTTACAATATTTCTTTACATGCTTTATTTATCACATTTACTTATCGTTTCCCTTTACAAATCATGCCCAGTAATTACATTTCAATCGAACCAAATCACTAGGAACTTCTTTTAGTATCGTAGGAACCTATTGTCTAAGAATTAGAATCATTTTCTCAGCCAAATCGCTTGAACGTGGGAATCAAGAGTTGCGAAGTTAGCCTATTCACCTTGGCTGATCTCCATAGAAAAATATTTTGCAAACACCATTACATCTTTCACTATAATTAATGCTAATTGTTAAAATGACTTAAATAATTTACCATAAAAGTATTGTAACTCCTTGAACTTTATCTTCTCATCTATTTGTTCCTTTTTCTTTCATTACTTAAATTAAAAAATAAAATCTAATTCCAACCTGGAAATTACTCTCAATTTTTTAACATAAACCCACTATATTTATATTACTTCCATCTATTTTTTAGCACTAATTTCCCTTCTTCTTTTTTACTTGTCTTCTTTTTTCTCATCCTTCTACTTCTTCTCTATCTTTTTTTTTTAGAAGTTTTGATTATTTTTTGTAAGATGTATTAAAATTTATGTGAATCAAAATTTCGTTGTTCTTAATATTATTGTATCAAAATTTTTAACTTCTTTTTCTATCAACTAGGCAAGGCAACTATCTTAAAAGAAGTTTCATCTAAGTATGTGTATCTAATCTTATGTTAGAAGAAGTTTGATCTAATTATGTGTATCTACTTGGTTGAAATCAACTTGAAGGTAAGTAATACTTATCTATTTGCTTTTTATTGAGTAAGGAAGATGAGTTCTCAAAGATTTTGATTTGAAGAAACTTATGCAGATGTTATAGAGGAAAATTTTCATGTGGCTAATTATACTAAAGGTATTGAAGAAGAAAATGGAAGTTTTGAAGAAATAGAAATTACACCTTTTGTTGGTCAGTGTTTTCTAATCCAAGAAGAGGCATATATCTTTTACAAAATTTATTCAACAGGGCAAGAATTTTCTATTCGAAATGCAGATATGATGCAAAACAAGGAAAAAAAAAGTGGATTTTTTTTTTTTTTTCATATCATGAAAGTATAGCTCCATTGAAAGTGATTGACCCATTAAAAGAGCAATCAAGTAAAGATTCTGCAAAATGTGGATGTAAATCTCAATTGAGGATTACATTTAAAAAGTGTCATGATATATTTCAAGAGGAGTGGTATGTTACAAAATTTGTTGTTGATCATAATCATGTACTTTTGACTCCCATAGAAGTATCTTTTTTACTTGCCAACCAAACTATCACTAAAAATGATCAAGAGAGAATTCTTTTACTCAAAGAAAGGGCTCTCTGTTAAAAAAATCACTTGTGTATAGGAGCTTGAAAAAATGTCAAGCACAGTTATCTTCCATTTCTTGAAAAGGACATTTGATAATGACGCCATGGAACTGCTAACTTGAACCACCATAATTATATTATTTAGGAGAAAAGAAAATTGAAAACAAAGAAATTTATTCTTCATAAAAATGGCACACTTTATAACTAAATGAGAACCTTTATTTAGAGGTGTCAAACCCCCAAAACAGAAGTATGACTAGCTGAAGGAATGGATGACCAAACCTTCATAACCCTAACATTACCACAACTGAACACACACGACTCATGAACAATTATAGATAAAATAGAGAAAACTTCATTGACTTAGATCCAAGACACTAATTTGATAAGGAACATATCATATTTGACTAAAAATTTCGATGGAGGTTCCCTAAGTAGAACATGCTTGACAATACATACATTTATAACCTGGTTACAAGCAACCAGTAACTGATAATACAAAAAATACCCAGAGAGGCTCAGCTCCAAACATCACAACATTCAAGAATGAAATACTATACATAACAAAATACAAATCCTAATATGATTGCAATTTCATCCCTTGGCTTTAAGAAGGTGATTCCTAAGTATATCTTGCTGAAGAGTTTTGGTAAGTCATAAAGTTTGATGTAGTGAAGGCTGAATACCTGATACAAAGAAAAACATAACAACAGAAAAAAGGGTGAGTCACGAGGACTCAGTGAAAGAAAAATGTACCCTAGGGGTACTGGCATCAATCAAATCATAGAAACACATAAATTAGTTCATCTCATATAACCATATTCATTTCTGAATTCTACAGTACACATATTTATATATACTTATCAAAGAATCATAATTCATATACTTCATAAGATGCACACATCCATTATAATATTTAGAATTTACACTTCATACAATGCAATCAAACCACTCAAAGCATACAAAGGGCCAATTGAGTAACTCGGCGCTTGACAACAATATCCCTCCTACCAGGCATTTACACCTCCCGCACACCAATAAATATAATATCCATCATTCATCCTACCGGGGTTGACTACTAGAAATTTTCAAAACACTTATTAAATCAGATTAGTTCAGAAAATCTTTTTGGAGAAAAATAGTTTGTTGGCCCTTACTAAACACAATCAATTTCATAACACAAACACAATTCAAATAATTCACATTAAACAATATATACTTAAGTTCAAACATTATCTTTAGGAAGTTAGCTATCTTTCTTACTTAAAAACTTCTCAAAAATTTAATCTTGAACTTATTCAAATCTTTACATAAACACAAACCGAGCATTGAATAAATTTTGGTTATTATAATTGGATTCAAATTCTTATAAAATTTTCATACTTAGGAAATAAATTATGAAACTTTCCAATCTAGTCCTTCAAAATATTAGGAACAAATCATCTTCATCACTCAACTTCTAAATCACCCTTTAAAACCCCCTAAACTCAGTCACACCAAAATAGGTTTAGTTTAGACCCAAAAATGACAACACTAACTTCTAACACCTCTCGAATGCAAACAATATGGAATTAAGACCTGCACCACTCTAGAATTGTCCTTTAATATGCTAGGAATAAAACTTATTCAGAAGTCCTAAGCTAATTCAAAACCACAACCCCCATTAAAGTCTCCCAAACTAACCAAAGTGCACCTAAATTCCTACATGAACCTAGTTATAGTCCAACATCCCTAACAATAAAAAAAAATGCTTAGAAATAGATTACAAAATTTTTTAGATAACATCTAAAGACCCTATGCTCCCTTTTCTATTTAGAACTTTTAGTTTAATTCTGCATCGAACATACCTAAATTACAAGATTTCTATAAACCGCTAAATCTGAATCCTTGCTTCCCTTGAAATCTTAAGATTAAAGTTCTCTTAAGCAATTTATCAAATACATAGTGTGCATATGTTTATATCTATAACTACCAATACAATCAATACCATTTAATTAATCCTTGGATTAATCACGTTCCAATTATTGAACTTAACTTGATTATTTAAAGTTAACCAAGAATTAAAATTGAACATTCCACCATGACCACACTTACTTCCATACTTCCTAGTACATTCTTTAATTAGCTAAAATTTATGTAGTTCAACACATAAAGTTAAACTTCCTCTAACATTTTATTAGACAAATAAAAAATATAATAATGTTCAATAACCATACTCTTGAATTCATGAATCCTCTTATTCATTAATCACTCAATTACATACTAGCAAACTCCTAACCAACCTTCCCAAACACTAACTAAACTCACAGCAAAAACAACACCTATATACTATACTATATTTGCATAATTACAATTTAAGATTCACAAATTCAAGGAGTTCCTTTTCCTACACCTTTTCCATGCCTTGCCTTAACCCTACTCACTCTCTAAACCTTACTAAGAAAATAAGAGAAGCAATTAGAATTAAAGAAGTGGTTGTCCAAAACAGGGACAACAAGCAACAATACTAAAAAATTATCACCCTTAATGAAACGATGACTATGGAAACCTTGAGATTTAAACTGCTACTAGTCCAGATAGCATTCCCATGGCAAGGAGTTTCCTAGCTACCCATTTACCACCTCCAAAACACATCAAAAACCAACTGGTCAAACAAGGCAGCACCCCTCCTTTCACAGCCAAACCGAAACCAGCACCCCACAACCTTTTTTACCAAAAACTCCACTCCAAACCACCTACTTTCAAGTCCTGAACTAAGTATTATTTGGGAATATGAATTTCAATTATGAATCCTAATATGGACCTAATGAGATGTGCGAATGCAAGTGCGAGTAACAAATAGAATCAGTTAAAAGTGAGTGGTTAATTGTTGCCTTTAGGGGCTAGATTATTACATGTAATTATATATGTATTTGAACATACATGATATATGGAAAATATGCAAGTACAGTATTTCAGTGATTTATTTGAGTTATATTTGTTTGATATTGGTTATGATTGATAAGGGCTAACAAAGTGAGATTTTTATGAAAAAAAAATTATTTTTATCTCCGAAATTAAAAACCTATGTGCACTTAGGATATTTTGATTTTAAATCCTGAGAAAATTCTAATTCTGATAAATGGTTTCAAAACTTGAGTACTCAAACCCTGAGGGATGGATTATGTACGGAGATTAATTTGTTGTGCGGGCATGTAAATGCCCGGCAAGGGGTGATACTGTTGTGCGGGGCTTGGTTACTTGTTGGCCCTTTGGTTTCTTTACTTTATATTATTGATCTGATTAATTTGTGATCCTGTGTATCATGTAAATTATGACTTGATGACGATTACAATGTATACGTGTAATGTAAGTTACGATATGAACATTGTTTCATGATGTTACTATATATGTTATATACTTGTGTCATATGATACTAGTACCCTTTGGGTATGATTTTTCACTCACAGAGTCCATAAGACTCACCCCTCTCTTGTGAATTTTTATTTTTTTTTAGTAACAGGAGTTCAGTACATGGCATCGCCGAGCTTATGACTTACCAATTAAGTACAACAAGGTATTTCCAGGATCTCAGACTTGCAATCAAGGATGAAAGTTGCAGTCACACTAGAACTGTGAAGTGTCTAATTTTGGTATGATGTAAAAGTCTAGTTATTTGTCTTGATTAGGATGAGGACGGAGTAGAGCTCCTGGTTGTTTTCGTGTTAATGTTGTGTGAAATCATGAGCATATGTGTTAATATTTTGAGGCATGTTCCATATTGTTGAGAACACTGTCAAAATTTTTTAGTAAGTTGCTAATTGTTTCAGAAAATAAAATTTTACAATGAACTTTTGTTATATAAGAGTTGCTTTCTCCTTTGGATAGGCCAAAAGTCAAGTTTGTTACTTTGTTTTGGAGTTAGGGTTACAAAAAGTTGGTTATCCAATCCTCCGGCCAGTCATACCTCCGTGAGGGGTGTGACAATAAACATGTAGTGCAAATTTATTCTTAGTTTCATACAAATATATATACACATGTGTTAATTGTATTGTTTACTTGTTTAATTTGTTTGTGGTGGAAATTAAAGCTTAATATATATATATATATATTAATTGTTTACTCATTTTAATTTACTTGGTTGTAATACTTCTTATTTTATATAATCAAATACACAAAATAAGTATACTAAAGTTACACTAAGATATCTAATTATAACATGTTTAACTATACTATTATTTAATTTATTTATTTATTCTATAACGTAACTTTAAACATTGTTTGAAAAACTCAATTTTTCATTATCGAGTTATGAGGGTTATAACAATCTTATGGTTTGTACTATAATTGATGTTCTGGCAAGTTCACACTCAAAATGAGCAGATTTCAATTCAGTCAAACACCAACATGACATAATAACCAAAAGTATTATCGTGCATGTTTTTTAGAATGTAGCAAAAGTGGACAAGATGGATGCGTGAAAGAGATGGATTAAGATGAAATTGAAGTAGAATTTGAAGATGAGTTAAATGTCACAAGTCACAGCAGCATTTGGATGGGCAATAGTTCAAAATTTGTGATATTTGTGTAGGTAGTTCTAGCTTTGTTTCTTGTACTGCAAGCTTGAATGTATTTGTAGAAGTGTTGGTTATAATATTTTGCTGACTAATAAGATTATCAATGAGATATAAAGCATTATCTCTCAATCTCAATAACAACCATTCTTTAATATTTTTTTCCTTGTTAGAGTAGGAAGAATTCTATGGCATCCAAATAACTTCTTGAATCTCATATCTTTCCAAAAATTGATCCTTAAGTGTGGCATCAAGATACACAAATTGTCAAAATTCTGACTAGCAAAAAAAAAATAATAATAATAAAATCAAATCAAATTGGAATGTTAAAAATAAGAATATTTTGATTATTCACCTGTTGTCGTTGTATTCCAGTCCAAATGTCGAAGCCATCGAGACCAAAAAACAGCAATATGGGTTGATATTGAAATAGAGTAATCTTCTTCTTATCTTCCAATTGAGTAATAAAACAAAAAAATCAAGGGAGACTATAAGATAGGGAAAAACAATTATGATTTTTATGATAAGCTTTTTTAAAATCCAAGCAGAAAATTGAGATTTTGGAGGCCAAAAATTTTGCTAATCATTGTAGAATATTTCAGCCATCGTGAAAGAAATAGAATAGATGAATGAGAGAAGGAATGTGAGAGTTAACAGAGTTAGTCTCTCTAAAAGCCTGCCATATAATTAGATGAGGTGGCCTTATTAACACATATGTCCTATTTTTGTAACACCCATGTATTAGTTCATGTTTTATAAGTCTAACTGATGTTAAAAAATTTATTTTTAGAAAAATAAACTATAATTTAATTCATAATTTTTCTCTGAATTTAGATTTTTAGAATATCAATCGTTAGTTATATACAAAATTGATTGAAATTAAGTTTTACTTTACTTTTGATATCATAATATTTTCAATGAGCATAAGAATATTTTTGTTTGAATATATATATATATAACATGTGCTTTGAAAAGAAAAAAAAAACAACTTTCTAGAAAAAGACAAGGGAGGGCATATTTGTCAAATCACTCTCCTTTTATCTTTATCTTTTCCTCTCCTCTTTAATGCATGACTCCCCAGTCCAACAAAGAAAAAAAAAAGGAAACGTAGAGAACAGAGGAAGCAAAAGCTTCCACCTTTTCTTTTTTTTTTTTCTTTTCTTTTCTTGCCTTTTTCTTTTCCTTTTACTAACCCTTGCCAAAATCAACTAACCTATCTTATACCCATCCATTCATCTCTCCCCTAATTACCTTTAAAGAAAAATTTGAACAATTTATACATGAAGTGGGGTAGATCTCTTGGTTTACAAAGACTTGGTGATTTTGATTGGTGTCTACTATAAGTTTCACTTGGGTAAGTAGGAATCCTACTAAATTATTTTCTTTTCCCTCACATCCTAGTACTTATATATATTGTTAATGATAAATTTCTAGATCTAGAATTACTTGAGAAATTTTTACTTTAATATTTATTAAAGGAGGTTATCATTTTCAATTCTAATTTTACTTGCTTACTTAAAGTTTAATTGAAAGACTTGTTGTTATTTTCTCAAATATTTACATTTTAAGGGTTCCTACAACCTAGCACTTCGATTATGAATTTTCTTATGGCGGGGCTCACAATTATAGGAAATAGAATTTCAATAAGTTTGAAAGTTGAATTATTTTTGTTTGTTTTACTCTATAGCAATTATGGTAATATTATTTACAAGTAAATATTTCTACATCATAAGATTTCAAATTTTAATCTATTGGTGAACACATATTATTATTGTTGTTATTATTTTTAAAAGAATAGATATGCTACTTCAAATCAGATTGCTTGTTATTTACTTATCTTTTGCTCCCAAATCTTTCACGGTCAATCATTATATTGATGGTTATATGTTCATACGTTGATAGGGTTACTCTTTTTAAGAGACTTGGATTTCACCATAATGATAGTGTGTGATAGTGTGCTTGGGTTTTATTCGGTGTTGGTTAGTTTTGCTCTGTCGAGGTGAGTGGTAATTACAACATGTGGCATGGTTTTAAAACTCCAGTATGATTTAATTTTTAGTGAATATTCCTTTTTGTGAAACTAAAAATTAATGTAAACAAAATTATTTTAAATTTGGAAGACTTACATTAGAGGCTAACTTTAGGACCAAACATTTTTGAAGTTATATTTGAGTTTTGAACATCAATATATTATATATGTTTTCTTATTTTGTTTATTGAATTGGTGTTCTGTTATAAAATCCCTTACTTTTATTAAGAGTATGTAAAATTGGAAACTAGTTGTTATTCATTTTATATTTGCGTCTATATTAGTTACTTTTGGTATAAACTTTGGCTACATATTTGATGTTCATATGATTGTTAATTTCATAAAACCAATTAGATATATTTTTATAACATGTATTTTTGACGTTTAGTTTGCCTTTTTGGAAATATAATAGCAATATTTTCAAAATGTGGATCACTTTGAGTGTTGGACTAGACTTAAAAACTTATACTTTTAGAATCTTGGATATGATTACACTTTAGATTTGAGAATTTGAAATAAAAGAATTTGTTTATGAGATATTGATATGAAATGAGTTGTTTATGAAAAGTTAAGAGGAAATGATCCAAGAATATATAGTATTTTACAAACTTTTCCATTTTGTTTTGGAATGTGATTTTATTAGAATATGTAATTCACTTGTATCGTGGTTCGATATTTAGTTTGGAATAGATATTTTCGAATGCATCTTATATGGTTTTATGAGAAAATATAATTTTGTTTGATGGAACTTAGTTTTTGGAAGGAGACCTTATCTGAATACCATAGCTAACAGCGATGTTGTTAGCCTTGGTGCACCTTGGTTCCACCCTAGCTAGCAGGGGTGGTGCTAGCCCCGCGCTCAGCCAACCACGTGGTTGAAATTGTTATAATTCAATCAGGTTGATATAGATTTGGATGCCTAGTCAGCAGGGTGGATGCTGACATTTGGGTTTTATGCCCATTGGTTTATTTATGACATTTTGTCTTGGAATCCTCCCTATTTAATATTTTAAGATTGTTTTCTGAGTTAGATTTTCATCAAAAGCTTGTACTTATACTCTAATAAAAGATTCTATCAAGTAAGAGGTATTATAAAACATGTCATTTTATGTTTCTTGCCTCTTAAATTCTAGATCTTCATGAGTTTTAAATGAATTATTCTCATAGTTATTTTTATTATGTTTTTATGTCAGTCTTGTACAGTTAGTTGTTTACTTGATTAAATGATTTTTCGCTTCACTTGTTTAACTTTTGATGAGCTATGTGTTTATTTATTATAAGAGATTTGAAATATACTTGTAGTATTCTATTTTTCTTTGTGAAGTGAGCATTAATGATTGATATTATATTTTAGGATGTTAGTTGATGGCTTTGTTCAAAGTTTATTGAATTTTTTGAGCTACGAGAAAGAATGAAAAGAATGAAGTCCTTTTTTTTTTTTTTTTTTTTTAAGTTGTGCAGTAATTTTGTAAAACTAGTATGGTGCATGAGTACCTTTGATATTAGCTTTATTATCTAATGGGGTTGTATGCGGATAATACAGTTTGGATGGATTCTTCTTATATCTGAATTGATATTGCTTATTGATTATAATCTATTAGGCTTGAATTATTGGGTGCATTGTTGGGAAAGAATGTTCTTTTGAATTCTTTTATTGTGAGGATTTTTGGGTTGATTTTAGTAAGTAGCCCCTTCAGTTTTCAAGTTGATATATTTCTTGAGTTTTCGTTGTGGATTTGTTCATTTAATGGGTGTTGCTCCTAGTGAAAACTTGTCTAAAGTGTGAGTTAATTTGTGGAACACCGAAATGTATCAATGGAATGATGTCATTAAATTTGATAACATTTTAGATTACTTTGCTAATGAGTGGGGTATCTATTTTGGTGATGCGAGAAAGTTTCAAGATAATTGTAATTGGAAAAATGAGATGGTTAGGCTGAAGTATTAAGGTTGTAAATCTTTTGGGGTTCAATAATGTCTTGTTAAAAAACTGTACAGCTAGGTGGTGTGATCTTAAAGGTAGAATTTATAACATTAGCTTAAGGTTTTGATATTGGTATTTAAATTTTTTAATCTATAATTTAGGCTTGAATTTTATTTGGTAGTTCTTTTCTGGAATCCCTGTCTAGTGACATGAGTTTAGGTTCCTAAAATTTGGTTAGAATAACAAGCGTAGTTAGGGTCGATAAAATGTTTGCTAGTTAAAGTGGTAGCTTACGAGATGTTTTAGTTGTCGAGAATGTATCTTTATGAATTTTTTTATGACTAGGCTCACAATTATAGGTAATATAATTTCAACAAGTTTGAAAGTTAGATTATTTTTGTTTGTTTTACTCTCTTGCAATTATGGTAATATTATTTACAAGTAAATATTTCCACATCATAAGATTTCAAATTTTAGTCTACTGGTGAACACATTTTATTATTATTGTTATATTTTTAAAGGAATAGCTATGCTACTTCAAATCAAATCGTTTGTTATTTATAGATCTTTTACTTTCAATTCTTAAAAAATTAAATAAATAAAATAAAAAATAAAAAACTTTCATTGTCAATCATTATATTTATGGTTATATGTTCATCTGCTGATAAGGTTAATCTTTTTAAGTGACTCGGATTTCACTAAAATGATCATGTATGGTCATGTGCTTGGGTTTTATTCGATGTTGGTTACATTCGCTATGTCGAGTTGAGTAGTAATTACAACATGTGGCATGGTTTTAAAACTCTAGTATGATTTTTTTATTTTATTTTAGTGAATATTCATTTTCGTGAAACTAAAAATTAATGTAAACAAAATTACTTTAAATTTGGAAGACTTACATTAGAGTCTAACTTCGGGAACATACATTTTTTGAAGTTTTATTTGAGTTTTGAATATCAAGAAATTATATATGTTTTCTTATTTTAGTTTATTGAATTGGTGTTTTGTTATAAAATCTCTTACTTTAGGAGAGTATGTAAAATTGGAAACTAGTTGTTATTCATTTTACATTTGAGTCTATATTAGTTACTTTTATATAGCTTTGGCTACATATTTGATGTTCATATGATTATTAATTTCATAAAGCCAATTGAATATATTTTGATAATATATATTTTTGACGTTTAGTTTGCCTTTTTGGAAATATAGCAATATTTTCAAAATGTGGATCACTTTGAGTGTTGGGCTAACTTGAAAACTTAAACTATTGAGTCTATATTAGTTACTTTTATATAGCTTTGGCTACATATTTGATGTTCATATGATTATTAATTTCATAAAGCCAATTGAATATATTTTGATAATATATATTTTTGACGTTTAGTTTGCCTTTTTGGAAATATAGCAATATTTTCAAAATGTGGATCACTTTGAGTGTTGGGCTAACTTGAAAACTTAAACTTTTAGAATCTTGGATATGATTATGCTTTAGATTTGAGAATTTGAAATAAAAGAATTAGTTTATGAGATATTGATATGAAATGAGTTGTTATTGAAAAGTTAAGAGGAAAAGATCCGAGAATATATAGTATTTTACAAACTTTTCCATTTTGTTTTGGAAAGTGATTTTTTAGAATATGCAATCCACTTGTATCGTGGTGTTTGATATTTAGTTTGGAATAGATATTTTCATATGCATCTTATATGGTTTTATGAGAAAATATAATTTAGTTTGATAGAACTTGGTTTTTGGGAGGAAACCTTGTCAGAATACCATAGCTAATTAACAACAGTGTTGTTAGCCTTGGTACACCTTGTTTTGACCCTAGCTAGTAGGGGTGATGCTAGCCTCGTGCTCGTCCAAGAATGTGGATTGAAATTGTTTAGATTTGATGAGGTTAATATGGATTTAGATGCTTAGCTAGCAGGGCTGATGCTGACCTTTAGATTGTGTGCCCATTGGTTAGTTTATGACATTCTGTCTTGGAATCCTCCCTATTTAATGTTTTACGATTGTTTTCCAAATTAGATTTTCATCAAAAGCTTGTACCTATAGTCTAATAAAAGATTCTATCAAGTAAGAGGTATTATAAAACATGTCATTTTATGTTTCTTGCCTCTTAAATTCTAGATTTTCATGAGTTTTAAATGAATTATTCCTATAGTTATTTTTATTATGTTTTTATGTCAGTCTTGTACAATTTGTTGTTTACTTGATTAAATGATTTTTACATAACTTGTTTAACTTTTAATAAGTTATGTGTTTATTTATTATAAGAGAACTGAAATATACTTGTATTCTATTTTTCTTTGTGAATTAATCATATTTGTGAAATGGGCATTAATGATTGATATTATATTTTAGAATGTCAGTTATGGTTTTATTCAAAGTTTATTGAATTTTCTGAGCTACGAGAAAGAATGAAAAGAATGAATTCTTTTTTTTTTAAAAAAAAAAAAAGTTTGTGAAGTAATTTTGTAAAACTGGTATGGTGCATGAGTACTTTTGATATTAGCTTTGTTATCTAATGGGGCTGTATGTGGATAATACAATTTCGATAGATTCTTCTTATATCTGAAGGTATTGCTTATTGATTATAATCTATTAGGCTTGAATTATCGGGTGGATTGTTAGGAAAGAATGTTCTTTTGAATTCTTTTATTATGAGGATTTCTGGGTTGATTTTGGTAAGAATTCCCTTCAGTTTTCAAGTTGATATTTTTCCTTGAGTTTCCATTGTTGATTTGTTGATTTAATGGGTGTTGCTCCTAGTGAAAACTTGTTTAAAGTGTGAGTTAATTTGTGGAACATCGGAATGTACAATGGATTGATGTCATTAAATTTGATAACATTTTAGATTACTTAGCTAATGCTAATGAGTGGGGTATTGAGTTTGGTGCGGGAAAATTTCAAGCTAATTGTAGTTAGAAAAATGAGATGGTTAGGCCGAAGTATTAAGATTGTAAATCTTTTGGGGTTCAATAATGTCTTGTTAAAAAAACTATCCAGCTAGGTGGTTTGATCTTAAAGGTAGAATTTATAACATTAGCTTAAGGTTTTGATATTGGTATTTAAAATTTTTAATTGATAATTTAGGTTTGAATTTTATTTGGTAGTTCTTTTCTGGAATCCTATCCAATGATATAAGTTTAGGTTCCTAAATTTGGTTAGAATAACAGGTTAGTTAGTGTCTATAGAATATTTGCTAGTTAAAGTGGTGGCTTACAAGATGTTTTGGTTGTTGTGAATGTTTTTTTACGAGATCGTTTTTAATGATGGGATTTAGATTATTTTTTAGTAATAGATCATTTTCAAGTTTTGGATGTGGGAATATATATTGCAACTCTTAAGTTCCAATAATTTTAGTATGTTTGAACTTTTCTCTTTTCAATGACCATTTTGGTGCATGCAATTTTATTTTGAGGTTTTAAATATGTGGTTTAGGATTTTCATTAGTTTCATAAGATTAGATTTAATCAGTTTGATCTTCAGGTAACAGTTTAAAGTTCACTTAGGAAATTGAAATGTTAAATGATGACTTCTCGAGCTATTAGGGTTCAGTACTCTCGGCACTATACTAGGGATTTCTTTTTAAATTAAACTGGTGAGCTTTGCAAAAACTAGCATTGAAAGAAAATTTTGCTAAACTATTATATTTTGGAAACTAAAATAAATGTGTTTCCTTGAACATTCTTATGATCTAGTATGGAAAGTTTTAAGAGATTCATCGTTTGTTAAATATGCATATCCTTTTTCAAAACATCAAAAAATTTGTCTTATGTCTATTCCCAACCATATATTGTCCTTGCCAATTCACTAAGCTTGTTAGTTTTGTAAATTTTTGGCCCGAGTGTATCTTCATTTGAGATTTAATGCCAGCACTTATTCACGCGGGAACTTGGTATTTTGTTTTT
This sequence comes from Quillaja saponaria, assembly GCA_029379385.1. NCBI lineage: Eukaryota > Viridiplantae > Streptophyta > Magnoliopsida > Fabales > Quillajaceae > Quillaja > Quillaja saponaria. The sequence continues at coordinate 9,972,515 of CM055611.1, read as the reverse complement.
CTATTAGTGTTGCTTCGCAATTATACTAGATTTCGAGAAGGTTGTTATCTATTTCTTTTTCTTTTTCTTTTTCCAATTGTTGCATTGCCTATTTTTTATACTTTGATATTAATTTGAGGCTAGCTTGAGCTGAGGTGAACCTTCTCTTACCTTGGTTCTCACTCTAGTCATGGCCCGAGTTTTGGGTCGTGACAATTTTGAATGGCAATGATATTGTATTTTGGATACTACAGTAGTGCTAGAAATTTTTCCAAAAGAAAGACGATCGCATTATGTATATGAAACTAGTCATGACTTTTAGGCTTACGTGCATTCACACAATATTCAATAAATTGCACACTTGTCAAGCTTATTAACCCATATTACTCACTTGTCAAAGTAGTATTAACCCATATTACTAATAAGTCATATTCATCAAAATTGTGGCCAAAACAACCATATCGGTTCCTGTCGGGTCTAGAATATGGGTAAGCTAATGTCACACCCCACACAGAGGCATGACTGGCTGGAGGAATGGATAACCCAACCTCCATAACCCTAACTCCAAAACAAAGAAGCAACTAAGACTTTTGACCAAACCAATAAATAAAAGTAAAAATTTATAAAATAAAAGTTAAATGTAAAAGTTTGTTTACTGAAATAAATAACAATTTACTGAAAATTTCAACAAAGGTTTCTCGTAAAGTAGAACATGCCAAAAAATACAAATATATAATCATGTTTTTATACAACAATTAAGTAACAACCACAAAAAAAAAATAAAAAATAAAAAATAAAAAATAAAAAATAAAAAAATAAAAAAAATAAAAACGAAAATATTAACAAAAAGGAGCTCTACTCTGTTTCTCATCACAATAACAAATAATTAAATTATTACACGATATAAGACCAGACACCCCACAGCTCTAGTGTGACTACAAATTTTCACCCTTTGACTTCAAGATTGAGATTCCAAAGAATTACTTTGTCGTCAAACACTCGGCCAAGTTCATTATCGGTAATAGCCGTCCTTGAGATCCTGTTACTAAAAAAAATAACCACATAAGAGGGGTGAGTCCTATAGACTCATTGAGTGAAAAATAGTACCCAAAGGGTACTAGTATCATTCAACACAAGTAACATAATATAACATATATATATATATATAGTCATTTAATATATCAGTATATTCTAAATCACAAAATCACTAATGTTGCACTTATATAGTTACAAAAACATAACACTTAACAAACACAATTCAATTAAATTAATCAAAGCAATCAAAACATACAAAGCAAGCAAAGGGCCAACAGAGTAACTCAACCCCACATAATAATATCTTCCCATACCAAGCATTTATGCTCTCACACAACAAGTTAATTCTAAGTATACAATCCATCCTACTAGGGCTAAGCACTCAATTCTTTTAAAATAATTGTCAGAATCAGAATATTTCATATCAGAATATCAAATCAAAATATCCTAAGTGCACCTAGATTTCAATTTCGAAAATAAAAATCATTTCTCAAAAAAATCTCACTTTGTTGGCTCTTATCAATCACAACCAATATCAAACAAACGTAGTTCAAATAAATCATTGAATACTGCATTTGCTTATTTTCCATATATCACATCTATTCAAATACACATATAATTACACATAATAATCTAGCCCCTAAAGGTAACAGTTAACCATTCACCTTTAACTGATTTCATTCATCACTTACACTTGCGTTCACGTGTCTTATCAAATCTACATTAGGATCCAGAACTGAAATTCATAGTTTCAAATAATACTTTGTTCATAAACTTTATGGTTATAATCTTTTAATATTAAGCTTAAATATCAACTTCTATAAGTTTTTTAATGAAAGTTTTCTATTAAGTCATTACATGTCAAGTAGTACGAATTATACTTTACATGATAAAGTTGATAATGAAGAGACATTTTAGATGTCTTGAAAATACATAGGGTAGAAAGAAACAATTAGAAAAGATAGAAAACACTAATGAGTTAGAAATGTTAAAACTATCCAAACTTGAGGTTTTGACCAATGTTCACTCTAACAGTCATATTTTCCTCTAGGAAATTCTAAATCCAATTTCATAAAATTTATTAAATACTAGACACATGTAGCTTTATAATGGTATATCATTTGAAATTTTTAGATTTATATATTAATACAGTTTATTTTTTGAAATTGTATTAAATTCTACCAAATGCAGGATTTTGGCAACACTGACCTTACCTTAGCTAATTGAACATAACTTTCCCTAGGAAAAAGGAAATCCAATTCCATTTGTTGGATTTATTAATAGAAAAGAATGTTTCTAGATAGGTATCATATATACTATTTGGAGGTGTATATTAATACAATTAATTATTTAAAATTTACTCCTTTTAGGCATTTCACAACTCCCTTGGATATAATTTTATTTTTACTTACTTACTTAATCAAATTTAATAAAAACAAGTTGAAACATTAAATTTAAGAAGTTAGCTAGCTTTCTTATTTAGAAACTTTCCCTAAAATCAGCCTTAAACTTACTTGATTTTTCATATAAACACAAACAGAGCACTCGTAAAATTCCTGGTTGTCAATTTTTGATTCTAATGTTTATAGAATTCTCATACTTGGGAATTAAATTACGAAACTCTCTAGTCTAGTGCTTCAAGATGTTAGGAACAACTTTCATTTAGAGGTCCTAAGTTAATTCCATCCACAAGCCCCGAAAAAGTCTTCTAGATTGACTGAGGTTTACTAAAACTCCTACATGACCTAGCTGCAGTTTAACAACTCTACTAACAAATATGCTTGGAACTAGGCTACGAAATTTAATTCTGTCACACTCTTAAATAGAGGTATGACTAGGCCAGAGGAATGGATAACCATACCCTCGTAACCCTAAATATTCAAGTACAATGCATCTCTAATGTATAAAGGACATTATAACTAAGACTACTAAAATATTATTGAATTAAAATACAAACCGGACTTGACTATTAAATATAAAACGATTACCGAAAATAACAGTGGTGGTTTCCCGTAAGATGGAACATGCCTATAATACATATAAACACCTGGTTACAAAATCAATAGTAAATCATAGTATCAGAATATGCAGAAGAGTTTTGCTCTTAACAAAACATGAAATCACCATAGTGAATTCAATATATATCTAACAACAATGCATAACACCTAAAGTGACTGCAAATGTCGTTCCTTACACTTCAAGTATGCGATTTTCCTAGAAACTGAAAAAATAACAACACAGGAAGGAGTGAGTCACAAGAACTCAATGAGTAAATCATGTACCCTAAGGGTACCAGTATCACATAACACATAACTCATAAATCATAGTTTAACCTCGTATTTAAATTACTTATGCGCATACTTGATTATAGTTATCATACTATCACAATTCATGTAGTCCACAAATTTCAACATATCAATCAAATCATACTAACAAATAAATAAATAATTAAACAAACAAAGGGCCAATGAGTAACTCTCCCCACCTGGCATTTACGCTCTTGCACAACAAAATAATTCTCTGTACATAGTTTGTCCCACCGGGACTGAGCACTCTATTTTTTTTTTTAAATAATTGTCGAAATTAGAATAACTCACATCAAATGTCAAATCTAATTATCCTAGGTGCACCTAGATTTTTAATTTCGGAAATAATAATAATAATAATAAAAACATTCTTAGAAAATTTCACTTTGTTGGCCCTTTTTCAATCATATTCAATATCTAGCAATTATACATTCAATTAAATCACTAAAATAATATATTTGCGTATTTCTCAATATAACATATCAATTCAAATTTACACATAATTGCACATAATAATTTGGCAACTATAGAATACATAATTCATTCACTAATTTAAAGATGAGACTTGTTGTTCTGCTTATCCTGAGACGGGGTTGGAATATCCTCGACACAACCCAGAGCTGAAAATAACCAATTTATATGTTAACCACAATAATATTTTAAAGCTAATTCTATAATTTCTTAATTCACATACCTAAACTTAGTATGGTTGTGAGAAGCTCATTCCTTAAAACTTATAATACACAACCCTAACTTTTCTATATTAATTTACTTGAATCTTAAATCTTTTACTTCAGTTCTAGATTGAATTTAAAAGAACTATAATTAACTCATTTAATCAATTCCTTAAGTTCCATTTAGACTTAAATTTTATACTTCTATTTTATTTCTTACATATAACTAGTATATATATATATATATATATATATATATCTAGGTTCATTTTCATAAATTATTGGCTTCTAATTTTAATTCTTTGCACAATTCACTTTTACTAGTCTAATAAACATACACTTAGTCTAATTGAATTTCCTAATTCATCTAGTAAAGAAATCATTCTCAAATTTTCATATATGGCTCACACTTGCCCCTTCACTGCTATGACTACAATAAGTTATCAAAACCCCCTCTCCTTTTCAAGCTTAACACAATTATACAAAAAAATAGGCAACCAAGTTGCTGCCAAAACAGGAGACAGCAGCTTGGTCATTATCTTCAACCCCTAAGTTAAACATACTCTCTCACACAACCTGTTGAGTTTTTGTTTATTTGAAAAAATAAAAAAATAAAAAATATATAAACTTAGGACAGTTATAACTGCCTTTGAAATAATTGTGTCTTTTCAAAAATTTTAAGTTTTTAAATATTATAAATAGATATGTACAAAAATATTTTGTACGCAGTATTGATTTTCTCTTTTGTTTCTTTCTTCTAAAAATTCTCTACAGCCACCGTAAGAAACTTTCTTCAATAAAATTTCTTAGAGAATTCTTCAGTTTTGTTAACTATAAAATTCTAAGACTTTGTTGTATCATGGAGGATATTTGTTTTTAACCCAATAGCAAACTCTAGAAGGGAGTAGGGACAAATAAAGCCTTTAGGAAAGCGTTTCCTAACGTGACTCAGAGTTATACATATATTCTTTTATATGATTCTAATTCCATTGTATTTCTAAGAATCGTAATGCTTTATGCCTAATTTAATCGTAACAATGGAGTATTAAATAATCAAAATGATGAATCAAGATTTGGTGAAACTGGATCGTTTTGATGGCAACAATTTCGCACGTTGGCAGGACAAGATGATGTTTCTTCTGACTACACTGAAAATTTCATATATTTTAAATCCTAATCTACAACCTATACAAGAAGACCATGTACCAAATGCTCTTGGAATAGAACTACCTCAAGAAGAAATTGAACAAGTCAGGCAAGCCAAAAAGAAAAGGGAAGAAGATGAATTGTTGTGTCATGGACATATATTAAATACTCTGTCAGACCGTCTATATGATCTATTCACAAAATTTAAGTCTCCAAAAGACATCTGGACTGCACTGTAATTCAAATACAAGGCTGAGGAAGAAGGTACGAACAAATTTTTGATTTCTAAATATTTACATTTCAAAATGGTTGATAATAAGCTTGTGCTTGAACAAGTCCATGAACTACAAGTTATTATTAACAAGATTTATGCCTAGAAAATTATTTTCCCTGAGGCTTTCCAAGTTGGGGCAATAATTTCTAAATTACCCCCTTCCTGGAGTGATTATGGGAAGAAATTGCTACATAAGTCTGAGGACTTTAGTATGGAACGGATTGAAAAACACCTTCGTATTAAGGAGAAGACACGAATTTGTGATCATAAGATTTTTGTTCCTTATGAGTCTAAAGTCAATTATGTGGAAGGTAGTGGGTCTCAATTTGAGAAACATAACTTGCAAGTAAAAAGAATGATGAACAGTTTAAAAAGAAGAACCCACAACAACTTGGTAAAAAGAAGAAGGGTAACTGCTATGTTTGCGGAAAACCAGGACACTATGCAAAATAGTGTAGATTTCGAAAGAAAAACCTGCATAAAAGGCAAACATGATGGATGAAAATGAGAATCTGATTGCCATGATTTCTGAAATAAACATGGCAACTTAGCAATCTAGTTGGTGGTTCGATTCGGGTGCCACAGTTCATGTATGTAGAGACAAACATTTATTCAAGAAATTTGAAAAGGTGACCAGTGGCTAAGAGGTTCTGATGGGAAACCATGTTCTTGCCAAAGTTGCTAGAAAAGGAACTATGGATATCGATTTCACTTCTAGAAAAGTGCTTACCTTTGTTAATGTGTTGTTTGTACCTAAAATTAGGAAGAATTTAGTCTCTGTTGATTTTCTTTGTAAAAAAGGGTCTCGGGCATTTTTTGAGTCAGACAAGGTAATCTTGTCAAAGAATGGAATATTTGTGGGAAAAGGATACTATAGTGATGGAATGTTCAAACTCAATATTAATAATAATAATAAGAGTGAATCTTCTACTTATACTATTGAATCTTCCTTTTTATGGCATGGACACCTAGCACATTTAAATTTTAGTTCTTTAAAAAATATGAAAAAGTTAGTATTAATTAAATTTAATGATGAATTAGATAAATGTGAAATATGTGTTGAATCTAAAATTGTTAAGAAACCTTTTGTTATGAGAAATACTGAAATTTTAAACTTAGTACATTCTGATATATGTGAATTGAATAGTTTGTTGACTCTTGGTGGAAAGAGATATTTTATTACATTTGTAGATGATTGTACTAGATATTTATATGTTTACCTCTTAAGAAGGATGAAGCATTTACCATGTTTAAGAAATATAAAGCTAAAGTAGAAAATCAACTGGAAAAGAAGATTAAATTTCTATGTTCAGATAGAGGTGGTCAATATTTTGATAATATGTTTAGTGATTTTTATGAAGAACATGGCCTTATTCATCAAAAAACTGCACCCTACACACCACAACATAATGGCATTGCTAAAAGAAAAAATCGTACTTTGGTTGAAATGGTCAATTGTATGCTAGTTAATGCTAAATTGCCATGAATTAATGGGGAGAAGCTTTACTTTTCGCATGTCATATTCATAATAGAATACCATATAAAACCTTTAAGTTAAGTCCTTACGAGTTATGGAAGAGAAGAAAACCGAATCTCTCATATTTAAAAGTGTGAGGGTGTTTGGCATATTTTAGTATACCATATCATAGACTTGGACCTAGAGCTATTAGAAGTGTTTTTGTTGGGTATGCTAAAAATAGCAAGGCAATAGACTTCTAGATTTGGAGTCTAATATCATAGTTGAATCGAGAAATGTTGAGTTCTTTGAAAATAAATTCTGTCATGATTTTGTAATAATAGAAGATAATCTTGAAAAATCAAATCCAACAAATAATACTTCTAGACCAAAATCAAAAGTAGAAACTACTGTTTCTAAAATGGACATAAAACCTAGAAAAAACACTAGAGTAAGAAAAGAAAAATCATATGGCGAAGACTTTATTTCTTTCCTAGTTGAGGGAGATAGAAGTAATATTGTAATAAATAAATTTGCTTATGTGTTGCATTTAGAAGATGATCCTAAGACTTTTTTCCAAAGCCATGTCATCTAGGGATATTGCATTTTGGAAAGAAGCCATAAACGATGAAATGGACTCTATCATGCATAATAATACTTGGATTTTGGTTGATTTACTCCAAGGGTCAAAACTCATTGGGTGTAAATGGATATTTAGAAGAAAGTTTAATATTGATAGCTCTATTCAAGCTTTTAAAGCTAGATTGGTAGCCAAAGGGTTTAGACAAAAATAAGGAATTGACTATTTTGACATTTATGCACCGGTAGTAAAAATAACCTCTATTAGAATTCTCATGGCATTGGCATCTATTCATCATCTTTATGTGCATCAAATGGATGTTAAGACTGCTTTCTTAAATGGTGATTTAAATGAGGAAGTATACATGGAGCAACCCGAAGGGTTCATCCTTCCTGGAAATGAAAAGAAAGTATATAAATTAATTAAGTCTTTGTATGGACTTAAACAAACTCCAAAGCAATGGCATGAGAAATTTGATTCTACTATCTTGTCTTTAGGGTTTAGGTATAATAGCGCTGATAAGTGTATTTATTCTAAATTCACTGATAATTATGGTGTACTAGTTTGTTTGTACGTTGATAATATGCTAATTTGTGGAACTAACATGATTGGTGTTAATGAAACTAAGAAATATCTATCTTCCATCTTTAATTTGAAAGATTTAGGAGAAGTGGATACTATCTTAAGAAAAAAAGTGAGAAAGCATAGTGGGGATTTTGCTTTAAACCAGTCACATTATATAGAGAAGATGTTAAACAAATTTCAGCATTTAAAATTTAAAGACTTTTCTACACCGTTTGATTCCAATCTTAAGTTAGAAAAGAATTTTGGTAGAGCAATAGCACATAGGTTCATTGATGTATGTTATGCATTGCACTAGACCTAATATTGCTTTTGCTGTAACTTAGAAGATTTACAAGTAATCCAAGTGTAAAACATTGGAGTGCCATTGGTAGAATCTTTGATTACTTAAGGAAAACTATTAATTTGGGATTGTTCTACAATGAATATCTTGCTATATTAGAAGGATACACCGATGCTAGTTGGATAACTAGTTTGGGAGATAACACGTCTACTTCAGGATGGGTTTTCACCCTAAGAGAATGTTCTGTTTCTTGAGTAAGTAAGAAACAAACTTGTATATCTCACTCAACAATGGAATCAGAGTTCATTGCTTTGGCATCAACCGGGAAAGAGGCATAATGGATAAGAAACTCATTGTTGGATATAAGATTATGGCCACATCCAATGCCTCCTATCTCTATCCATTGTGATAGTGAAGCTACTTTATCAAGGGCTTATAGTCAAACATATAATGGAAAGTCTAGACATATAAGTTTAAGACATGAATATGTTAGACAATTGATTTAAGATGGAATCATTACAATTGTCTATGTGAAGTCAAGTAAGAACTTGGTTGATCCTCTTACTAAACCTTTGTGTAGAGAATTAGTAAGAACAACAACAAGTGACAAGGGGCTGAAACCTCTTATTTAATCACCAGTAATGGAAACCTAACCTTTTTCTAGTAAACACCTAGTTACAAGGTTTAATGGGTAATAACTAAATTACTGAATTGTGATTGTTAGCACTAACATATTGTGAGCCTTTTAAAATAAAGTTAGTGTTGTCTGTTACGTGTCATTTAGGGTGTGTATGACTCTTAATGAAGCCTAATACAATATTGTAATGTGTTCTAAGTAACAGAAACACATTGTAGAAGCTTTACTTATATGGATTTGGAAGTGGTGTCGCTTCTTAAGAAAGTTTAAGGTTTACTTTCAAGAGAATCCATAAAACAAGTATAAGCACAAGGCCATAATAGTGCTAAGTAAATTAGAGAACTTCTCATATGGATAGAAGGTTGATATATTTGTGATATCTCCGATTATGTGGCATAAAGTACATAATTTAACGCTATGGCAATTAGTGTTCTTGATGGAGTCTTGAGATATTTACACTAAGTAAAGATTTAAATCAAAAGATATCTTTATGTATGTATATTGATCTTGCAATTACTTTGGCTCTAGATGTTGTTTTGAAAATCAGCTTTAACATTTTTTTTTTTCTTTCAAACAAAGTGGGGGATTGTTGAGATTTTATTTTTTTGAAAATAAAAATAAAAATAAAAACTTAAGACAGTTATAACTGCTTACAGCTATAATTGCCTTTGAAATAATTGTGTCTTTTCAAAAATTTTAAGTTTTTAGATATTATAAATAGATATGTACAGAGAATATTTTGTATGTAGTATTGATTTTCTCTTTTCTTTCTTTTTTCTAAAAATTCTCTACAACCACTATAAGAAACTATCTTTAATAAAAGTTCTTAGATAATTCTTCAGTTTTGCTAACTATAGAATTTTAACACTTTATTGTATCCTAGAGGATGTTTATCTTTAACCCAATAGAAAACTCTAGAAATGAGTGACGACAAATAAAGCCTTAAGAAAAGCATTTCCTAACATGACTCAAAGTTATACATATTTTCTTTTATATGATTCTAATTCCATTGTATTTCCAAGACAACCAGCCATTTATCATCCTTTAAGGTGAACCCAATCACTTATCAAGACAACCAAATCATACCTTTTAACCACTCAAAAGTACAGCCGGCAAAACAACCAGAAAAGGAGTTGCCTCCTTTAATACTTCACACAATTGAACTACAAAACACCCTCAACGTCTTTAAGACATGGCAAGCTCCAAGGAAATAAACACTGAAGTTGAAAAGCAAAGCAAAGGAAGCTCGAACAGCTACCAAATAAAACAAAAATGACCAAAAATAAAATATAGGGCATGGCTAAATGGAGGAACGGATGCCTCTTCCCCTTTTCAGTCCACCTCCTTGCTTCAATCATGCTCCAAGAACAAGAATAATTACAGCCATGAAGAAAGTGAAGATGAGTTGATGTAAGAGAAAGGCTCTATGGTTTAGCAAAAGGATGAAGTGAACAAGGAAAACAAAGTACTCGGCCAACAAATTTCATAGAAGAGAAAGGTGGTGGTACAAGAGAAAGGAGAGAAAGGTAAAACAAATAAAATAATATATCCTCATGGTCCACCTTGTTTTCCAATTTTTAATTTGTGTGGCTTAAATAAGTTTTATTCAGTAAATATATATATATATATATATATATATCTTTGTATACTTTTATTTAAAATCATTAGTTTGTAACTTATTATATAACCATATACCTTGATCTACTAAAATCCCTAGCTTCCATTCCTCAAATTACATCATAAAGATAGTATTTAAATTTTTTTCATGGGAAACAAGAAGGGTACAAGATTTAAATAAGGTAAATATATGATAAGGACAAAACATCGAGCCAAAACAGGTGCTGATTTCACTTACTAGCCTCATGGTTGAACCAAAAACAAGGCACTCCAAGACTCCTCTCTACCGCTACTAGCTTGTGGTGGCTGCCAATTTGGAAGAGGCTACAAAGCAATGATAAAGAGGCAGCTATTGCATCATCAAAACAAGATTGATGTAGGATGTTGATAAGGAGGACTACTATCTGGTTTTTCCCAAGCTCACACGCACTTACACACACCGGTACTACCAAGGAAAAACAAAGTTAAACAAGTGAGGAAGAAGACTAGACCTCTCAGCCACACAAGGAACTATATGGAAAGAATAGGAGGAAGTTTACAGCCAAAACAGAGGTTGTCAAGGCTAGCAGTACAACAAGACCACTCGGCTGAAATTGTAAGACAAAGAAGTTAGCTGTCTAACGGAGGAAGAGTGAAGACTAAGGGCTACAAATCAAAAGAAAAACAAACAAGGCAGAGGTTGGACTCTTCGGCTAGCAGGGAGTAAGGAAAATTCCAGAAGAAAAGAGAAAACAAAGAATGTAGTCAGTTAAGAAAAGGAATGAATGTAAAAGGAGGAAAAATAGAAAAATGTAAAATAATAAATTGAAGGCCAAAGTTTTAAAACTTGTGGTGTGAATTCATTCTTGGTTTATATAAATAGATGCTTATATATATATGTGTCTGTGAGTGTGTGTTTATTCACTTTAGTTTATTTTGTTTAAAATTTTATTTCACTTATAGATAAAGTTACTTAGAAAAATTCTAAAGCGTAGTAGTAACATATCAGGTTATAACACGTTCAATTACATTTTTACTTATTTAATTTGTTTATTCTTATAACGTAAATTTACACATTGTGTCTATAACTTGATTTTACATTATCGAATTATGAGAGTTATAACAGCTAAGCTGGGTTAGCTTTTAAAAATATGAACATATAAAAAATATTCATATCATGTTGGGTAGAGCGGGTTTTTACCAAATTGTGATAGTGCTCCATAAGGGTGAATTTTAAAAATAACACATTGTTTGATGATTGTATTTTAAGATAATATATCATAGTCGAGATTATTATAAATAAGGAAAAAAACAATAAACAAGAAAATGTTACAGTAATAAATTAATATGTAAAAATCCAAATAAATATATAATGCTTCTACACTCTATTCACCAAGTTTTCTACTAACCAAAATAATTATGTTCGTGATAAATTTCTCTAAGAGTTTGTTTGGCTACTTGAAACACAATCCTACCAATTTAACTGAGTAATTAATGTAGCATTTTTGAAAAAGAATCATGATCATAGCCTACATGCCAAATGAAATACTATCCAACCAAAACATGCATAGCCCACATGATCCAACTGCCAAATGTGAAGCCATGTGTAAACTATGTCCTCATTTTTCATTCCATTTAAGCAGATGGTGGTGATAGAAGACAAAGACTAAGGAAAAGGACAGAAAGCAAATGGGTGTTTTCTTTTTCTTTTATCGATTGTCTTTGACAATTGATCTCCTCTTACGAATTAGAGTTGCAGTTAATGCAAAAGACTTCAACAAATCAAGGACAATTTATAATTCAAAATAAAGTGGGTATCAAATTTAATTTTAAGAAAAATGAGAAAATTGTTAGTTGCATAGTAATTCAAGAGGTAAAGTGCAATTGATTTATTTTTTTTTTTTTTTATCTATTTAGTTGTGTTCAGACTGGTGGTGGGCCAGAAAATTTTATCAGTGGAGTCAAAAAATTTATACTTAACATAAAATTAATTAGTTAGTTTTAAACACATTAATAGATTTTTATATAAATTAATTGTTTTACCAAAAATTATATCATGAAGATCTACATACAAATATTCAATTTGATTCGATAATGCTTGACATTTTATAAATATTTATATTTTATTTTATTATCTTTATTCTAAATGATTAAGAATATGTGCTTGCTTTATTAATATACTGGGCTCAAATCCCTAAGAGAGGCAGTGAGAGTAAAAAAAACTTCCTAAGTTTCCCTTTGGCCTCCTTCTAGAATTGCAATTTGCTTATCACTGCAACAAACCACTTTTGAGTTAAACTACTTATTATTTAATCCTAAACTACTTGTTAGTCAAGATGGACACAAAACAAAACAATAAATATTTAATTTTCTATTATTTAATATCTAGAAAATTAAAGTTAAATTATTTATTTTCCTTCAATATTAGTTAGAATGAACTCATTAAAAATACTTTAGAAGGTCTAATTATCGATGACATAAATGGTTCAAAATTGTTAAAAATTTACAAAAGAAAAATTAAATTACTATCAACTAACAAAAATTAATGAAACGAGAGAATCTATATTTTTTAATATTCAAACTAAGTATTAATTTAATTTTATGCATAATATAATTTATATATTTTCAAATAATGTTATTGATTTGACGTTTTATTAGAATATAATAAAATAAGTAGTTATTTAATTAGTTTATCAAAAAAAATTTGGGTCAATTTGTATTATTTCATAAATTTAGTAGGGTCATTTTTAAAATTTTCCCTATATCTTGATAAATTTATAAAATTTCTTGAAGTAAAAACAAAAAGATTTAAAACTTGAGTGGGGACAATTAACCCTACTCAATTCAATGTGGCTCCACCACTGGTTTGGACTAACTTATGCACTCATCGACTAATTTATCTCTTTAGTGTAGGAAAAGGTAGACACGTGAGTCGGCACTAATAAAATTTATGAAAATTTAACTCCCATGTTATTCTCAAGTAAATTCGAACCCATGAAAAAAAAATACATTTTTGACCTACCAATAAATTAGGTATCAATTATATGACATAAACTCTTGATTAACTTTTGAATAGTAGAATTTGTGAGACTAATTTTAAAATCATAATTGGTAAATTTTCTATTTTTGTTTTAATAAATTTTGTTTTCTATTACGATATTTAGATGTTTTTTATTTTTTATTTTAGTTTGGCTCCCTCAAAATAAAATGTTTAGGGCTGTAAGAACAAAATCACTCTATTTAATTTACTCTTTTCTAATTAGCTTGATTCTAGGAAATATTTAATTTATTCTATTATAAATAGCTTTATTCTATGTTAGATTTATTATTTAGTCAACTATCAAGTAACTTTTATCCAGAAAAAGCTATCAAGTAACCTATATACAGGCTTCCTTTGTGTAATCAAATCATTTTATTCACATATAATATAAAATCATCATTTTATTCAAGTTGATATCATAGCAAAGCAAGATTTTAGGCCCACCAGCAGAGCTTTTCTAGTAACACTCAAGCTGCCACAACCTTTAAAATGTGGTAACTTCCACATTGGTGACATAGTGAATATGTAAAAAATATATATTTAGTTTTTCATAAGATTTATAAGTTTTATCTCATAATCTATACTAATAAAAATAAATAAAAAATTAAAAGGAAAAAAAATGAAATTTCATGTTAGTTGATGTTCTTTAACATTCATCTCAAATATTTAATTAGTAAAATAACCAAATAAGAAGAAAAAAATAGAAGTGTCCCAATATTTTCATAACCAAAGAAGAAGAAAAAAATAGATGTATAAAAATATTTTATGTCACTATTTTTTAATGATTATACTCATCTATTTTGGCTAATTGTCTCAAACAATATGAAACAAAAAAATGAGTACATCAAACAATACATAAAAGTGATAAGTACCTACTTTAATAATAACCTCTAATTTGAGATTTTTAGATGATAGTTAACTCAAAAATATTACGTGAGTGCTTCATTAAAACATATATTTATGCTTCTTAATTTTCTTTTTTTTATAAAAAAATATAGATATGTTTAATAATAATTAAGATTTTGCTGCGTATACTTCATATATGAATTCTTTTTATTTTCTTAAAAAGATAATATATATTGAGCAATAATTTTATTGAAAAACATATTTATTCTTTTCCTCTTAAAGATTAATTTGTTGTCTCTAATGAGCAGATTGCAAGGACACATGAATGAAAAAAGACCAGGTGATGTAAGAGGAAACACCACGAAGCACATATCTCGATATCTCAACCAAACAAAATGAAGCAATCTGGCTAACTAGGACTGATAACAAGCCTAACTTTAGCTAAAGAGAGTAAGTCACCAAATCAAATCACAATTTATATTATTTTTTACATATAAATATATTTATTATAAATTTGTATATAAATAACAATAAACAAACTGACTTGAATACAAAATCGACTTGTTCAAAAAATGACCCGAATTGTTAACAAATAACTCACAAATTCGCTCAATTCATTGCCCACACCTATGCAGAACACGAGCATTAGAAGACTTAAATAATTCTATTTCCAGTCATTGAAAATTGACATGATTATGTGATCTTGCTTTGCTTTTAATCCGTTCTCTGTATTCACCCCTAAATTTGATTACAACGTTAGCATAGCAGCAATTAATCAAAAAATTTTGAAATGGTTCTATTTTAGATTTATGGTAAATTCTGCAGAGCATCTGATGTACATCTAGCTTTTGAGGAATATCATCCACGAATCCTAATACTCTTTTCTTTTATGCTTCAGAATGTTATTGATTATTTATCACATTAAAGACAGTCCTATATAAAATTAGTCAAAATAGAACAAAAAATGTACAATGTCACCTCTATGTAAATAATCAACACAAACTATAACCAACAATTACAGCAGACACCTACTCGTGATTATCAATCAACCAGCTTCACTCCTGGAATGAAATCCTCACATGCTTTCATGTAAGGAAAAACAGAAGTTATGTCAACTTTGTTCTTAGCATTGCAATCTGACTTGGGAGGGTAATGAAAACAAGGTTCCATAGACAAGGCTTGCTGACAAAGTTTGGGGATCTTTTCACCCCACGATCTGTACAGAATCCATGGCTTCAAACCTCCTAAACCCTGAGCCACATAGCCGAAAGTAGACTTAGAGCTAGTCACCAACACATCACACAAACTTAACAAATATATTTCCGACCATGCCTTCATGTTTTGTATGTTATCACCAGGTTTTTGTTTCCCTTCATGACTCGCCTGATAAACTTGTATAATCTCCCCAGTAACGGTTGGTTTCCTCCAATACATATTCGTTAAATTTTCAGCATATTCTGAATGTAAAGATGCTACAAAAACAGATTTGAAGGTTCGGTTTTTTGTTGGAGAGGGTACTGATTTTCTCATGTCTAATTCAGGCAGCAACTTATTATTTAGAGTACACTCTAAAATTGAAGCCATGATAGTTTGATATGGGGATTTTCTAGTGTTAAATACTCTTATTTGGAGGCCAATCTTTTCATCTGCCTTGGCCAAGTTAGCATCATAGAAACTGCTGATTAGTCTCCATGCCTTATTTGATGGGTGAAAAAGGTACCGTCCCATATGATGGAATATAGTTCCTTTTTCAGGGAACATTTTGCTGAGCTCTTGCTTGAAGTATGGGGTCATAAAAAGAGAAGGGACAAAATATTGATCTGATAGCAATATCAATGCTGGGATTTTTCGGAGAAGATCTTGACTATGATCACAGTGAAAAAGCTTATCATGTTCACGGCTGTGTTGTAGATTAAGATATAAAATAGATGGTAAAACCCATTTTGTAGTGTTAGCCATGTTATTCTGCACCAAGCTTTCATATGTTTGAAGATGTTTGAGGTAACTTGTAGTGAGAATGTTCCCAGGGAATTCCCATGACGAATTTGGAAATGGCTCACAAAACAGACCAGACATATCGTGCCGGAATTCAACAAGAAGAACTCTGTCCGTGAGGACAGCATAAAGAAACACTGAACTGAGGCTTATCATCCTGTTCCCTAAGCCATTGGAACCTTTCCAGACAATGTAGCTACACCTTGTGGTAAAATTGATTTTGCTATTTTTTATGAGCCTTGTCACTGTTTTGTTATAGGATTTGCTATGAGGTCCACACTGTTTATGAAGATCTTCATAGTTGCGTAGTTTGGATATCAGATAGGGAGAGGGCTTACGGGGTGAAGCTTTGTGGTACAAGTAAGAGTGATACCTGCTTATGCATGTTCCTTCATCAAATCCTGGGGCTAGAAGTCCACCAAGCAGTTTTACCATAGGAACTCTGGTAATGGTATTTGGAGATGAATCAACTTTAGTACCAATATATGATTCATTTTTTGAACCTGTAAATATTAGGAAGAGAGGAAATCAGAAAAAAGGTAAAAACTAAAGAAATTAATGTAGTGCACTACTAAAATTGCACACATAATGTCCTTTGAAGAAAAATTTCTGAACTTGAGTTGAAATTATTTATGAGTCAATACAACTGTTACACCAAAAAAAAAAGGACAAAACGCATAGCAAGGTGTTAAAGGAAATTGAGCACTTAAAAAAGGAAATCATGCTTCAGAGAAAACAACAGATTTTTAAGAATTCAACAAATTCAATAATCCAGCCATAAATGAGTTGCACAGATCATTACACGAAGTGTAGCATTGGAGCTTCAAACATCAGAAAAAGAGAATCAGCAAATGCAGAGATTCTTCTGTGAAGCCCCTAACATATACCCTTTTCTTTTTTGTACTCTCTCTTTTTGGAAATGAATACAATTTTCTAGTGTTTCAATTACTCAGCTGCAAGTATTTGAGAAGTTGTTTCCTTCTGGAAAAAAATTCCTCTCAAAATATTTTGATAAATCTTATAAAGAAAAAAAAAAAGAAGCAATATTGTGGAAACATTTATGTGCTAAAATTATCCTGCAGGTTTAATATAATTTCTTAAGATACATTTGAAATGATTAAATATGGGAATCCAATCCAGCTCAATATTATACATTTAGTTTCTTCATAGGGATCCAAGCAATCAAAAAAAAATTTCTAATATTTTACAAACAAAAGAAGATATATTTTTCAAAAAAGAAATCTCAATCTTCCGTTCAATTTTACAGGACATAAAAAAGAAAAAAGAAATTGTCTCTCTTACCTGAACTTGATGCTGTAATACTCTGACTTCTTCCTTCCAAGACCTTACTAGCTGGAACATTTTGAGTTTTTCCTTCTCCTTCCAAGACCATGCTAGCTGTAACATTTTGAGGTTTTCCTTCTCCTTCCAAGACTTTACTAGCTGTAACATTTCGAGGTTTTCCCTCTCCTTCCAAGACTTTACTAGTTGTAACATTTCGAGGTTTTCCCTCTCCTTCCAAGACTTTACTATCTGTAACATTTAGAGGTTTTCCTTCCTCTAACACATTAGTTTTGTAAAGTCCCTTTCCCTCAAATAGACCAAAGTTTGAGATTTGGTACATCAGCAAAGCACCCATGAGTAAACTAGGCAACATTATGTAATACACTATCAAGACTCTTCTATTGGACCTCAATCCTAGTCTCTCCAAGGTGACATTTAAGATTTCCATGATCTCCCTGTATCATTAAGATACAACCAAATTTTGCAGGGTATCAAATTATTCGCAAAGAATATTTAGATTAAAGTTGCAGTTCATGAGCATCGAATATGAATTAAATGTAAACATGGTAAATATGCCTTAATTCTGGTAGCTGAGCTGGTACATAGAGTGAGTGAGATAATACAGGATCAAAGAAGAATATTCGCATTCACAGATCTATTTGAGGAAGAAGGAGAAAAAAAAGACATTAAATTCCTTTTTGCGTATGAAATTTGAAAAATTTGTCATTCAGATCAGTTCAATAGCCCAGAAAATCCAAGAGGAGACTAAACCCACAACGGTCAAAGAAGAAAAACAATGTCGGGTTATAACTCTTACCTCAAATCATTGAAACATTTTCTCCGTAAGAGGTCGAAATCATCATCTTGGTCCTTTTCTGATGCTTCCTTTGAGTACTTTTCCAAGTTTCGATTCCAATATCTTCGGTTGAATCTGGCTAATATGCCCTTAAGAAAATCATATGATTAAGTGTCTTACAGAAAATTAACATTAATAGAACTAATCTTTTCTACAACGTCCTGTCGGCACTGGGCACTGGGCACTCGGCACTCGGCACTCGGCACTCGGCACTCGGCGGTCGTCCATTAGAGTAGCCCATGAGTTTTGCTATAATAGTATTTTATTTATGACTTTATAATATAAAAATAGAAAAGCAAGAAAAGAAAAATCGAAGTGATTCTTACTCCAAATCTGATGAAAGATTCAATATTTCCTCTTTGTCAAAGTGCGCATATATATAATAAAAATTACAGTGATTGGATGTTTTCACACAGAATGTTTGTTTGAGTATTTTCACACGAATGTTATATTTTTCCCTTTTGCCAAAGATGGAAGTTGTATTTTTTATTTTATTTTTAATAATGGAATCTATAATTTTTTACTTAACTCATAAGTCATAACTATGATAAATAATGTTATATTCGTGATTAAAAAAGAATAATAGATATAGTTGATTGGTTTATAAATAATAAAAGTGTTTGATTGACTTATCCAAAAAATAAAAACAACTAAATATTCAGATCTTTATAATGTATCTGAAAGCTTACTCAATTTTGTAATATGATATGTTACACTAGTTTGCATGACTTGATCTGCATAAAACAAAAAAAATTAAGACTCTATGTCACCATATGAAGTTTAAGTAATATACTATTTTGTTCATACTCAGCATGTTAATTTTTGTGCCCTAATTTTTAACATTATGGTCTTATCATTTTTAAAATACATTGCACAAAAAATATTTGATTATCTTATTATAACTTACATGTTGTTAGTAAAAGGGAAGAAATATAACCTTCAAAACATCAATTGTGATATGAAAAAATAAAAAATAGTTGGTAGGTCTATGTTTGTGTTTAGTATCCAATCCAACTCATAATTCTTTATTATATTGGGGCTCCTAATTATTTTCTTTATTTTTCTCAATATTAACATTTCCTTAATTGATATCATAATTGTTTAATATTATTCTTATTAATCAGACAAGACTAATTAGTGGTTGAATTAGACACATGCCCATTCAATATTTGATATAACAAAATAATATAGATTTATAGAGAAGGTGAGAATATATAGAGTATTAGATGTATCTCATCTGTGCTATGCAAGAGCTTATTTTTTATTTAAGATTTTTAAAATTTATATAAAAAAAGAATTTGTAAAAATACAATATTATTAACAATACCATTGTTTTTTTTTATTTGATTCAATATTATGAATCTTATACATTTTATTTTGATTGAATTGATGAAATTATTATTCTTAAAGTTATTTAATTATTTTATATCTTTTGTATCAGTCATTATTAGTTCCATAGACAACTTTAGACAAGTGCTTGATGGTTCTAGATGGACGTCCAATCTTCACTTCTACGTCAAAGGTCTAAACATAATGTCATCTCTACTACAAATTCAACAAATAATATTAATCATCCCACACAAAACAATTAAGTATATTTATATATAGTCTCAGACCATACATCTTTTAATAAAGCAAAAGAGAGAAAGAAAAATATACATAAGCAAGACGAAATATAGTCAGAGTAAGGTTTTTCTTGGTAATAGCAACCATTAGCTTGTCCTTGGTATTCTTGATAGCTTTCTGGTAATCAGGCTCATAATTGAGTAAGATCACTTTCTCATATTTACGATCATAAACAAATCAAACCCGTATTTCCAATTAGAAAACAAAATTGAAGATCAAGATCTTCTCAATCTTGAAAACATGCTCAAAAATTACATTTGAACAAATTAAACTAATAATAAACAATTGAAACAAAAATCAAATTATAAATCAAGATCAATAAAAGAAATTTTGGAACTGAAATTTTAGTAATCGTCAAAAAGTCAATGGTGGAAGGAGAGAGTTATTTACTACTGAGAAGAGGAAATGAATGGGTGACCCTCACCATATTTTTATTTCCTATTTTATGTTATAATTATATGTAAAACCTACAATTTTGGTTGAATTCAAGAAAATGAAGAGCCAATTATGAAAATTGAGAGGTTTGCTATTAATTTAATTAAGGAAATTTTTTATGTCATTATTTACTAAAAAGTAACATACTAACTCTTAAAATCTCAATTATTTGAATTTATATCACATATGTAATCATTAAAATTTAAAACCATTACTAACTCCTAAAATCTCTCTCATTATTATTTATATCATATATATCAATAGGTAATCATCAAAATTTAAAACTGTCACTAACTCCTAATTTTGTTTCTTATTATTTCTTCTTATTATTATTATTATTTATACCACATATGTATCAATGAGTAATCATTAAAATATAAAATCGTAACTAACACCTAAAATCTCTCTCTTACAATTATTATTTATGGCATGTATCAAATCAAATGTTAATGTGACATCAATATAGAAACTGACATGCGTTTGATTGTGCTAACTAATATGTAAAATTAATGAGGTGTGGAAGAAGAAATGGTGAAGAGGTGCATTTTTTATGGTAATTGATGTTTTAAACTAATAAGCTAAGAGAGAAGAACAAAGAAATGAGTCATCTATTAACTATTTTTTCGGTAACTGATGCTTTAATTTAATAGGGCGGGGGAGAAGAAAAGGGAAATCAATTAGTAACTAATTATTTTTTTTAAAAGCTGATGTGGTAAAAAAATTAGAATCATATGTTCTATAAAATTAATGGGATAGGGGAGATGAAAAATTAATCAGTTGCTTTTAATAATAAACAATTGAAACAAAAATCAAATTATAAATCAAGATCAACAAAAGAAATTTTAAAATTGAAGTTTCAGTGATTGTCACGAAGTTAGCGGTAGAGGGAGAGAGTTATTTACTACTGAGAAGAGAAAATGAATGGGTGATCCTCACCATATTTTTATTTCCTATTTTCTCTTATAATTACATGAAAAACCTACAATTTTGGTTGAATTCAAGAAAATGGAAAGGCAATTATGAAAATTGAGAGGTTTGCTATTAATTTAATTAAGGAAAATTTTTATGTCATTTTTTACTAAAAAGTAACATACTAACTCTTAAAATCTCTATTATTACTATTTATATCACATACGTAATTATTAAAATTTAAAACCATTACTAACTCTTAAAATCTCTCTCATTATTATTTATATCACATATATCAATGGGTAATCATCAAAATTTAAAACTATAACTAACTTCTAATTTTGTTTCTTATTATTTTTTCTTTTTATTATTATTATTATTATTGATACCACATATGTATCAATAAGTAATCATTAAAATTTAAAACCGTTACTACCTCCTAAAAATCTCTCTCTTATTATTATTATTTATGACACATATCAAATCAAATGTTGATGTGAGATCAATATAGAAACTGATATGCGTTTTGATTGTGCTAATTGATATGTAAAATTAATGAGGGTGTGGGAGAAGAAAGGGTGAAGAGGTGCATTTTTATTGGATAACTGATGTTTTAAACTAATAAGATAAGAGAGAAGAATAGAGAAATGAGTAAGAGGAGGAAAAAAGCTTAAACAAACAAAACATAAATGAAGATCAGGATTTGACAAAAAATCCTCAATGGTCACTTGAGTTATACATTAATGGTCCATTTATCTTGTTTGCTTGTACTTTCGTGATATAATCAGCAATATTTGATGGTAATTTTTTTTTTACATATACCAATTGCTAAAAAGTTAAGGAGATGAAAGAAACCTGTAGGATGCTGTGTATTAGGGTAGTGGTGATTTTGTTGTAACCTCCCATATGAGAGTTCAACAAATTATTTGATCCTTGAATGACAGCTTTAGGTATTTCTGATGTTTTCTTCAACATTTTTCTATTTAATGTAGATAAGGCATTGAAATTTCTTGCTAAATGCCGAGCTGGTCGGAGCTTTAAGCCACATTGCATACATAGCTTTCGAAACTTTGGAAGGCCACTGAGTGTTGTTGATGGAAGACTATGTAAATATTCATTCCTTAGATTCAAAGAAACCAGAGACAAAAGGCACCCAAATGAGGAAGCAAGTGACTGTGGAGCATCTCTTGGTGACAGCCAAGACCAAATGAGTGAAGGAAACACATCACGTGAAGGTCCTTGATAGCCACATAGAGACAAATATCTGATGCACTTTGAGTTTATGATTCAAAATGGCACTTGAGATATATTAGTCTTGGCTACAGTTAGAGTTGTCAAGGATTCCATCTGCTCCAAGTCCTCTTCTAATCTTTCTATCTTTGAACAGCCAGAAACAATGAGAGTTCTGAGAGACTTCAACTTAGAAACTTCGTGGCAAATTACAAAGGTTCTTACAGTCTCTAAAGTTTACCAAAACAAGACTACTAAGATCCCCAATGGATTCGTGCACCATGGACAATATTGGACAGTATTTTAGTATTAACTTCTCAAGATTTGGAAGATATGAAAAATCAGGGGTTTGGGTTACATAAGATGAATGACTGAGATTGAGGAGTTGCAGCTTCTTTGTTAACTATTAGAATAAGAACACAAACAACAGAAAATAAATTAGAGAAAAGACAAAAGATAGAAATTTCAATGTTACTATGAATCATGTCAAACAGTCAAAGTAAATAAGATAGAGAAAGATATTTATAGTTGTACCTGAGGTGCCTTCCAAACATGTTTGAGATTGCTGTATCTTAAGTCCATAGCAACTAAACATCCCAAGTTAAAGTCCTCTGGTATGCTTCCTAAAGGAAATTTATGCTAACAAAGCCACCTCGAGTCTTTCGAAAGATATTCATATTCACCAATAAGTTTAACATGGCCAAGTTGAAGCAATCTGAGTCTCTTCATCTCCTTAAAGGCTTTGCTATTGAAACTCACTTTTTCTAGTCTGGGCACTGTCAGAGAGTTTCCTTCAATAGCTTTTGTTCCCTGCCATCAAAAGGTACATGACATATATAGCACTACTGATGTAGAGATGTAGTATACTCATTAGTCATTACCAATGCCTAATGAGTAGAATAGTATACTCATTAGTCATTACCAATGCCTACTGATGTAGTATTCATATAGTGAATAGAATAGGTCAAGTTCTCACCCACTCTTCTTGTATATATTGTTTGCAATTAGGAATCAGCATGATGATAAATATAAAACATAGAGCAATAAATACAGAGAAAGTAATTCTTACAGTATGTTTTGTTAACACATCAAGCACGACTTCATGAAACCATAATCAACTACGTTCCTCAGGTGCCCTTGCAGATTTTTCACGAGCAATTTCTCTTCCCATGTCTCTAAGCAGGTCATGCATAGTGAGCTTGTTTTTCTTGTCGACAGTTACAAGGCACCTTTCCGTGAGGACACTTATTCCAATTTCTGCATAAAATCCACATCCATCCAATATTTTTACCACATCATTTCTGTTGACACCAATAAAGAAACAGGATATATCAATGAATATATCCTTTATTTCATCATCGCTTAAACCATCAAAACTTATTTTTAACTTCTTCTGAACTTGATCATTAGAAATTCTTTTTAATTTCTCTAATGTACTTTCCCATTGTGGTATATCCCTATAAAACAAATAAGAGCCCAGAACTTCAAGAGCTAGTGGAAGTCCTCCAGAATAGGCAACCACATTCCCTGAGAGTTCTATGAAATCTTCTTTAGAATTTTTTTCCTTAAAGGCATGCCAGCTAAAAAGCTCAAGAGATTCAGTTACATCCATCTCTTTCATCATATATACTTCATCCACATTAAGCACATTAAGCAGATGCTCATCTCTAGTTGTAATGATAATTCTACTCCCTGGACCAAACCAGTTACAATTTCCGGCTAATGCATTTAGTTGCTCCAACTTATCTACATCATCAAGTACAAGAAAAACCTTGTTCTGGTGAAGCCTTTCTTTAAGAATAACAGTGCCACAATCAACACTACGTATCCTCATCTTGTTTGTTGGGAAGACAACATAAACAAGTTGCTCTTGTAAGGAAACCTTGCCATTTTCCTGCCCCCAAACTTTCCTGACATTTGCAAGAAAACTTCTACCCTTAAACTCGTGATGAATTTCATTATAAATGGCTTTTGTAATGGTTGTTTCACCACTTCCTCCCATCCCCAAAACCCCAATGAGACGAATATCAGCCAATCCAACATTTAATAAGTGAATTCTATCTTGCACATGAGATTTTATCCCAACTGGATGTTCAACTACAAATAAGTATGTTTAGTCTTCTTGAAATATCTATGACAATTCCACTGATTATCTTTGCCTTATGCCTGGTTCTTTAGGATTCAAAGGATGGTAATGTTACCGAACCCGTGTAACTAAAAAAGTGAATGTAAAACAAAAACCTCAAATTTGGAGTAAAACATTTTTGACCAATATGTACATATACAACAGTTTCTTTAAGACCCATCAGACAAGATTTCCATTTTATTTCTTTTGGGTCCTTTGTGATAAAGCAATATTAAGACAAAAATCAAATATATAGATACATGGTATACAAACACATGAAGCAACTCAGCAAGCATAACATCAATGCAACATAATCAATAAATATTAAAGGGGGAAATGGTTACCCGCCATTCAGTTCCCATCTAGATAAATTTGCAGCTTCTCTGAGTGCTTTCCTCCAATCCAACACCTTATATTTCTCCTTCGATGCGAGACGCCCTTCGAGTTTTTTAAATGCTTTCCCTCAATTACCAGTTTGATTTCGTACATCTGTTGGCTCCACACCGTAGAATATAGGTATAAACGTCAGCCCAATATTTTTTTGGAACTCCAAAATTTTCTCCAATTCCAGCAAACACCATCTGGAATCAGCATAATTTCCCGAGAAAACAACAACGCAAATTCTAGACCCTTCAATTGCTGTCAACAGTGCCGGTGAGATGTCATCTCCTCTCCGGAGCTCCTCGTCGTCTATGTAAGTGATGATTCCGGCATTGGATAGAGCGGCGTAGAGATGACCCCGTGAAAGCACTGCAAGTGTCTGCGCCTCTGAAGCTCAAGAACACGTTGTACGTCTTCTTTTCGGCTTGAGATTCTTTTTCTGTGTCAAGTAGACTCGAAATAGCTGCTGCAACTACCGTAGTGGGATCCCCCACAATTGTGCCGTAGACCATGGAACCCAGTGCCTTGGAAGCCCTCCACATCTTCTTCATCAACAATTCTTTGAAGTTGAATACAAAAATGGCCGGAATTGAACAAATGATTCAAGCACTGCAACTGTTGAGTACTCCGACTAAAAACTTGAATTTTGGACTTTATTAGAAGAAAACAAATTACAATAACGATTCAAAGCATTAAAAAGCAAAATTGAATGAAAAAAAAAGAAGAAGAAGTGTAATGTTCACATCTAAAAACGTACAAAAGTCAAATACTCTAACTACTGCAGTCTGCACTTGCCTTCTGGAGTAATGGAAGAACAAGTCAAAACAGACAGCTCTGGTACCACCTTCACTATTTTTATTTTTATTTTTTTCAGTTTATTTTTTCAAAAATCAACTACAATTTGATTTATTTATTATTTTGATTCTTAGGATTACACATTTACACTATCTTTTATTTTGGTCACTGAGTAATTTTTTTCTAATTAGATGTTCTAAAATTTAATTATTTTCTAATCAGATCTTTTATGAGTTAATTTTTTTTTTAATTTTATCCTTGATCAATTTATGCCCTTTAAATCCAGATACAATTTAACAAAATTAGCTTAGTGTCTTTTTATAGATGTTGATAAAAAAATATATTAATGCAGTAATGGAAAATGACAAAAATATTAACTCAATTAGTACATAAATTTATTTGTTCATTTTTAAATTTTCAACCTCATCAATCATTCTTTCTGAAGACAAAATGTTTAATAAAATCACCAAATTTACTCTGGTATTTTGTAGCCATATTATCTAATTTTGTATTCCTTCGTCTATGTATCGTGTTTGAATTTGATTAAGAACTTAATTGGAAAATTTAAAATTGGGAGGACATGATTAGAAAATATTAAATTATAGAAGATCTTATTTATTTTACTTTATTATTATTTAAAAAAAAAAAACAATTTCTCAAGTAGAAAATGATGTTATATTACTAGACCAAAATAACGTCTAAGCAATAAATTTCTATTTGTATCTCATATAATCTTATTACTTAGGTTCAATAACCCAAAAGTGGATTTTATTTACTTAATTTTTAGTATATAACTTGTGCACGGTTAATATTACTTTAAAATAATATAATATTCATAAAACATTCAAGTAGTAAGACAAGTTTGAATTCATTACTATTTTTTTTTTTTAAAGAGCACACACATACATAAAAACATTTACTTTATCTTTAACTCATGCTCTTTTTAGTATCGTGAAATATAAAATGTCATTTTGATTTCTTATAGCTATAAGATTAAGAAAATGACGTATTTTTTCAAAACTAAAAAAATAATGAAATTTGAAGCAAAAATGGTCAAATAAAGGGATAGAAAATTAATACACTATAACAATAACAAAAGATACTTCAAATTAATAATACTAACTAGCATATAACCTGTGTAAATGTACTCTTTTATAATAAAAAATTAATTTTTTAATAATCATAAATGACAATTTTTATCACATCTCTCACAGAAGCATGATTGGTCAGAGAAATGGGTAATCAAACTTCCGTAATCCTGATTTCAAAACAAAAAAACAAATATGACTCTTGGCTAAACCAAAGCATAAAAGTAAATTTTATAAAACAGAAGTTAACTATAAAAATTTGATTATTGAGATAGATAACAATTTACTGAAAATTTCAACAGAAATTCCCTGCAATATGAAACATATCTCAAAATACAAACATATATGCTCCTATTTTTACACAACAACAATATAAAGACAACAAGGAGCTCCGCTCCGTTTCTCATCACAATAACAAATAAGGAGACTACTACATAATATAAGACCAGACACCCCACAATCCTAGTGTGATTGCAAATTTTCATCATTGAATTCAAGTATGAGATCCTGGAAAATGCCTTGTCGTATTCTGTCAACAGATCACGAGCTTAGTGAAGCCATTAAAAAAACCTACAAGAGAGAGGTGAGTCCTATGAACTCAGTGAGGAAAAACGTACCCAAAGAGTACTAGCATTGCTAAACACAAGTATATAACATATATAGTTAATTAATATCATGTAACAATGTTCATGTCTTAATTCAAAATACACGCACGCATTTGTAATCGTCATAATTTCATAATTCACGTGATTCATAGGATAACAAATCAATCAGAGCAATCATAGTATACAAATCAAGTAAAAGGCCAACAAGTAACTCAGCCTTGCATAGTAGTATCTCCCCCCACAACATGTTAATTCTCCGTACTCAATTCATTCCATCGGGGCTGAGCATTCAAATATATTTTTAAAACACTTATCAGAATCAGAATATCTTAAAACAAAATATCCTAGGTGCACCTGAATTTCAATTTCGGAAATAAAAATCATTTCAAAGAAAAATTCACTTTGTTGGCCCTTATCAATCACAAACAATTTCAAATATCAAACATAATTCCAATAACTCACTGAACATTACACATGCTCATCTTTTTCTATATAACACATTTATTCAAATATTCATACAATTACACATAATAACTTAGCAACCAAAGGGTAATAGTTAACCACTTACCTTTTACTGATCTCATTCAGTACTTACTCTTGTGTTCACGCACGTCGTTGATTCGATAACACTTTCTGAAGCTGCAAGTACATTTTTCATATATTATTTAGTTTATCAACTTTATAAGTTAAAATATTTTAATTACAAAAATCTAGAGTTACTAAGTTTTAAGTATTTATTGAAGTTAACTCTTCTTTAGATATTTTTACAACCACCCTTAGATGTATGTTTGTTTTCAACTAATATACTTAACTAAATTTAATAGAACCAAGTTTAAAAAGTAACTTTAAGAAGTTATCCATCTTTCTTATTTAGAAACTTTTTTCTAAAATCAGTCTGGAATTCTCTTAATTCTTCACATGAACAAAAAATTGGGCTCACGTAAAATTCCTGGTTGTCAATTCCTGATTCCGATTATTAGAGAATTCTCTTACTTAGGACTTAAATTACGAAACTCCAATCTAGTTTTTAAAGATGTTAGGAACCTTTCATCTTCAAATGTCTCCTCCTTCTTCATCCTTTAAAAAACTCCTAATATTAATTACTTCAAAACAGGTACAGTCAATATTCGAAAATCATAATCATGACTTCCAAGACCTGTACCACTTCACATTTACTCTTAAGTATGTTAGGAATAACTTTTATTTAGAGGTCCTAGGCTAATTCAAACCACAATCTATGACAAACTCTCCCAGATTGACTAAAGCTCACTAAAAATCTTACATAGACCTAGCTGCAACCTAATACCTCTAACGATAAGCATACTTGGAATCA
The DNA here is from genome assembly GCA_029379385.1 of Quillaja saponaria. Classification (NCBI taxonomy): domain Eukaryota; kingdom Viridiplantae; phylum Streptophyta; class Magnoliopsida; order Fabales; family Quillajaceae; genus Quillaja; species Quillaja saponaria. The sequence goes on along the minus strand of CM055611.1, from coordinate 9,943,419 downwards.
GGTTATAAAATTTTCTAGACATCTTCTCAATATCCTAAGCTACATTTTCTCTTTAGAATTCTCAATTTAATTCAATTTTGAAGACACCCGAAATACATGTGTTATAACCTGATAGTTTAGAGTTCGTTTTAGAATGTTTCTACATAATTTGTTGTGACTAGGCTGATAAAATTTTATACAAAGTAGAATTAGAATAAATAAATACTTATATATATGTGTGTGTGTAACTAGGAAACTAATTTTCACTATATCATTGGCTGACTTAAAACTTGAAATTAACATGTACAATTACATTGATGTGTGCAACAAGTGTGTAAATAGAAAAGTAAATTAGAAAACTTGGTGTGAGACAAGATTAAATATACACCATATAATTACAGTTTTGACTTTTTGACTTGGTATATTTTATTCTTTTGTCCCTTCCTTGCTTTATTTTTCCTTGTTAGCCGATTTTGCTTCTTATGTGTTTGCCTTTATCAACTTTGCTATCTCTGCCCCTAATTTTTTTCCCTATTTTGAAAACTCTTCACCGCCATTGTTGCTCTAGAAAATCCTGCTTCAATCTTGTTCTAGCCAAGAAGCCATTTTTTTAAAAACATATCCTTCCTTCATTCCTTGTCCTTGTCTTGCTTAGTTGATTAGAGAGGTTAAGAAACTAACTTTTGGCAGCCAGCATCCTATTTTGCTTTGAGGAAAAACATCCTGCTTTATGTCTCTGTGTAATAGCCGTAGTTGAAGACTTGGTCCTCCATCTACTAGTTTCATTGTCTATGGGTGCCGTGAGTTCTCAGGGCTAAAAGGGGCTACAATCAATTGTAACAAGGCTACTGGTTGTGCTTTGTTTCTAACCTTGTTGCAGCCGTGAGGTGTCCTAGTTGTCCCTTACTACGGTTATCCTTGTTTTGGTGTTGATAGCTGCTCTTGTTGGTGGAAGTAGCTACAACTGGGGGCAGCAAGAGTTTCCTAGCGGCAGCAACAAATCCAACTAAGGCAACTTCAAGTGTTAGGCCAAACCATGGGTGGTAATCTCCTTATCCTCATCTAAGTAAAATTTCTCTTCTTTTTTAGTGATAATTAGTTGTAGGACTTATAGAGATATGAATAAGAGTGTAAGAATAATGACTTGAAGGTAGTTAGCATGAGGTTTTAGAGTAACTTGGTATTAAAATGTTGTGACTCAAGCTTTTGGTTACCTTGATGAATCAAATCAAGTTTAATTCAATTATTGGTATATGAATAATATAAAGCTTTAAGAGATTGTATTGATTTTATTAGGAGGTATACATACATGAATACATATACATGATTTAAGGAAAATTGTGCATATTAGGTGTTTGAGAGAATGCTTAGCAGAAATTAAATGTTAATACATGCATAAAGGTCGATGTACATAAGTTCCTTAGAAAAATAAATAGTTAGGATGATAATATATGATTTAAAAAGGATGAAAAAAAATGAATGAAGAAAGGTTAAAGACATGAACTAGGATTTGGAATTTGAAACATAGTGATATTAGAAAGTTTAGTTTAAGCTTTTGATGAAAAATATAATAACTAGTTACTTTGAATAAAAATTCATGAATAAGAGTAGAGAATAGTTAGTTAATGTTACAGGTTAGGTAGTTAATGAAAATGAGTAAAAGGTATGAACAAAAAGGAGATTAGTTGTTAGTAAAGTGAAGGAAATGTGAGTAGAGTGGGTAAGGGAAGGGGATGCAGGGGTAGACTTTATGGATTAAAGAAATCTTGTGTTTCAGATGCTTTTAGAGAAGAATTAAATTAAAAGTTCCAAAGATAAAATGTAGCATAGGGTATTAAGATGATGTCTAAAACATTTCGTAACCTGGTTCAAAGTATACTTTTAGTTAGAGCTATTAGACTGTGGCTAAGTCCATGTAAGATTTTTAGTGAACTTCAATTAGTTCAGAGAACTTTGTCGGAGGTTGTGATTTGAATTAGCCTAGGACCTCTAAATAAAAATTTTCATCACATACTAGAGAGTAAATCTGGAGTGGTTCGAGTCTTAATTCTATGTGGTGTGAATTTTGGAGGTGTTAGAACTCATAGTTAGGATTTTCAGGTCCTGCTAGGTTCGGACTGTACCTATTTTAGAAAAACTAATGTTATGGGGTCTTAAAGGTTGAATTAAAAGTAGAGTACTAAATATGAAATGTTCCTAACATCTTTATTAACTATATTGAAAGTTTTGTGAGTTAATTCCCAAGTATGAAAATTCTATGAGCATCGGAATAAGAGGTGGGTAACCAGGAATTTGTGTAATGCCCTGTTTTTGTTCATGTGAGGAATCGAGTGAGTTCAAGGCTGATTTTAGGAGAAGTTCCTAAATAAGAAAGATAGCTAACTTCTTAAAGATAATGTATAAACTTGGGTCTGTTAAATTTAGTTAAGTATATAAGCGGAAATCAAATATATCTCCAAGTTCGTTGTGAAAATAACTAAATAAGAGTTAACTTTAAATAAATACTTGAGACTTAGTAACTCTAGATTTTTGTAACTAAAAGGTCATAACTTAGAAATTGTTAAACTAAGTAATACTTGGAAAATGTAATTGCAGTTTTGGAAAGTGTGATTGAATCAACGATGCTTATGAACGCAAATGTAAGTGACAAATGAAATTATTTAAAGGTGAGTGGTTAATTGTTACCTTTTGGTGGCTAGATTATTATGTACAATTATATGTGTATTTGAATAGATGTGTTATATGGAAAAATTAAGTAAGTGAAGTGTTTCAGTTAGTTATTTGAATTATGTTTGTGGTTGATAAAGGCCAACGAAGTGAAATGTTTTCCGAAATGAATTTATTTTTGAAATTGAAATCCAAGTGCACCTAGGATGTTTTGATCTAATATTTTGATATGAAATTTTCTGATTCCAATAAGTGTTTTGAAAGAATTGAGTGCTCAACCCTGATGGGTGAATTTGAATGAGGGATTCAATGATTCTAATTTTAGTGATTTTTTTTCTAATTCTATTTAGTGAATGGATGCAAAATTGCCCGGTGAGAGGTGGTGTGCAGGGCTGAGTTACTCTGTTAGCCCTTTGCTTGCTTTGTATACTTTGTTTGGAATTATGAATTTTAGATATTTGAATTCAGTTATATATGTTGTAAAATTTTTGATTCGTGGCTTTTTGAGAATTATACGTACATGCTTTTATTATTAAATTAAACCATGAATACTATTACTTGAGATTAAGTGATAATATATGTGCTTTGAGTGATGCTAGTACCATTTGGGTACAATTTTTTACTTATTAAGTTCATAGGACTCACCTTCCTTGTTGATATATTTTTTAGTAAAAGATCTCAAAGACAATAGTAGACTTTGCCAAGTGTTTAGCTGAAAGGTAATTCTTCAGAATTTCAATCTTGAAGTCAAAGGGTGAAAGTTTGTTGTCACACTAGAGATATGGGGTGTCTGGTCTTATATTGAATAATAGTCTAGTTGATTGTTATCATGATGAGAAACAAAGCAGAGCTCCTTGGTTATATTGGCTTTGTTGTTGTTGTTGTGTAAAAACAGAAATATGTATTGTTTATGTTTTGGGTATGTTCCACATTACGTGAAACTTCTGCCAAAATTTTCAGTAAATATTATATATTCAGTAACAAGTCTATATTTAAAATTTAATTAAGTAAAGATTTCATTGGTTTTGAATATAATTGTTTCGAGAGTCATGTGTTTTTAGTAGTGATAAAGTCAGGATTATGGAGGGTTGGTTACCCATTCCTCTGGCCAATCATGCCTCCATGAAGGGGTGTGACAACATGATTTCTCTAACTCATCAAACCTGCCCTGTATCCCTTCAAAAATTGCCTAGCTCTCATTTTCGAACATTTTACTCACAACTAACCCCTCCTTTATTTACATCCATTACTCACTTTCATTAACTCCTTAACCCACAATATTAACCAACCATTATCTACTCTTGTTTGGGAACTTTTTATTCAAATTCTCATAACAACTAACTACCAAGAAATAAATCTACAAAGATATACTCATTCTATTACAACTAGTTTCATTTAGGCATTTTATCAAACATCTTGAGTGCATAAAATCCTTTCATTGATGTATATATATATATATTCATACACCAAGAATTCAATATAATCCATTCCCATTCATGTATAACCATTTTGTTATATGAACACCAAGAAAGACTAAGATTAAGCCTTGAAACTCCTCTAGACATTTCATCGAATATCTTGCATACATATTTTATTCTAGTTTATGTGCGTGTATATATATCTATATATATATACACACACCAAGAAATTAACATATGTTCATCAATTCACATTTTAATTACATTATAACATTGAATTTAGGTTAACTAATTATTTAATTTTCATGAAAAACTTGAACTAACCTTCTAGTATTAACATGTTCTAAATTTCAAAACTTTCTTCTCTAACATCGCCTCTTTATCAACCATTCTGACTCTTAATTTATCTCTCTAACCTTCATATATTCAAACTTTTAATAACAAGGATAACAATTACAACAAAAACTCATTAAACTTAACTAAGTTAAATTACCTTAATTCAATGATAGGTTCACTGCAAGACAAGGGAAATTTCTTGCAAACCATTTTCCTTGCTGCCATGCCATCCTACAGTCAAAATCAACCCCCAATCCAACCACTAAAATTGGCAATGAGGGAGGAAAAAGCAACCAAGAGGCAGGGGATTAACACAGACAGTAGCAAGCTGTCACTAATTGAGCTAAATTACAGCTCCTAAACTCTTCCAAAACAGAGTTCCCACTGCCTACAACAGGGAAGGAAGAAGAAAACTCAACAAAGGGCTGCACTTGGCTGCCTAAGAAGAACAAGTAAATGGCAGCAGGAAAAGTAAATCATGCTAGAACAAGAAGGAGATCAAGGGAAGTATCCCTCGGCAGGGACAAAAAAATTGAAGACACCATGCCCACTTACCAAGCTTCAAGAAGCAGTAAAAAAAAAAAAAAAAAAAAGAATCATGGAAGAATCAAGAAAAAGCAGGGGAAAGAAAAAAAGCAAGGTTGGTTCAACAAGGGGGAAAAAATCAGTCCAAAATAGCACAAGGAATGGAATAGGTCGGTGAAGGAGAGAAAAACAAAGAAATAAAAGGTCAAAGAAATCAATAATAATAGAAAATAACAAGTTAAAGTCATGTGCTTTAAAACATGTGCTGGTAATTAATTCTAGAGACATGTGTGGTGTATAATTTTCTTGTTATGTTTATATATATAGACACATGTCTAATTATTTAGTTTACTTATTTAATTTACTTGTAATGAAGATTAAATCTTAATATATATACATTATACATTAATTATTCACTCACTTAAATTTACTTAATCACAATGTTATTTATTTTACGACAATAAATACACAAAATTTTAAAACATATAATAAAGTTACACTCAGATATCCAATTATAACATGTTTAACTATATTGTTATTTATTTATAACATAAATGTACATATTGTGTCTAAAACTCAATTTTTGTGTTATCGGGTTATGAGGGTTATAACAATTTATATCTAATTTTCTTGAAGAATCAAAAGAAGCATATATTCAATGAATACAAATAAACACTAATTCATCACATTGTCAAATGAATTAGAAAAAAAATCTCATCCATCAATTTCTCATATTTTATTACTGAAAAATCTCATCATAATGCTTCTCCTTTTTCAATCTCTCAATGCGTAAGGATGGTTCTAATGTGAGAAAATATAGAAATGAATAACATAAAAAAAATGTAATGATATGGATAAGAAAATAATGAAATAAATTGTCAAGAAATTTAAAAGATTATAAGATAATTAAAAAAGAAAATCTAAATTTTTTTGTAGTTAACATTTTGTTATAAATGGATAATTCAACGTTCATGTTAGGAGGGTTATAGAAATTTTTACGATTAGATAAACAATAGTTCTTTTTGAATTGGATTTAAGTAATAATTATATGTATATATATATATATATATATATATATATATATATATATATATATATATATATATATATATATATATGAAAGTGGGATGATTAAGTACAAATAAGAGAAATAGATATTTTAAGTCACTAATTGATTTGTACATAAAACCTACACCACTCAATTTTATTACATTACTCTTCTGCCATTATCTTTTACAGCCACTTGGACCGTCTCCACACTTTGTTCTATCCTGCCGTGTTCTTTTCTTGGCCTTTCTACCATAATACATTGATTTTTTTTTAAATTACTCAAATGCATCGATTTTTTTTTTAAAGAGTTAAATGCCCCTGTTTTTGAATTTGTGTCTTCAAAACACAATTTCATAGTGAATTTGTATTTTGAAGACGCAAATTCAGGATGCCATGTTAACCATACATGCCAAATAGGAATACATTGTTGGCACTTGAATTCGTGGGTTCAACCCACCAAATCTAATTTGAGTTTTAAACCCAACCCAAATTGAAACCCTAAATCCCTATTTCCTTCCCTTCACTAGCAAAGTTATGCGTCTTGTGCTTTTCAAAAATCCAATGCTTCTTGGCTTCTGTAACCAGTTTTAGAGTCCTTCACCTGGGCTTTTCATCATTAATAAAAACTCAAGTTTATTTCTCTCAGTGCTCTTCCCAGACACAAAACAGAGGAAGAGACTGTAGAGAGAGACTCTATCCCTCTTCAAACATTAAATCTAGTGAACCTTGAAGTTGCCGATAGACTTTCTTGAAGGAATCCCATTTCTTTTCTTCGCCTTCTTCAATCTGAAATTGTAAACACTGGTGGCTTTCTTGGAAGCTACTCTCCCTGTATCTGAAAAAAACAGCCAAATATGGCATTTTTGAATTTGATGTTGCTTCAGCTTCAGAGTCCTTCACCTGCTTCATCTGCATTTGGTAATTTTAACTACTCTAACTCTCTTGTGCAGTAGGAATAGCCCATTGATCCTTTTGCTGTTATGCTCTCTTTGTCTGTTGATGATTGGCAAGATCCATGGTTATTTTACAGCAAATTACCATCAGATCTATGTGTATTATTTTTTTGAACCAATTAGAACATCTGTGGACGTCATTAAGGAACAGCCATGTGAAAGATTTAGAGTCTGCACTCACTCCCTTGTGACTGGCCTAATTTTTTTTTTTTTTGGATGAATTTTCAGTTTTCTAGTTTTTTGAAATTTCAACAAAGGTACAATAATTGGTCAAATTCTTGCATTAGGATTAAGTGAATCATATTATTAAGTTAGATATTAGTGAATTTTGGAAAGATCTTAAGATAAATTTCTAAATTTTAGGGCTTCTCCTTGTTAGATATAAAATTTCAATCTAGTCATCATTTTTTATTTTGTCCATTTAATCAATAATTTCCTCAAATTGCTAAAATATTTATCTAGTCTTCTTAAATTTAAATGACATGCCAGTTGTTAATGTTAGGTATATAAAGGATAAAATACTAATTTTATGTTGGTTTGACTTTGATGGATTATTTTTTTTCCTTCAACACAGTGCTCTTATTTCCTAAAATATTATAATAATAGTTTGAATTTTCAATTGAACATATATATTGAAAATGACGGTAAATCTAATATCCTAATGTTATAAAAACTATCATGGTGGTCATCTTATTTGATAAGTATCAATTATATAAGTATTGGCTACAATTGCTTTATCTTAATTCAGCACATTATTTTCAATTATTCAGTAGCCCATTGCAATCAAGCTCATATAAGTTGAAGTATGAAAAAGAATCTTTGAATTACAGGTAGTTCCTAAAACATAGTATTTGATATTTTCAATTTTCCAGTTATTTCATTCAATAAAGTTTATTTTAAATTTATTCAACGAAAAGTCAAAGAGATAATTATGATTCTAGTTTGCATGTATATTGGTTTTCCATGGCACCAATTTTATTTTTCAATTATGGATGAATGTCATAATTACAATTGTTTTAGAGCTTGTGCTATTGTTGACTCTAATATTTAATGGACTTTTATACTAATGGAAATTTTTTTCCCATTTATTATTGTTTGTCATGGTTTATACATGCCATGTCATGGTTTTATAACTAAAATTTATTGAATTTTATTGGAACAGGATAGAATATGGGAGATAGTGTACTAATTGCGTGTTATATGAATGGTGAAATGAAAATGGGTTCAGATGGGGTTGATTATAATTGTCCCCCGATTAAGTTTTTGAGAATACAAATGGGGATAAGTTATGAACAATTTCACACTCGTTTGTGTAAAGCCTTGCATATTGATTGCGTAAATGGATATTTGAAAATTCTTTGTCAACATCCATTCTATTTTCAAAATGCAGTCAAATACCGACCCATTAATGTTAGCAATGATGAGGATTTGGAAACTATGCTTCAATTTTCCTTGAGCCAAGGAAAGTCATATTCACTTGAATTATATTTGGAGAAATGTTATCTTCTAGATGTGTCAATGAGTCATCACAAAATTTCTTATATGGAACAAACCCCAAATCTTGTTCAATAGGAAGATATTGAGCATCATACAACTCAATCGTTAGTTGCCTATGAGGTTTCACAACATGGCACAATTCCTTCTTTAACTGATTTTCATCCACAAGTAGAAATTTATGATGACCCTCATATAAATGAATTTATGCATAATGTCAGTCATGATGATGACCCAATTGCAAACAATGATTCTGAAAATAATGATAATCCAGAATTTACTGAGGAAGATATATACAACGAATATGTTCCTACTGAATTTTTTACTAAAGTTAACATTGAGGGGGCATTTGCAATTGACAACGATCATGCAGTTAGAAGTCTGTGGTCAATACATGAGGAGTTGCATGAGAAGCAGATATTTGCCACAAAAACTGACATTAAAAAAGCTGTTAAGTATTGACATATCATGAAGCATGTGGCATTTATAGTGGATAAGTCTGATAAGAGCAAATGGGTTCTTATGGATGGCCCACAATCAAGGATGCAAATGGATGTTGCGTGCAATTAAAAGTAAAAACTCTGGAAAATTTGTGATAAAAAAAAATAGTTGGTCCACATACATATGTTTATCCTTGCTTGTCACAGGATCATTATAACCTAGACAAAGGATGGATAACTGATTTTATTAAAAACACAATATTTACCAATCCATCAACACCTGAAGCTATGTTGCGCAGTTTGGTGGAAGACAAACTTGGTTATCTTGCACATATGAAAAAGATATGGGATGCTAAAAAGAAGGCAATAAAGTTGGTTTTTGATTCATGGGAGGGATCTTACAACTAATTGCCTAAGTACTTAAATGCATTACGAGCTAGAAATCCTGGGACCAGATTTGAGTGAAAGACATACACAACAGACAATTTAAGTGAGGTTATATTTCATAGGGTTTTTTGGGCATTTGGACCATACATAGAGGCGTTCAAGCATTGTAGGCCAATAATCCAAATTGATGGTACTTTTCTATATGGAAAGTATAAGGGAAAGTTATTGATAGCATGTGGGGTGGATGTGCCAATCATGTGATGCCATTTGCATTTGCAGTTGTCGAGGAAGAGAGAAAAGATAGTTGGTCATGGTTCCTTCTATGCTTGCATGTACATGTTACTCAGCGTGATGGTATTTGCTTAATATCTGATCGTCATTCAGGAATAATAGCTGTTGTGAAAGATCCTAGTGTTGGTTGGACAGAACCGAATGCTTATCATCGTTATTGCTTGAGGCATGTTGCTAGTAATTTTCATACTGCCAAGAAAAATAGTGCTGGAAAAAACTTGGTGATGAAAGATAGGTACCAAGTACAACCTTGTAAGTTTACAAAGTGTATGGAAGAGTTGAGTAAATTAGGGCCAGACTTGGTGACTTGGTTTGCCGATATCCTTGCTGAGAAATGGACATTGGCATATGATGGTGGCAAACATTTTGGCTTTCTGACCACTAATTTGGGTGATTGTTTCAATAATGTATTAAAAGGTGCTCGACAAGTTCCCATCACTTCCATGGTGCGATTGACTTACTACCGTTGCGTCAGTTATTTTGTCAAAGTTCGTAGTGAGACAACAGCTGACTTGACTGCAGGACATATGTATACTGAAAAGGTGCGTGAAAGGCTTCAAAAGTGGAAAGATAGAGCTAGTGGGTATACTATTACATGGTTTAATCCGGGAGTTGGAAAATGTGAAATTGTAACACAATATCGGGGTTGGACACATGGAAAGGGCGGCAACTGACATAAAGTGAGTTTAGGTGATCCTTATTGCTCGTGCCTCAAGTTCCAATACTATAATATTCCTTGCTCCCATGCCATAGCAGCTTATAGTAGTCTCACATTGACTACCACCAACATATGGGCTATTGGTATAGCTTGACACATCAAGAATTGGTGTACAGTCCACAATTTGAGATTATAATGCATGATGATGAATGGCCTGAATATAACTTTCCACACGTGCACCCCGATGTCACTAAATTGCGACAAAAAGGTAGGCCACGTTCATCTCGGTTGTGGAATGAAATGGACTGGGTGGAGAATCCGAGGAAAACCCGATGCAGAATATGTTGAGAAGAGGGTCACTATAGAAAGAAATGTCCTAATGTTACACAAGGATAATCTTCTAATGCTTGGTGTCATTTTTTTTTTTCTCATTTTTATGTTGTATTGACTTTTCCATTGTAATATTACTTGAATGTCAAACGTCTTATCTTATCGTTTATATTAGAACTATTGCTATTGTAATTGAATGTCGAACGTCTAATCGTTTATATATAGTATTGACTTTCTTCATGTTTTATTCAAACTATAAATCTCAAAGTCTTTTATTATGATTTTTTTTTTTTTGTGCTCATGCTTGTTATGCTAAAAACAGATAGTACCATATGTGATGGATATATCACCAACTAACCGTTCAGTACTGTATTTATAAGATACTCATCGTTCAATTCACTTATGGGATTCAGAGGTATATTATATTTTTACTAGTAAATAAAAGAAAATTTTATATTATGAGACTAAGAAGTATAATTTGACCAAACACATTCTTGATGCAGGATTCCACTGCTCTAAAATGTCGAAGGAGGGAGGCAGTATTACATCGTGTAAATCCTATAGATACAAGGATCATTCCATATGTATTTGCTATAGGTTTTTATGGAGTCATGCGATTAGGGTTTATACAATTAGATTGGCATCTTATTACTGCATTAGTGGAGAGATGGAGACAAGAGACACATACCTTCCATTTTCCTTATAACGAGTGCACAGTGACATTGCAAGATGTGTCCATATTGTTTGGTTTACCAATTGATGGGGATGTAGTGTCTGGCAGTAATTTGATTGAAGATCTACCATCTACATGTCAGAATTTACTAGGCCATGTTCCACCTTCTACAGCCCTAGATGGATCTCGCATAAGTTTAACTTGGCTTGCTGCTACATTTGCGGAACTGCCTGAGAATGCTGATGAAATTATGGTGCAACAATATGCACATGCTTATATCATGCAACTTATTGATGGATTTCTATTTGTTGATAAGTCTCAGTCACATGTCCATCTGATGTTTTTGCGTTTGCTTGAGGACTTTGATAGGGTCGACAAATATAGTTGGGGTAGTGCATGTCTAGCTTGGTTATATAGAGAGTTGTGTCGTGCCTCTCACTCATCGTCACGTGATATTGTTGGAGCCTTGATTCTACTTTAGATTTGGGCATGGGATAGGCTCCCATACATTGCACCTACTAGATTACATAAGATTTATGATGACTGGGTCCTTATTGATGGAGTAGAGGGCCTACATTTCCCACGAGGTCCTTTGGGCATGAGGTGGAGGCTTTTAAAGTTATAGATGTTGGAACACATGTTGTATCTTGGTACAGATATCAACTAGATCGGATGAAACCATATTAGGTTACTAATCATTGAAAATTCTTGTCCATTATATATATTTATTCCTATGATATGTTTCTTAATATTTGTTTATATGTGGTAGCAGTTTATGTGGAAGCCATACAATACTGACTTGATGGCGAATCTCTCTAGTTATTGTCTTGCTGGACAAGGTATATTGACTGCTATTGTACCATTAATACGCTTTCACATAGTGGAATGGCATAGACCAGATAAAGTTTTACGTCAATTTGGCATGCAACAATACATTCCACCTGATGCTAAGACTAACATTCTATTGCATAAGATTGATCTTAGGGACTATTCTAATTTAAATTGGGCAATGAGACATGCTTTATTCATCAACATATGGGATATGCGAGCGGATCATGTTATTTTTGGAAGTTCATTTGATGGCCATATGGATCCATTCTCATCATATATGGAATGGTATAGGCGAATCAGTAGAAGATTTTTGACTAAGGATGGTGCTATGCTTGGAACTTTGGTAAGCCATATAGTATTTTAATTTTTATAGCTTACTTGATTTATGACACCAACTAAACAATGATAATCATTTAGATTACAAATTGATGGTCTTGAGCGATGTCGCACATTGTCCACACCAGGAGCAGATTTGTCTGCACTTGCAGTTATTCATGCTACATGTACTTCATCATTACAGTTTGTTGGCCAATATGAAGATTATATATCGTACAATGATTAATCAGCAGCTCAGGTACCATCAAGTAGTACCTCTAACACACATGTGGATGTTATGGTCACACCAACAACACATGTCAACTTAGATTCTGGAGTAAGACGATCATCTTCCAGTAGGCCTGCACGTCATATTTTAGGCCTTACAGGTAGAGGCAGAGGAAGTGCGTCTTCTGTTTTAGATTCAACAGAGCCTACCACTCATGTGCAAGTCACACCCATCGCCGTTGTACCAGACCCATATACCTCACCTCCATCTGCATCTATGCTTCCTCCATGTAGAGATGAGACAGTTGTTAAAAGTGTCACACAACTCAATACTAGTACACATGGTACTACAAATCCAAATGTGACTATTACACATATTGATACCGAGTCGCTCCTCCATGTGGATAGCATTGACATGCACTATGATATTGATGGTGAGAACCATTATGATGGTGGTGGTTTACCGATCCAAGAGGGTGTATCACAGGTAACACAGGTTCGACGGGGTCGAAAATGGGATAATCTTCCACCTAGAAAGAATCCAACAAGAAAGAGAAATGCTCCCAATTGTGGTACTCATGATTAAGAGTGTCATGGTTTACGTGATTTATGCATAATTATTTTTGAAATTAAATCTCTGGACTATTATGTCGGGATTTATATTGAGATTATGTGTTTATTTTGGACTATTTGTGATATTAGGACTCTGTTGTTAATATTGGTGTGTTGAAATTGTGATATTAAGACTCTGTTGTTAATATTGGTATGTTGAAATTATGTTGTTATTTACTTGTCGTGACAGAAAGGAAATGATACATAAATAAGGAAAACTCTGTCTAATTTTTTTGGATTATTTGTGATATTAAGGTTCATGTCGATAATATTGTTGTATTGAAGAGAGGGTGTTGTGTCTTAGTATTTAGTTGTCATGGCAGGAATAAAATGATATAAAAATAGGAGAAACTCTGTCCAATTTTATTTAAAAATAAGATTGACAAGTGCCTATGCAATAATTTTTAACAGCTTTTTAGTTTGACAACTGATTATATAATCATTTTTCATAGTTTAACAATCTCTTAGTTTTACAAGTTGACTATACAAGTTCATTTCAAAACTTTGTTAGAATTTTCAATTATTGTCTTAGAATTTATAATTATTTTCTAGCTTTACATTGTAACTATAATTCGAATTTTCAATTTTTTTTTTGGTTTTTTTTTTAACAAGAAAACAAATTAACTTTAATGATATTTATTTAAGAATGGTTCTAAAATTCAATTGTAAAACTTAACTCGAATATGTATTTTCAAAACATAAACTCAGGTTTGTGTTTTGAAAACACAAAGTTTAATGTGTTTTAAAAACACAAACTCAAGTTCGTGTCTTAGAAACACACACTTAAGTTCGTGTCTTAGAAACACACACTTAAGTTCGTGGGTTCAACCCACGAACTCAAGTGCCAGCAATGCAACCTTATTTGGCGTGTGTGGTTGACATGGCATCCTGAATTTGTGTCTTCAAAATACAAATTCACTATGAAATTGTGTTTTGAAGACACAAATTCAAAAACAGGGGCATTTTACTCTTTGAAAAAATTTCGATACATTTGAGTAATTTAAAAAAAAAAATCAATGTATTATAGTAGAAAGGCCTCTTTTCTTCTTGTTGGCGAACGTCTGATTGTGGCTGGCGAAGATGATGGGTTTGTTGGTGTGTATGATTCCTTCCATGGTGAATAAATTTGCTCTTTTCCTTGGTAGGCAGTGGTATCAAAGTTAGGAAGTGTTTGAGAGCTGAAATTCAGCTCAATCAAAGGCAATAACGGCTAAGGAATTGGGCTCTCCTTGCTGATTTGTTGGTACCGGTTTTGCCTTCTTCCCTTGTAGCTGTGTGTGTGATTTGTTGGGGACACTAAACGGGAAGGGGGTCATATTAGTACTTCAATGGTTGATTGAAAAAAAAAAAAAAAAAAAAAAAAAAAAACATAGGACGGTATGATGGAGAATTTTTCCCCTGCTTTACCTTCTATCCTTTCCTTGTAATTTTAGTTGAGGATTTTAAGGAGTAGTCACCTATAATAAATATATTACTTGTGAGTGCCATGAGGAGGGAGGAAGCTTAGGAGGGGATTGATTTGGCAGTAGTAAAATGAGGGTACCAGTACTGAATGGTGCCTTGCTTTCAGTCCTTTGTAGCTAATCGTTGAAGGTGTACCTTCACCTTGTGATACAGCTGGGTGTGTGGGGATTGGCAAGGAAACAAAATGAGGATGTACGGTGCTGTTGACTGGAAATTGGAGGTTTGGGGTGCACTGTCGTAAGTTGGAGGAAATGGGAAGTAAATCTGGTCCTCGCTGCAACAGGCATGAATGAAGTGCTTTCATGCCCTGTTTTGGCAGCCAACCACCCTTAATAGTGTTTAGTTCATCTATGAAAGCTTAAGAGGTTTGAATGTGGGATTTTGTCCTTTGCCGTGAGGTTTCAAGTTGTTGTGAGTGACATTGTGTTTAATTAGGCCTTAAAATGAGTAAAGACTTAGGACCAATAACTTGTGAAATGATAATATGATGTAAATTTTAGAGTAAAGAGTATAAATATGTTTGAAAGAAAAATTAAAAATTAGATTAATTGAATTAGGAATTGAGCATAAATAAATTGAAAACTAATGTTAGACAAGAAATATGTATATTTATATACATAATTATACAAGCAACTCATTTTCAGGTATTGGATAAGATAACTAGCTAAAATTAAATATATATATATATATATATATATATATATATATAAATATGGGAATTAATTTTAATATATACAGGGTAATTTTAAGTTATGAAAGTTAAATTAAGGAATATATCGAATTAATTAACCTTGCTTTAAGAAAAATATTAAACATAATCACGTACGATTAAGAAATCATAGAATTAATTTTTAAATGATTATTAGTAACCTATGACTTTATGATTTTTAGCTTTAGAGCGTGTCGAGGATATTCTGACACCATCACAGCCTAGACGGACTGACGAACCACGTACTTATTTAGCTGTGAGAGAATTATGTGCTTTATGGTTACCAGATTATTGTGTGTAATTATGTGTATACTTGAATTTAATGAGTTATAATAAAAACTAAGCAAATGAGTGATTTTATTGATTTAATTGGATGATATGTGATTGACATTGATTGTGGTTGATAAGGGCTAACACGTGAAAATTTTCTGAAAAATGGTTTTTATTTTTTTTGAAATTAAAATTCAGGTGCATGTAAGCTATTTGAACTTGAAAGTTTCTATGAGTTATCTTGATTTTGACAATTGTTTTGAAACAATTGGAGTGCTCAACTCCGGTGGGATGGATTTGTGTATGGAGAATCACTTGTTGTGCCCGGTGAGGGAATATATTGTTGTGCGAGGCTGAGTTGCTCGTTGGTCTTTTGCTTGATTAGTTGATTGTTTAATTGTTGATTGACTTGTATGAATTGGTTACTATTTTGGGACTGTGAACTAAGTGAACTGTGATTGTGTGATCATGATAGTCACGTATGTGTATTAATAGATTAGAACATGAGTTGTAAATTATGACATATGTGTTGTATGATGCTATTACCCGTAGGGTATATGATTTATTCACTGAGTCTTTGTGACTCACCCTTTTTTTTTGTGGTTATTTTTTTTAGTTTCAGGAAATTGGGATTGATCGCTAAATAGTGCTACCTGCCGACTTTCAACAACAAGGTATATCTTGAATATCGTAAACTTGGAGCTTAACGGATGATACTTGCAGTCATCTTACATGAATGCTGCAGGAGCGTTAGTAAGCCTGAAAGACATAACCAAGAATTCATAGTGTCCATATCGAGTGCAAAAAGCAATTTTCAGAATGTCTTATTTCTTAATTCGGAGCTAGTAATACCCTGAACGAAGATCAATTTTAGAAAAGCACTGAGCTCCCTATAACTGATCAAATAAATCATCAATCTTGGGGACAGGGTACATGTTTTTAACTATAACCTTATTCAACTGCCGGTAATCGATACACAGTCTAAACGAACCATCCTTCTTTTTAACAAACAACACAGGGGCACCCTAAGGAGATGAACTAGGACGAATGAATCCCTTATTCAACAAATCTTGTAATTACACTTTAAGCTCCGTTAACTCACTAGGAGCCATTCTATAAGGGAGGATAGAAATAGGTTAAGTGCTAGGTAATAGCTCAATGTCGAACTCAATCTCATGATCGGGAGGAAGCCTTGGAAGTTCTTCAGGAAAAATATCAAAAAAGTCCTTTACCACCGGAAAACGATTTAAAGAAGGACATTCTAAATGAGTATCCCTGACAAAAGGTAAATAAGCTTGATGTTTCTTCCTGATAAGTCATCTCGCCTGAATAGCTGATATTAAATTACAAGGCACTTCACTCCGATCCCCTTGAACAATTACAGTCGGCTTGGTAGGAATGCTGAACTTAACACACTTATCACGATATTCTATTAAAGCATCATGGTTAGACAACCAATCGATGCCTAAAATAACATCATATTCCAACATATCCAGTATGATTAAGTCTTGCCAAATAATTATCATCTCCCATAAGAACTTCACACAAGGATAAATGCCAGTCTGCTAAGATAGTTTCCCCCGACGGGGTTAAGACTGTTAGATGAATCTCAAGAAGCTTCACAACTCTCCCCACACAGGAAGCAAAATATGGTGAGATGAAAGAATGAGTAGCTCCTGGATCAAATAACACTTTAGCGCTAATAAAATAAACAAAAAAATTACCTACTACTACTGCATTAGAAGCCTGGGCATCTGAAGTCGTCAATGCATAAACTCGAGCCTGACCTCTCCCTGCTGATGAAGAATCCCTAGAGAAACCACCACACACCCCTGAAAGTCTTGTAGGTGTTGCAAGAAGTGAAGGTCTATCTGAACTGAAGAAGTCCTGGCTGAAGTGGACTAACCTCTTAACAGTGGACAGTCTCTAATACGATGATCCATCCTTCCACATTTAAAGCATGCACTTGTCCCCAGTCTACACTGCCCCATATGCCTATTGCCATAAGTAGAGCATGTAGGGAACTCATATGATCAGGGTCTACTCGATGATTCTCCTTGAAACTGAGCTTATGAACCTCTTCTCATCTAACTTCTACCTCGCTGAAAATTTCCTCTGAATGAACCCTGCCCAGAGGTAGATTCACCCCCAGGCCTCTGTGAACTGCCAGCTCAAGAAGTCGACGAACCCTCCTGCGTTACCTTCTTATGACTCTCCCGTTCCGCCTGTCTCTTCACCACTCTAGTCTCTAATTGGTAAGCAGCATCAACAGCCTGTGTGTAAGTTGTAGTGTCCGACATGAACACTGATCTGAATAAATAATATTTCAAACCATACACAAATCTCTTCACCCTCATCTGCTTCGTAGCTACCAAATACGAGACAAAACGAGACAGTTAAGTAAATTGAGTCTCATACTCTGCCACTAACATGCCCTCAGTCTGAACCAATCGCTCAAAATCACGAGCATGCTTGTCTCGCACACTCTCAGGTAAAAAGCGATCCAGAAAAGCTCTGCTGAACTCTGGCCACATTAGTGGAGTAGGCTCGGTTCACCGCTGGACCAATGTCTTATACCAATCATAAGTCACATCATATAACTGATAACTGACCAGCTCAACTATACGAATGGAATCACATCCCAAAGCTATACACAATATGTCTGACTCCTCTAAGAAATTATAAGGATTCTAAGCTAGATCAATCCCCAAAAATCACGGCGGTTACATCTTTCTAAAATCATGTAATGTCACGAACACTCCTCGATCCTGCTAAACTGGAGCGGGAGGATTTGCCTCTTGTTGAGGCTAAATAAGGAGGGCTACTGGTGGCTACTACTGAGCTTGCTGCTGTTGGGCCAAAATCCCAACTAAATAACCTACTGTCCTTTGAACACGATCTAATCCCTACGCCAACCGCTCCATGTCTAGACCAGGAGCCGCTACCTGAACTGGTTCAGCAATCCTACCTCGACTTCTGTCCCTACTGAGAAATATAACCGCTCCATGTATCGAAGGCTTGCACCATACTTTGAGAAATCTAACATCAAAGTCAGAGAGTAACGCATTGTAGTGCTATATCAAGGGGCGCCACAGAGGCAAAATAAAATAGCTAAGTCAGAGAGCACTGAGCCACAACTTGATAACACCTAAGACACAATGCCATACCCTAAAAATCCAACATCAAAGTCAGAGAGCAACATGCTATAGCACTATATCAAGGGATGCTGCGGAGCTCAAATTAGAGAAATTCTAGTCCAAGTCAGAGAAGGCCATGCCACAACGACAAGGAAAGAAGTGCTGTGGTGCCCACATTGATGAGTACTTCATTGATAACCAAAAAAGGTAGCGCCACAACGCCATGCATGAGGAAGCTGCAAAGTGACAAGTTGGAGTCCTATGGGCAAATGCTGTTACGTCACAGTGCCAATGAAGGAAGCACCGCGATGCCGACTTGTATTATCAAGAACTCCTAGTCTTGTTAAACTAGGAGATAAAAGCCTATATATGGATGTGAAGGCTGAAGTTAAAAAGACACGCTATAGCAAGTGAGTTGAGAGATTCTAAGGAGATGGTGAAGACCCGGAGCTGTGACAAACTCCAATCTTTTACCTTATTCTTCTTACTTGTAATGGTTATTTCTTTTATGTTGTTGTTTTCCACAGCTAGTATGAAGTAGTTTATTTCTAGGGTAACAATTTGAACTCACATGTAGCCCATGTGGACCTTTGCTTTAGTTTAATGCATGTTTAGTTTCCAAATATCTATGTTGTCTTATTCTTAATGCTTCTAATTGCTTGATCACTAGTTAGATTGATTAGGAACCCTAAATTTGGCTTGGTGGGACAATATAGCTTGTGATTGGATTATTCATCAATTGGATAATTTGATTTGTTATAGAAATAAGAATATACTCTTTAGCTATAAATAATCATATTAGAATGGTGCTTAATGAATTTGACTTAGAATAATTCACATAGGAATATAGTGAATTAAGCTAAGGAAATATTGAATTATAAGACATAAGAATATGTTTATAATTGCTTAAGATTCTAGATTAATATTTGGAACTATTGCATGAGTTAAGTTAAAGTTAAGGAAACATGGGTGGAGTGTGAGGGAAATTGCAAACCTAGGCTTTAGTTAAATAGAAATCACTTTAATTGCATACTTAGATAGTAAACTACAATCTTCAATCCATTGGCTGGATTAAAAATAAGTTGTATAATTGTTAGTAATTAGCTTTAAAGTAGTTTTATTCCTTGTGGGAACAATCTCTACTTATTGACATGAATTTCATAACACAAGCACATGTTTCGTTGCAAGTAATATAGGGATTAAGTAGAGTGTTGATCCCATGAGGAGTTGACACTAATATCTAGCTAAGCATTAAAATTAACACAATCCTAATTTTATTCAAACAAATGAATGATGGTGGAAAAATCTAATTTAAACTAAACCTAAGTAACGAAAAATTAAACTAGAGAATTTAATGGATAAAAGCCTAGGATTACAATTTCCCTCAACATTTCACTTGACTTATTATTATCTTATCATGCTTAGTTATGGTATCGAATTATTAACCTAGGGTTATAATTCAATTATAAGCATATTCCTATGTCTTATAAATATATATCTCACTTAACTAATTCATTATATTCCTATGAGAATTCATTTATACAAGACTTATTAAGATTAGACATAAATTGGCTACATAAGGCATATAGGTTTATTACTATCCTATATACAAATCAAACTCATCCAATCATATGAATGAATTCAAAAAAGTGTTCTATATCACTCAAGGCTAAACCTAAACTCCAAAGTTTGTTTATGTTTACGAGATCAATTTAATTGGTAGCTAATCAACTAGAAGCATAAGCATAGAATGAAAAAAATAATTCAATTATCTAAGCAATCAATAAATAATAAAAACCATCAAGCTACATGTTGAGTTCAATTGCAATGCTAGAGAAATAATTAGTTTATGCTACCTAGTGTAGACATAAACTCAAATAAAATCACTATCAAGGAAATTACAAGAAAAACTTAAAGAAAGGTGTAGGAAAAGAGAAAACTATAAAGATTGTCAATCTTCAATCTTCAATCATCTCAAGCACCTTTTTTTCCTTACAACCTTGATGGCTTCTTTTTCTCCAGAATATCTCAACTTAATTTTGTCCCTTGAGTCCCCAAGCTAATCCCTCTTTTATAGGTTTAAAAAACCTTAATTTCACTTCAATTCGGACTAGGAATTGAGCAGTGCCACGACTGAAGCTTCCCAGCATTATGGCCTCGAAATTCAATGAAATTAGGTTCTTAGGCAATGAGCTTGGCACCATCTTGATCTTGGACAGCATTCATGTCTTAAGCGTTTAAGCGGTTTAATCTCTATTTTGACCTCCAATGGGACTCCTTGTATTAGACATTTCAAACAAAAAGACTAAGTTAATATAAATTAGAACTTATATAAAATACCTAATCCTAGCCCAAATCAACTAGGATTCATCATCGTAATACAATAAGGACTCAAATAGGATTTGACTAAAAATTAAGCAAAAATTAACTAAAACTTTAGAACATAGCTAAAATAATATGGTCAAAAAAATGTAAAGTAAGTCTTTTTCCAAGAGTTATCTTTCTTTATTATATTACTTGAGGATAATACATGCATGTTATAACCCGATAATTTAACTTACATTTTAGGATGTTCGTACAAAAATTTTCGTGACTAGATGACTAAATTTCATACAAGGTAAAATTTACGTAATTGAAAACTTGTATAAATGTAGATATAATGCATGAATTAATTTTCATTATATAATTGGTTAACTTGGAGCTTAAAATTTATTTGGGTAATTTTTATTAAGGTATATAACAAGTATACAAATATTTATATTTATAGATCCAACAAGATTAATTATGCATCATGTAATTTTTTTTAAGCTAGAAAGTAATTATATATATATATATATATACTCAAGTAATAGGATTTAATTCACACCACACATTTATATATATATATATATAGAATTGATATCCACCACAAGTTATACATTGACTAGGACCAAGACTTAATTTTTTATTCATTTCTTTTGTTATTTTCCCTTTCTTGTTTTTATTTACCTTGATCGACATAATCTTTCAATTTTTCTGCTCTCTTTGGCCAAGTTTGTTCTAAAGAATTCCTCATTTTTCTTGACTAGCTGATTCTTTCCTTCTTTCCTTCCTTGCTTTCTAATTCATCATTTTCTTTTACATGACCACTGACAGACCAAGGTGTCAAGTTCATATCTTTAAAGAGCCTGTTGATGTCTATTGCTTGCATTAGGGCATTTCCAAGATCTGGAAAAGCAAAGTCACAGTCATTACTCCTCTTCCAAGGCCACATTCTACGTTGATTCTTAGGGAACAACTTGGATCTTTTACCTTTAGACACAGCTACCTCAATACCCTTAGATTTCTCCTTATCACTAGCTGTTATAGCAAACCTCTTCAGTACCTCATTACCTCATATCTTCTTTTTCAAGCCAGCAATAACCCTGCTCTAGTTGATACCATTACTTAATAAATAAATAGAAGAAGAGGAAGCAAACAACCTTTGATGTAAATTCTTCAAAGCCAAACGAACCAAAGCCATGGGGTTGAACTTAATGTTAGAGGTATCTCTATATTAGTGAAAGGTGTAGTCTATGGTTAATGTTAAGTCAGCTGTTACTAGTAGTAGCCATTTCCTTACAGCCTCCCTGTTTTGAGTGTGTGGCTGCTTGTGTTAGGCTAGTTACCTCAGGTGGTGGTTATAATTTAGGTTGATGATATTCTTGTTCAACTAGGCATCTAAGGAAAGGTAGCAACTTTGTCTTGCCATTTTGTCTTCAACGTGAGGGAGCCTAAACAAGAGCTGCAGCTAGTGATTGGTAACCTTAGCTAAAATAGTTTCCTATTTTAGTTACTTAGTTATTTGCATAAAAATTCTTATTGTCATAAGTTTTATTAGTAGCCCTTTTAGTTTGTGGCTTGATCATTTCATATTTTCGATAATTGAAGATTGGAATTAAGGCTAATAGTTATGAGTAAAACTTTAGGATTAAAGAACATATAGAATGGTTAGGTGGACATTGGAAAATGAATTCTTGGAATTCAAGAATGTTGATATTGAAATTGTTTTGTAAATAATTAATTCAACTTGAATTTAATATTGAAAATGTGAGAAATATGGATGTAAGAAGTGATGTTGAATTTCTTGGCATAGGCATATACATGTATACACTCACATTGATGGAAGGAAAGTATGCACTTAAGATATTTGATAAAATGTCTACAAGAAAACTAGTTATAACATAATGAGTAAAACTTGGAATTCTTAGATCTTTATGGTTAGGAATTAATTGAATTTGATTAAAAGTTTCTAAACAAGGACAAAGAATGGTTGGTTATTAAGGTGAGTGAGGACAAAGAAAGTGGGTAGTGAGTAAAGGATATTTAGTTTGTGGGGGTGAAGTGTTGAAAATGAGAGTGGGCAATTTTGATGAGTTATAGAAATTCAGTATTTCGAGTGTTTTCTAGACTGAATTAAATTAATAGTTCTAAAGAGAAAATGTAGCTTAAGGTCTTGAGATAATATCTATAAAATTTCATAACTTTTTCCAAGTATATTTATCATTAGAGCTGTTGGACTATAGCTAGGTCTGTGTAGGATTTTAGGCAAGCTTCAGTTAGTCCGGAAAACTTTTTCAGGTGCTGTGATTAGAATTAGCTTAGGCTCTGAATGAGAATTGTTTCTAACATATTAAGGGACAATTATGGAGTAGTACAGGTCTTAATTCCATGTTGTGTGTATTTTGTAGGTGTTAGAAGTCATAGTTGTGATTTTCAGGTACTGACTATACATGTTTTAGTAAAACTGATGTTAGGGTTTGTATTTTGCAGTGCCCTGTTTGTGTCCATTTGAGGAATTGAGTAAGTTCAAGGATGAATTTATGAGATAAGAAAGATAGATAACTTCCTAAAGATAATGTTTAAACTTGTTTTTGTTAAATTTGGTCAAGTATATAAGTGGAAATCAACATATCTCTAAGGTAGCTGTGAAAATGCCAAAAAGAAGTAAACTTTAAATAAATATTTGAAACTTAGTAACTTTAGATCGTCGTAATTAAAATGTTATAACTTATAAAATTGATAAACTTAATAATACTTGGAAAATATAATTGCTACTTTAGAAAGTATTATTGAATCAACAACGCACGTGAATGCAACAATAAGTGACGAATGAGATTGATAAATGGTAAATGGTTAACTACTACCTTTTGGTTGCTAGATTATTACGTGTAAGTGTATGTGGATTTGAATAAATGTATTACATGGAAAAATAAACATTTGTCATGTTTTATTGAGTTATTTGATTTATGTTTGATGATTGAAATTATTTGTGGTTGATACGGGCAAATGAAGTGAATTTTTCTCTAAAAAGATTTTGACTTCCAAAATTGAAATCCAGGTGCACCTAGGATATTCTGTTTTTACATTCTGATATGAGATATTCTGATTCTAATAAGTTTTTAAAAGAATTGAATCCTCAGCCTCGGTGGGTGGATTTGGAGAAGGTATGGAGATTCAATGACTGTATTTCAGTGATTCTGTTTGGTATGCCAGTGCAAACTGCCCGGTAGAAGATTGGTGTGCAGGGCTGAGTTACTCAATTAGGCATTTATATGATTTGTATGCTTTGATTGCTTTGTTTGTTTAGATTGGATTATACAGAGTAGTATTTGAACTATACTGATTAAGTTTATGTTGTTTCGTAATTGTGTACATGTAACCTTAGTTGTTTTGGAAATTTTTGATACTTTGATATTAATTGACTAAATATTAAATATTTGTGTTGAGTGATGCTAGTACCCTTTTGGTATGTTTTTTTCACTTGCTCACCCCTCTTTTGTTGATTTTTTTTAGTAACGGGATCTCAAAGAATGACAATTGCCGATATTGGGCTTGTAGAGTGTTTGGTGGCAAGGTGTATTCGGAATCTCATACTTGAAGTCAAGGATGAAAATTTGTAATTGCACTAGAGCAATAGGGTGTCTGGTCTTATATTGTGTAATAGTCTAGTTATTTATCATTGTGATGAGAAATGGAGCAGAGCTCTTTGTTGTCTTTGTTATTGTTGTTATTATTGTATAAAAACAAGAGCATATGTTGCTTATATTATATAGGCATGTTCCAATTTATATGGAACCTTTGCCAAAATTTTTAGTAAATTGTTATATGTTGTAGTAAACAAACTTTTATAATTAGCTTATGTTTTATAAAATTTACTTTTATTCTTTGGTTTAGTCAAGAGTCCTATTTGTTTCTTTGTTTTGAAGTTAGGGTTATGAAGTTTGGTTAATCCATTCCTCCGGCCAGTCATTCGTCCATGTGGGGTGTGACAATAGTGCTTGCGTTAGTAAATTTCATACCAAATATAGCTTTTAAATCAAATGTTGCAGGTTATAATTGATCGAATTGAATAGAAGCTATGCAAGGGAGCATTGGTTGTATAAAGTCATTCGGTCTATGGATTTATTAGAGTTGTTCGGTTAATGACTTTTAGTTTAGATAATAAGAGCAGTTATTATTAATTAGTTATCCATTAAACCAGGCAGTTACAATTACTTAGGCGCATTTATTGTTTTTAAATTTTAAATGATTATATTGGAAACTGCCTAGAATATAAAAGCAAATTGCTGGCATAGTTGTAAAGGTTTTTAAACCAAAACACAATCAAGTCATTATCATTTATCTTCCTTTATTTTTCATGCATTTACATTTTATGCGTAGGGCTTGTTATATTTCTCATTTGACATCAACACCCACTGCTTGTATTTTGTACTAGAGTTTGAATGAATAATCTCAGGTTATTCATAGTCGTTTGATTGTAATTTTTGGAGCCAAAGTTCCCGCCATGCCGTTACTCAAGTTGCCATCAACAATTTGGCATGCCTGATGAAACATTTGGGTTAAAGATGTTTAGGAAAGTTCGTAAACAAACTGGAACTTCAGAAGTTGTTGGAATGGAAGAGTTCCCTGTGTTAATAGATGATGCAAAACATAGCCGACAACAAGGCCTTCAACGAATGTTGCCGTTGACAATCTTGTTGAAGTCCCTATAACTTCTGCTTTGGTGGTGGAAAATGGATAAGTTTTGGCAGTGAATGTTCCTATTGAAGAAAACACATGCCATGATGGGTTAAGTTAGGATAATGGCACATCATCCTTACTAGGGAAGGGGCCAACATTTATGGCCCAAAATCCGTATCAACGATTAAGTGGATCTAAAGATCCACAAGATAAGAGAAAATCTCCCATTTTGGCAACTGCATGTCATAGTCGGGGTGTGCTTTTTCCTTTTGGATGACCTAAAGTAACTGCCGATTTCTCGATGTAGTTAGAGCAAAACATGGAGGAGTTGGTCCATGGAGAAGTTTCAGGAAAAGAACCAAGAGCAAATGCATTACATTAAATGATTGGTTTAAATCCATAAAATACATGTGCTTGTAAATAATAGAGCAAATTTTAACTTAGATCAAAGTGCTGGTCGAATAACTTTACGACAAAGAATGTATAACATTACACCTAGAACAAATTTAAATGGACTAAATATCCAAAAGTGGTTCCATCCACCACTAAGGTATTCTCCAAATTTAAATGGACCGAATATCCAAAACATGACTCCTCCATCGCTAGGGAATCCTTTGAATATTCCTGAATATCAAGTAAATAATAACCTACGCTATTTGCCATTTCAAAATACGGCCAATCAAAATCAAATAAATGGTAACCAATTTCATTATAGTTATCAGATTCAATTCACATTCGGTCAAAATGGACCTATAAGAACTCAACATGGCAATTATGGAAATTATCCTAATGAATTATCTCAAGCTCATTTTAATGGATATTATCCTTAGAATCCACACTAGGGCAAAATCAAAATTTTATAATTCCCATGTTGAGAATCTGACTACAATTATGCAAGAACAATTTGGTCTACTGATTCAGCCCTTTAGCTAGACTGATGAATAGTACATACCTTGAATGGAACCGTTTGTTTCCTTTTCCCTGAGGGTTAAAAATATCGGAGTTGTCTACTTTTTATGGGGAAGGTAGTCAATCTATGGTAGAACACATGGGCTGATTTATAATCCAATGTGGGATGTGATTGATTATGTTAAACTTCAGTTATTTGGAAATTCTTTTATTGGAACTACCTTTAATTGGTATGTTTCATTACCCCTAAATTCGGTCCAAGACTAGATTCAAATGGAACGAGTGTTTCATGCTTAGTTTTCTAAAATCAAACCTGAAGTTACATTGGCTGATTCAGCCAAAATACAACAAATGGCTGGTAAAATGGCCGAAGACTTTGTCGATAGGTTTAAGAAAGCTAAGAATAGATCCTTTGCCCAGATTCCAGAAATGGAATTTGTCAATATTGCAAAAGGTGGTTTCAAATCAGGAAAAAGTTTGAAGATAGAGAATTTATTGATTTATTTTAGTTAGTTTATTGTGTCGCCAAATATGAGCATTTGCTCAAAGAGAAAGAATAAAGAAAGAATTATTCAAGGGAAACTTATTATAAAGACCCTATTTTGGCAATAAATGAAGTAGATATAGAAAGAACATCAGATGTTGGTGATGATTTTGAAATAAACTTTATTGCAACCTTCCCTGGAAAATTGTTCTTTTGACTAAAAATTAAAATGGTCAACCTAGGTTGAATATGAACAAGATTAAAATAATGAATAAAAACCATAAGTATTTGTTTGATATTTATGAGGTAAATAAAATTTTTAATCAATTATTAAAAGATAAACAAGTTAAAAGATGACCACAAAACGTTAACACTTAATGAGTGTGTCAAATCAAAATACTAACAATTATGTTGTTTTTCGTAATGCATTGTAAGAAGCCATCAACAAAGGGAGGTTGAAAGCCCCTAAAAAGAAAGAAATTGCAGTAGATAAAGGCCATTTTCAAAAGGCTACCAATGTGCACATGGTTATGACTGATTTAGGAAAGCTTGAAGGTCAAAAGTTTAAATCTGTGGTCGATGGTAACGACTTTAAGTTTGTCTTAGATGAATCAAGTGGTGTAAAGTCACCAAGACCATCTTATCTTGCAACGGTGTCTAAAACACCGGCTATGGCCCAAACCAGAAAGTCTTCAGCATCTGCCAACATAGCTATGATAATTCCTAAACTAAAATTTTGCATATAGTGGCAAAAGGAAATTCAAAGTGAGCTGGACGAGAAGTATATCCCACAAGCCAAGAAAAATAGAGACAAAAAAGCTAAATGCTGAAGACAAGTGATGGAGGATCCCAAATTGGTAAGTATTCTTACACAAATTACCTACGTGATACAAATCACTAATGGTGTGAGGCAATCGAAGAGGTTGTGGTAGTGTCTTCTGGGCCATATCTTCCAAGAAGACCATACTTTCATCATGGAGAATCATCTTCAGTCAATAGAGATTTGGATACAAGAACACCATTCAACTCAAGGCTATTACGTTCACCTGAATCAATGGGTACGTCTGACTAAGAGGCCTAAGAAAAGGCCATTCTTCAACCTCTTCAAATTTAGTCCATAATTAGAGAAACCTAAAGAAAGCAAGTCTAAATGCAATAAGGAAACACATTTTACAGGTCATGGCAAGAATAAAATTGCAGCCGAAGCTTTGGATGTAGTGACCTCAGACAAAAGAAGATGGATCATTGATAATTAAAAACATGCATCTTCATCATCTTCGAGTGATGATGAAGATAAAACTTCTTTCAACATAATGAATGATGATTCAGATAATGGAGAGTAAGATTTAGAATGTCACGAACACAAGAAGGGTTTGGATTTGCCTAAGAATGTTTTTGTCAATTATTTATTACCAAAAGGATTTTTACCTAACCTAGATCAACCATATAAGTTGGAGGGTGATAGATGAAAGAGAAAATGATATGTCACAACTACCCATGACAAATGCTTCAGTGAATGAACTAGAAACAATGACGATAATTGATTTGACCAAACCAGTTTTTATTGTTATGATTATTAAACATGACGTAAAAGAAAAAGGAATTGTAACTTTTTACAAGTGAACATTTCTCAACAGTTATTTTTACGAAGTCGTATACGGAGATGACGCAAATCTACGACCCTTATGCATTAGAGCAAGGCTAGAAGGACGGTCTATGTCTTTAATTCATATTGATAAATGATAATGGGATTACAATGAATAGAATGCCTTTCAAGACATTGAAAAAAATGAAACAATTCTGGAAACGACTTAGTTCAGTCTAAAAATGACTTGATTCTGTTTGTAATGGTGGTTACTGGTTTTGATAAAGGGGCTATCAAAGCTAAATGAGTTATTCCAATTGAATTGTCGATAGGTAATTTGAAACCCTAATTACATTTCCTTTGGTAGATGGGCCAACAATTGATAACGTCCTGCTTAGTAGAGAATAGATTCATGCCAACAGGATCATTCCCTCCTCACTACACTAAGAATCAAAATAATAAAGTCAAACTGGTTATAACTGATACACAACCTTATGCTACAAACGTATATACAATCGAAGCCTACTTGTGTCATGCTAGTTATTATACGATCGAAGCCTACTTATATCACACTGGTTATGGTCCTTTTACATTCTTGGATCATAAAGAAGGAAGGCCAACAGTGGATTTCAACCATGGTGGATTCACAAATAGATATTAATGATTATGTTACAGATTTGACTAAATCCTTAAGGTCATCTTATGTTGTGACAAATGGCCTCTATGATAGATGATTGATAAACCAAAAGACAAGTTAGCCATAGGTTCAACCATTTTCAAGAAACTTAATATTAATCCAAGTAAGAGACAATTGTTATCGGTAGATTTTGCTATATATATATATATATTTATTGTAGACTTTTTGTTTGAGGATGATAAAGAATGTCCACAAGTGTTAAGACCGAGTTTCAGTAGCTACCTCCAGCTTCTACCCATTGATTGAAATCAATCTCGGCCAACAAGGTGAAACAAGACAAACCTTATCAGTAGATTACTTTGCAAAGAATTCAAAAGCACTTTGGTAAAGCTATTGAAAGAGTTTGTTGATTGTTTTGCTTAGGATTATAATTAAATGCCTGGTCTGGACCAAAAATTGGTAGAGCACCATTTGCCAACCAAGCTGAATTTCAAGCTATAGAGACAACCTCCATGACATATGGGAGATGGCATCATCCATTTAGTCAAGGCTGAAATAAAATGTTTCCTCAATACTAAGTTTATCCATACAACTAGGTATGTCGAATGGTTTTCCAACATAGTACCTATTATAAAGAAAAATGAAAAACATAGAATTTGTATAGAAATTTTAATAATTCTACACCTAAATATGAGTATCCAATGCCAATGACTGACATGTTAATTAATTCAGCCTTTGGATAAGAGATTTTTTCTTTTATGGATAGATATTATGGTTACAGCCAAATATTAACAGCTGAAGAAGACATTTATAAAACTTCCTTTAGTTGTCCTTGTTCTATTTGAACTTTTGAATGGGTTATCATTCCTTTCGGCCTTAAAAATGTTGGGGCAACTTATCAATGTGATATGAATAGCATTTTTTATTACAGTGATTGGTAATTAAGTTTAAATCTATATTGATGATAATGTGGTTAAACGTACCATGCAAAACCATCTTAATGATTTATACTGTGCCTTTGAAAAGATGTCTCAAGAGGGGGTAACAGAAACTGCAAATTTTTTAGTTCTGTGATTGAATCTGAGGCATGCGTAAGTGATTTTAATTTTATCCACCTTGCATTTCTTTTGCAAAAATTATCTGTGTGCTTTAATTGTTTGATTAAGTGGAAGCTATCATATGGACAAGGAATAAAATCAATTATTGACTAAATAGATGAAATATGTCTAGAATGACTGTGACAACTTAATTGATTAAGAAATTAAAATTCCTTACTTAATAGCCAACATTAATGATTCGGGTCACTAAGCGCAGACCACTCGCTTCGTTAATCACCAAAAGTGGAAGAATTGAAATCTTCTTTTACTTTTGGTGAGTTGCAAGAAACTCATTATGAGTTATTAAGAGAATATAATGTGAAAGCAGAAAAAGCTGAACAAGCCAAGGTCATATTGTTGATTTAGTTAGAGAAAATCAAAGGTTATAAGAAAAATTGTTTGTTGCTAATGAAATGATTAAAACCTTTTAGCTTGATACGTATGACCTTACTTTTAATGTTTTTTTGTTCAACATTTTCCTACTGTTTAGTCCTAGTGCAAACAAATATTAATGAGGGAAGTTCATCAACTAATTAGACAAAGGGCAAAAGAAGATGGTTTGGGTAGAAAAGACCTCAAACCCCTTTGAACAGAAAGTGCTAACAAAGTTAGATCAACTGGTGGAGCATTCATGCATCTAACTGAGGATAAAGCTAACGAGTTGATGATGACATGGCTTATCCTTTCTTACTCAAGAGTGAGCCTACATCAGATGAGTAAACATTAGAGATGTCCCAAGATGACTATCACATTGAGAAAATAACTCAAGAATTGGTCATAGAAGAAGAATCACATGACGAAATCCATGATGACCAATCTATTGAGTTTAAATTAGTCATTCATATAGATGTTCACAGTGAGAATAACTCAAGACTTGATCATAAAAAACAAAAAAAATTACAATCTCAAGTCTAAATTAATTACTAAAGAGTTCATCTATGAAAATCCTATATGGCCAACTCTTCCTCCATCCAAATTAGGCACTGAATATTTCTTTAAAGATCCCATGTGGCTAACTCCTCCTCCACCATCCTTAGCATCATTCCTCCACAAATACAAATCATGTTTTTCAAAGCTAAATGTTGTTGAGCGCATGTGCCAAGTACTTCTATATCTTGCCAAGCTTGAGGGAATCATAAATCAAAACCTATATATAAAGTCATACGACATTTACTATGGGAGAAAACCACTCGTTTAGGAGCACTTTTCCAATAGTCAAGTCGACGACTATAAATCAAGCGCTTTTTAGGAAGCAACCCAAGTTTTGAAACTTTTTCATTTTCCTTTTCCTATAAAAGTTATGTTCTGTTCTTATTTAGAGTTTTTTTTTTTTTTTTTCTTTTGGTCTTTTATTTTTTTACAGATACATCATATAAACACAAAAACAACCCCTAACAACCTCTTACCAATTTTGACGCTACTTATGAGGACAAGGGTAAGGATTAGTGAGCTTTTTGCCTTGCTATATTAGCATGTGAGTTTCTCTTATTCTTCTTCCTTTTATACCTTTTTCATTGAGTTTAATGTTCATCTTAAGTTTGGGGGAGGATTTTCTTGTTTTTGGTGCTTTAGTTTAGGACTAATTTGTTTATGCTTTAGGATTTCATTTTTGGTTTACTTGTTTTTCTTACTTTTTTTTAAAAAAGAAAATTTTTTTTAAAGATGTTTTATGTTTTTTTGATGATTTTCCCTATCCAATGATGAAATTGTGTATTTTGGTTTTTGGGAAACATGGGCTTATGTTAAACTTGTATAAGTAACACTATTAGGATGTGATTTCCAACATTAAATGCACTTAATCTTTTGCTTAGACTTGACATACTTACTTACAGACAGTTTATGTTTAGGAAATTTGGGTTATATTAAGAATTCTAGAATTTGTTTTATTCTCTCTCTTGTTGAAATCCTAGACAATATTGAGTTAAGGATATGATTTAGGCCTTCTTTGGACTGTTTGAGCTTTTCAAGCTGACCATGACATATATTATCCCTAGTAAAACCTTTGAGCTTAATTTGACTATTTTTTTTATTAATCACATTAATTTTACGTCTAGCCTTTCCTGAATTTCCTTTTGCTCCCCTTACTCTTAAGCATGTTTGGTTATTTAAGGAAGAATACTGAATTATATGCTGAATAAAAGGAGACATGGTGGAGTTAAAAGAAGTTTATTTGTAACCCATGTTAACCTTATTCTTTATAAAAGAATAAATAAGTTTGGAGGTGTGCCAATGAGCTCTTAAAAATGTTACTTGTGTTTATAGTATAAGGGAAGTTCTGTATCTTATGTTATTTCTTGTAACATTAATAACAATGTTAATTTTAAGTTTGGGGGTATGAGTTTTCTTTTGAATTATGATCAAAATTCTTTCGAATTATGTGGCGGATAAAAGAAAATGGAAGCAAAGTATGGGAGTATTACTTGAAATGTGAAGGAAATTCTACGAAAGGTCCTGGAACGAAGTATGTGCTTATAATGGTTTAAACCTCATTAAATATACTTTATCCTACTATTACCGTAACCTTAGATTACAAGCTTATAAAGTCCTAATGATCATTGATTGGATGTTAGTCTATATTAGTGAAAAGAGAGATGAAAAGCAAACCTATGAGATTTGAGTCGTAAGATCTACCCTTCATAGACTTAAACTTATCTGGATTGCATTGGATTTCTTTCTAAAAAGATCACACATACACATGGAAAATCCATTCAAGAATTAGTGCTTAAGTTGAATCATGAACTTCAATGCTACCTATTATTGACCTTCGTTTAGAGTTTTTGAGAAAATCTTTGATGATATTTTGGAAATCATTTTATTAGTGCGATTCATCTCTAGCTTGTCGTTTTCACTTTTTGTTTTATTTTGTTTTCTTTTGCTTGAGGACTAGCAAAATTTTAAGTTTAGGGGTGTGATAAGTTTATGAAATATACTTATTTTACCATGTTTTGATCATTCAAATAGCCATGTTCTTAAGTTTTACTTTAAATTTACTTAGTTTTTAGTTTGTTTTGTAGTTTAGTCCTAATTATTGTAGATTATTAAGTTAAGTTAAGTTTTGTTAGGATTATGTTAAATTAGGTTGATTTTGCTTAGGATTAACTTAGTTTGTGTGTTTTGAAGGTACAAAGCCAGAAGGAACCCTAATTATGGTAAAAAACACAGAAAAATAGGTTTCCCGTATAGCCCAAGAAAGTTAAGGCTGTGGCTCCAGAGGCAGCAAAATTGGGGCTACGGAGCCATAAAGCTAGCAATGCGGTTCCAGAGCTACTGCCAATGCAAAAAAATTCGAGAAAATCTAAGGCCGCAACACTAGAAAAGTGGGGCTGCAGTGCCAGCCAAATAATCCTATTCCGAGGAATAATAGGTATTGGGGTTTTAAAAGTCTTATAAAAATAATAGAGTTGGGAAATTAAAAGAGACAATTAAACTAAGTAATGCTGGAGATTAAGAAGCCATCAAGGGTGCAAGAAGGTAAGATGAGCTTAGATAATTGAAGATTGAAGACTGACAGCTTTTATGGTAAACTTGTTGAGTTTGTCTAATTTTTTTTGGATTCATGAAACACTACTAAAAAATTGTGTTTTTCAATTTACTGGAACCACATTGCCAAACATTTGGTTTATCAATTAGTTTGGCTAGTGTGTCTGGAAGAGCAAATTATCCTCGCTCTGTGAACGAGACTTTTGGTATTCTGAAAAATCAATTTTTTGGGTTATGGTTCATATCATTTTGATATACTTTCATCATGTACACACATCCTCTAAGAGTCTCAAAAGATTCAAAAATCTCTTAGTCAAAAATCCATTTCAGAAGCTGTGGCAGCCAACACAGCTTTCCTAGAGAAGATTCACCCTATAGTGAAGGACACTGGCCTTGAAGTCACTGAACATTTCAAGCTCACTATAGTAGGTGTGAACCTTGCCCATTTCAAAATCATGAAAATTGAAGAAGGCATGGCTCAGACAAAAGAAGGTATTGATCATCTTACTACTAAATGGAAAGGATAAACAAAAAAGGGGAGAAATGTCTTAAGAAGATTTCCATTTATGTCAACAATATTCTAGATAAATGAAGGCTTTTCAAAAGGTTATTGAAAGAGATTTTTTTTTTTTTTTTTTTTTGAGATTATTACCTTCTCCCTTTACATTTAATAACTTTAGTTCACCGTTTTCTTTAACATCTTTTTTCAATTTGGAAGTCTATTGTGAAAGTTTGTGATTGTGTTAGTAGTATATCCTAAAGACAATGACATGTGATGTTGTGATATATTATTTTATATACAACTTTATTCATATAATTATTAATAAATATTAATAGTCATTTAATTGAATAAATGAAAAGCAATATCATGTATAAGAGTTAGTAATTAACCACCATAAGCCCATAGAATAAAACAATGGAAATAAGCATCATGATGAGATCATGCTAATGAGATGTACTTCCTTTAAGCTCAATTCTTAAATGTTTCTAATTATAGGATCACTAAGTAGGGTATTAGTGGATCCGAATAAATTAGTATATATTTGCTTTGCTTAAATATTTGAGAGTGACTAATATCATCGTCATTTGTGTATGAGGCACTAAGACATATATGTAGGTACTCATTAAAGAATGAGTTCATTAAGTTGACTCAATTGAGAACACCTATATAGAGTTTCTCTACATGTCAATAGGTGGTTCTCGTGTTGCAGTTATACAAATATTCTTTTGACTTGAGACAATATATTTATCTTGTATGTACAGCATTATACTTTAATGCTATTTCTGAGTCTATTAATAAGTCACTTAAGAAGCAGTAATTTGGTTTAATCACTTGCATGTGGAGATATGTGAATGCGCTATAAAAGATTTATTACTCTTAGTAGAAAAAAGAAAATGTGTATGTGATTTAGAAAAGATTTATCTTAAAGTCTATGATCATAGTAAAGTGGCTATTAGAAAATGAGTTCCTAATTTTCTTATTGAAATTAAAATCTTAAAATCTAAACACATGATACACTGCAAGATATTACAGTATATGCATCTGCCAAATGCAGACATAGGTAATGCTAATGCAAACTACGATACTCATCCTATTCTACATGTAGAAGCTGATAACGCAGATGCCCTAGATATAAATAGTATTACCTATATCTAGGCAAACACTGATTCTGACACAAATAAGTTTTGCAAAATTATTGGCTTTTGAAATGCAGATGATGATATGCAAATGCAAATAATTATAGTTATCTGCGTCTGTAAATGGCAGACATAGAAAAGTAAATGACATACTTAAATAAGGCAATATTTAATTATTATTTTTTATTATTTGCTTCTTATTTGAGTCTGAAAAATACAGACGCAAATACTTGAAATGCAAACATAATTGTGAAAACAATTCTTTTATAAAAAAAATAAAATTATATTTATTTACTTTTTAAAATTATGCCTATAAATACATATTCAAAAGAATATTTTATGTTTATAATCAAATTTGTATAAATAAAATATTCTTTTACAAAGATCATACTAGCAATATTTATAATATATCAAATATATACTATATCGATCAAAAATCACATCCTAATTTAGGTGCATCTTCGTCATCTACACCTTGCTTGTCATCTTATTAACTAAGGTGTAAAGGGCCTAAAGTAGAAGGTGCAACTTGAAATAATTAAAATAAATTTGTTATAAGCTATACTTAAGTTGATATGTGTATAAGTTAAAAATTAAGAGAACTTTAACCAACTTGACCATTTTTCTCTCCCAAATCCTATTTTGCAAAATTCAATAACCCACCAACTTGGACACGCTAAAAAAATATTCATCCACCAATAAATATTAAAAGTAATCATAATTAAATTTAACTAATGAGTTATTAATTAACTATTAAACTAATTACTGAAGTGAAAGGCACTTACAAGTATGTGCTAGGTCCTTCATAGTTTTATTTGCAAAGTTATAAAACTAGTAAAGAGATAATATATATATATATCAAAAGAAAAGAAGGTGAACTAGAAAAAGATGCAAATGCAATGAAATTTAAATCAAGAGAAGGAGAAGTTACAAGGCTGGTACAAAGATAAAAAAGATATATCAAAAGAAAAGAAGGTGAACATGAAAAAAGATGCATATGGAATGAAATTTAAATCAAGAGAAGGACAATACTCACTTGGCACCTAAAAGAGCAGCTATTGCACCTAATATACCATAACTATAGCCTCTTGATCTTAAAAGTTTATCAGAAAATACTAAATTATTTTCAAGGGAGGGTTATAATTGAATAATAATTGCCTTATAACCTATTAAACTTTCATTAAAGTGAGGAGCTTTATGTCAACTAAGGGAAATTTGTTTTGCTAAAGAAATAGATGAAATTCTGATCTCTATTGTTGACAACCATTTAAGACCTTCACTACAACCAAGAAAGTTATGTATGTTAAACTTTACTCCTTTCTTGTTTGCATTTTTATTTTTGATTATGTAAATGTACCTATGCACTAATCATAATATTGGATTGCTACATTACCGATAAAGTATATTCATCATCAAATATTCTGAAATATTGATGTGAGCTTGACATCTAGCTATATGTTTGATCAGGCATAAGGAGAAAATGATTAGACTGAATAGGAAATGAGTACATACTCTATTTTAGCTAAATTACTAATCAACTAAACATGAACATCTAAGGGCATTTTAATCTTAAAGACAAACTTGTCATAAAAATATAGTCAAAATCAGATTTAGCAAATAAAAAGCCAAGAAGTAGACATTCAGCATAATGCTACTTTTGGTAGGGCATAGACAATCTAAAGCAAAGATTAAACAAGGATTTTATAGTTTTCCAAGCCATTAAGAAGCTCATGATACAAGCTTTACCTCTATATGGATCCTTAATTAATCTATATTGGTTAGTGTTTACCCAATTAGTTAAAAGGAAAAAGAGTTTCCAAGTCCTAGCTCATCTTATAAGCAATGTAGGCATACTAAGAACATTTCTATGTCAATGTAGTTCCTAGTTACAATGTAGCTAAATAGGAAAAAAAAAATGAATGCCATTAATTTATTAACTATTTCACTTCAAAGTCTTCAATAATATAACCATAAGTCTATACTATTAAATCCAAAATTAAGGGACTTCAGGCAAGATATCCTATATAAGGAATTTCTCAACATACCAACGTGTTTAGTCATAACAATTTTATCTTTTTCAAGTTTCCAGTTCCATAAACAAACAACATACTTTGAAATGCAAAAGAATATAATGTAGAGTAAGAAGCTAGTGCTTGGATGGACAAAAAACTAAGTACGTACCTTAAACTCAAAGCACCTGCAAGTAGATTCAAGGCAAGTTTTAAGTGTTTTGAACTCAAAAGATAACTGCTTCGAAGTTGTAGCCACTTCGGGCTATCATATCTCATTTTAATGTTTGACGTGTCTAAAGAAACATTATAACTTCGGGATGTCTTCTGACTAAATTTATTTTTGTTAAAAAAAGTATTTTCAACAACAAGTACTGAGCTAACCAATGAATTGAATTAATTAATAAGCAAAAATTTGAACTGGGAAATAGATCAAGAAAAAAACATGTCAGTGGGTTTACACCAAATAAGCAAAAACATTTAAAAAGAAAAACAAAGTGAATCAGAGAAGAGAGAGGGGAAGAGGAATCTGAGGAGCGGCCAAGTGACATGGGTGGTGACAGAAAGGCTGCTGCATTAACTTCCCTTATTGTTTTAGCCTATATTGTTGCACATCCATTGAGGGGTTTCAAATACGAGTAGGTAGAGTCAAAATAAGATAAATGAATAAAAGTGTTCAAGAAAAAAAAAAAAAAAAAAGAAGAAGAAAATAAGACCTTCACCCATACTCTAACATAGGCCCTCATCTCCTAAATGAATATATCTGCCTTATCTTTATTTTCTCATCTTTACATTCTAGCTGGATAGATAACAAACTAAACTAGCTTGATAGGCTACATATATGTGCAATGAAATTTAGAAAGTGACCAATAAATAAAAACCCCAACAGTTGTATATAATAAGATTTTGTATACACTAACAGTTTCAACTATAAAGAACCAAAAAAAAGGATAATGTTACCCATAGTTATTTTTTGTATCGAAGACAAATTAATGGACAAATAAGGTAGATGTTTTTCTTTCATTTTTTTATAGCTTTTTCTCAAACTGGACAAAAATTTCAACTAGGGTAGGAAAAATACTTGAAGATTGAAAAATATTAAATTAAACTAAGCATTTTGAAAGATATCTACATTCTACAACAAAAAACCTAATCGTAACAAATACTCTAACTGTCACTACGTACTAGTAGAATTTGTTTTCAATTTCATTATGCCTTCTTGACTGAGCCAAAGAGATGTTTCGTCAAGAAACGTAGCTGATATCTACAAATTGCTAAACTTGTAAGACAATGCGTCCATTTCGTCTTATGATTCTTGAATGTATGAGAAATGAAAGCAAGAAAAGAAGCTCACTTTTGGAATATGTTCAAAAAACAAACTGCATTTCCTCTTTATATCAAGTTCTCCTTAAGATTGTGTCTTAAGCATATTATTTCGTAACCAAGAAAGAAGATAGAAACAACACATCAGCAAAGTAGAAAATAGCTTCTTCTTTTTATTTTTTATTTTTATTTTTTCCAATATTAATGAATGAGCAAAAATTATTTGAGTTGAAAGTTTGTATGTTTGCGTGAGTGTTTATGTATATCAATAAAGAGAGCTCTGTGTTTGTAAAAGTTTATAGATGTGTATGATAATATGACAGACAGATTTCCAATTGGGGATGTGGACAAACGAACACCTGCTAGTATAGTAAAAGGATTCCGTAAGTACACGAGCGCAGCAATATCTCCTAGAGAGAGAACCTCTAGAAATAACAA
The DNA here is from genome assembly GCA_029379385.1 of Quillaja saponaria. Lineage (NCBI taxonomy): Eukaryota > Viridiplantae > Streptophyta > Magnoliopsida > Fabales > Quillajaceae > Quillaja > Quillaja saponaria. The sequence goes on along the minus strand of CM055611.1, from coordinate 9,904,071 downwards.
AATATTATCAGAGAAGAAAGGGGGAGAACTTGCATAAAAAATAGGTGAATATGATCTATGCTGAGGGCATAAAAATAGGGTTCTTGACATCATATTAGATTCCATTAAATTTGGATCAAAATAAAAGAACAAAAAAAGAAAAAAGGCAGAATCTCAAGGAAGTAGCTTCTACGATTCACTTATCACTAATGATGAGTCCTTTTATGGAAGGAAAAGGCACAATTTGTATGCTGCTATCACAAATAATCATTTCTAACCAGCATAGACCACAATCCCATTTATTTAGACATACAAACAAATGTTTTTATTCACATGAAAGATGATTAGGTTATCCTTCAATTTCTGTACAACCAATAATTTTTCAAGGTCATTGTACCATAAAAGAAGATTATGTGCTTACTCATAACTGACTTAGTAAGTCCATACATGCGTAAAATCAAATAGTTGATTAATAGTGTAGTATATAAGGATCTAATTTGACCTTTGCTCAATTTTCTTGCAATAATGATTTCATGGCTTTGTATATCAATCGAAGACTAAAAAACATGCAATTGAAATGAACAAGCAGTGTAACTAGAAATTTGACTTCAAACTTTCTATCATAATGCCAAAAATTATTGTTACCTAACACAGCAATATCCATTTTAATGTAGTTTAGACCAGTGTGTCACTTTTACCTAAAAAAAAAAATACTGCAAAAAGCCAAAAAAATAAAATTTTGTTTTTTGATAGTTTAGCAATAATCCAAAAGAATCAAGAAACAAAAACAAAATTGATTAATGAAATAAAAGAAGAACCATAAAAGAACAAAATAAAGATTATTTGTGACTTTGTGTTTGAAACTAGCTGAAAGGATGATCTACCACTCAACAAGCTTCTTTCGAAGTCAATTGCAAGAAATCTTACTCATACTATAAACACTAAAATAGAGATACAATTCATTACAAGCTAAAAAATATTCAGAAACCTCAGATTTAAATTCGTAACTTAATGGATTTCTAAGTTGAAATCTAATTCAGAAACCTTAGGCTCGAATGCCAATGAGTAAGGCTGGTAAAAAGGGGGAGAAAGAGGGGAGAGGGGGGGAGAAAGAGGGAGTAGAAGGGGCTTGAGTTTGCAAAAGTCAGAAGAAAATAGGAGAAGAAGAAGAAGAAAAACGCATGTTAGGTTACAATTTGGGAAATCTTATTTACATCTGCAATGGCAGATACGGGTACATTAAGTGACAGACGCGTATATTTAAATTTGTTTTAATAAAAAATGAAAATGCAGACATAGACGTAGATAATGAAAATTCAGACAAGCAAAGTTCTCCAAAAATGGCCTTAATATTAAATAAATGTGTCTGCAAATATAAACGTTGATATGAAAAATGCAGACGTAGATATATACAAGAAATATAGCGTAAAAAATAATCATTTTTTGCTTCTGTTTCAGAAGTATCTAATTCTGGTTTTTTCATTTTTTTTTAGGATTATCTGTGTTTGCAAATAGGTAGATGTAAATAGCTTAATTGCAAGCACAAATAGTATTTATTTCTATCTGTATTTTCTGAGTATGTTTTAGTACAGATGCAGATGATATTATTTATTGTAGTGATTAAATTTAAGATTTGACATTATTACCCAAATAAATTTAATCAAGATATTACATGATTGAATGATTGAATTGACGATAACTTTTAACAAAGATGTTCAAAAAGTTTACGATTATTATTTGTTGCTATGCACAATCTTGACTTGTAGGAAACTTGATGATTAATTAATTATCTATAGATAATTAATATATTAATCTCAATTAAATAGTAAATTAAAAAAAATTATATAATTAAAATGAGTTCTAATTTAATTAGACGAGGTTCAATAATAAATATGTAAAACTGCTATTGATAGTTTGAACTTAAGAGATCACACATAATAAAATGATATTCAACTAAGGAGAGTATTCATGTAATTATTATAGTTTATTAGGTATTAAATTTAATTAAGATTAAATCCTAATGCTTATAGAATCCCTGATGTGTAAGGATTATATAGTACATATGGAGGTGGTTAGTCTTTATAAATAAGACTTAACAAGCTGGGTAATAATAAGTGAAAATAATTATACATATTGTATTGAGAGCTTAAAACCTTCAGAAGGATTTTAGGCTAAGTGTAGTTCCTAAATTGGAAAAAGGATTTAGTAACTTGTGCTAGCACACAAGAAATCTCTTGGTAACCCCTCTCACCTTCAAGCATGAAGATCCTTAGTTGGATTCGTTCATGTATCCTCTTCTCGCCTTCAAGCACAAAGATCCTTAATTAGATTCATTCATGTGGACACACTTAGAGATGTGACATTTGTGCCGTTGCTGTGCTCTTGATGAGTCAACAAATAAGTGAAGGCCGAATCAAGAATACGATGAAAAAATTGAAAGCCATGGAGGTACAAAGTTCTCTAACTTATTGTTTAATTGTTAAACAAGAATTAGAATCTTTCATATAATCATAAAGTGATTTTGGGTTAAAGGAATAAAAAAATTTAAATTTTGTTGTGCATTTGATTGCCATTTTTTATACAAATTCCTAAAAGTAGTATCCGAGCCATCCTTGTGATTTATGTTAGATCTGATAATTTATTGTTGTTGCATTAGGGATTGAATCTCTTTGTATTATTGATTGATAATAATTTTATTATGAAAGTTTTTGTACGTACGTAGTTGCCTTGTTAATTATTTAATTTTTATCATTTATTTATTTAAAAATAAATATTAAATAAAAATATAAGTTATTTTGTTTAATATTATTAGGTTCATTAGAATCTTAATTATATTAAAATAAAATTTATTTTATTTAAAAATAATTTGATTTAGTAAAATTCTAATCAAAGTGAAATAAATGTTTTATTTATTTATTTTAGTAATATTAAATTAGTTGAGTCCTAATGAAAATAAACCAAAGTTGTTTTATTTTAGTAATGCTAGGATTAGTGGAATCCTAATTGAAATAAAATAAGAGTTGTTTTATTTTAATAATTAATTTTTGAAATTAAAATTTTGTTTGCATAATAATTTCTTTAAAATATTTTAATATGATTAAAATTGATTTCTTTGAAGTTTAATTCAAATGAACTGTTTCAAGAATAATAGTATTTGAATTAATCTCGTTTTGTCAAAAGAGATTCGATGTGGTTCAATTAGCTCTTTTAAATTAATTTAAATAAATTTCAAGATAAATTAGAATTTGATTCTTTATGAATTTCTAGAGAATTTGAGTTTGATTTAATCTTTATTTTTTGGAAAGTTGAAGTTAGCTAGGCTCAATCTTTATTTATTTGAAAGAGGTTGAATATGATTCAATTAGCTCTTTTGTAAATTAAATTATTTTATGAAAAGTTAAATTAAATATTTATTATTATTTATTAAATTATCTTTTAAATGTTTTATTTCATGCAATGTGGTTGAATGAATTACTTCGGGCGATTATGGACTTAAGACCAAATAATTGAGCTATGTGATTGGTTTATTCAATATGATTGAATGTATGGTTTTATTTAATGGGATGTATAATAAATTTTTATATTTTTGGAATGTAATCTTAAATTGGGTTTGCATATATACCTCATCTCTCTATTTTCTCTTAATGTAATTTCTATCTTTCTCCTATTGTAACTACCCTTGATTTGATTAAGATTTCTTATTCATTATTGTAATGTAATTAGTTAGGTTAGTTTACTTAGGATTAGATAGAAGTAGATACATGCAAGATAGTAGATGGTGGTGGCACACTAGAGACTACATATAACTCACATTATATATAAAAACTAATTATAACCCTAGGTAATAGACCAACAATACACTTTGATGGCTCAAGTGTATTATGCCATAAAAAAATCCATAATCAACCCTTAATGTATGTGATGCATGTTTGTACATACTTGATATATGAATATACACGTAATTGTATATGATGCATGCTTAGATAGATGACACTAAGTAACTTGACTTAAAACCCTCATTAAAATAATTAATATTAAGTTATAACGAAAGTCATTGCATGAATAACATCATAGCCCTACACACTATAAATAATGTTAAAAAAATAATATGTTTATGCAAATTTGTTGTGTCACACTTGGTTTGCATTTTCTAAGTTAATTTGTATTTTTTATTGTATAGATGATGCTTATGAGGTATTTTGATTATATGGTTTTGTTGTGTCGCACATAAGCTGAATATACTGGAATATACTTGTTATGAAAGGTGGGATGATCTTAACTAAAAAGTATGCAGATTTGTTATGTTAAACAAGGTTGCATACTTTAGGGGCTAAACATGATTAAGAAATTCATAGGATGAATTTGATAAAAGTTATCTACCTTTTAAGTACATATGGTTTGTTGTGTCACACAAGGTTGTTATGTACAAGTGTTGGGATCCTGATCCCTACTAGCAAACCTTTCAACTAGGTCACCCAATTTTCATTTAGAAAGTATGAAAATCGAAAAATTTAGATTAAAGAGCAAGTACTTATGGTGAATAATAATTGAATAGATGCTAAATTATCTTTCGTTGACTATGGTAGATTCATTATTTTGCTAACAAAAATGAGAAGTGTTCTCAATATTCAGCCAAAATAGCTATAAGCTTAAAGAATTATGATTCCAACAAGTGTTGCTAAGAATGCATATGAAAAATGAAATAAGTAGTGTGAGTTTAACATGCAAGCATTATATTACATGTTTAACTCTTATGTCATAAGGCTTATGAAAGTTACATAACATAATAAATAAGGCAATTATGACCATGCTTAAGTTTCAAAAGTTGAATGACAAAAACATAGTTGTAATGGAAAATTCTATGTCACTTAATTAAAATCTCAATTAAAGTAAGAGCACCTAGCCAATAATGGAAAGGGATAATACTTCCTTTGCAATTAAGAAGGTTGTTGGAAGGACACTTTGGAGAGATGTCTTATAGGTAAATGTATAAGCCTTAAGAAGGCTAGTCAAGATTTTTTTCAATGTTATATGGTTAATAATATAACTATACTTTTACATAAGGTATTGGATACCGTATGTAATTCCTATATTTGCAAAAAGTTTACAAAAATGCGAGAAATAACAAGAATCTAAAGTAGTGCAAAAACAAACTTATCACACCCCACACGGAGGCGTAACTGCCTAGAGGAACCTCCGTAACCCTGACTTCAAATCAAAAAAACACATATGACATTTGACCAGACTAGAATTTAAAAGAAAAATGTTACAAAACAAAATTATATGCAAAGACTCATTTCCAAAGATGCATAGTGATTTAACAAAAATATTTTAGTAGAAGTCTCCCATAAAGTGAAACATACCTAATAATACAGACTTAGTATACCTGGTATACAACCAGACCACAACATCAGTAGCAACCATAAGGAGCTCAGCTCTATTATGTACCACATGTAATATCAAACTAAACGATTACACAAATCAAAATTCAATACTCTAGCCCTAATGTGACTGCAAAGTTCCTTCCCTTGGCTTCAAGTAAGTAACCTCGAAGGAATACCTTGCCTCAACACTTTCGGCAAGTCATGTATCCGTTGGTGATGAATGCTGGGATCTTGATTCTAAAAAAAACATGAACAAATGAGGGGTGAGTTATAATGACTCAGTAAGCGAAAAACATACCCAAAGGTACTAGCATCAATCAATACATAAGTAAAACACATAGGTCAAACAATTTTAATGATAACATGAATTCCAAAACAATGCAATTTCATATGAACATAAATATAGAAACGTAAAATCAGACAATTACAATTCAAGTAATCCAAGATACACACGAATCAATCAAATCATCCAAAAGGGCAAATTGGAGTAATTTAGCACCCGCACATCAAATACATATTCTCCTCGGGACATTTTTGCTACCACACACCATGGATATATAAACTCCTCACACATCCTGCTCGAGGTTGAGTTATTCGAATATTTTTAATCAAATGTCAAAGAATCAAATCAAATTATCCTAGGTGCACTCGGATTCTATCTTATATGTAAAAAAAAATAGTTTTATTGGCTCTTATCATATACAAGCAAAATTTCACATCAAAAAACAATACAATCAATATTAAATTATCTTTAAATTATCACACTTAGTACTTTTACCAATTAATTCAACTAAAGTGTAAACATTCACATTTGAGAAATATATTCATATATACACGTATAAACACCTAGACAAATACTCACAACAACTAGCAACCAAAGATAATATTTTCCACTCATAAGGTTTACAAGTTTTGCTCATCACTCCCTCTTGAGTTCACATGTGTCGTTGGCTCAACAAAACGTTCTGAAGCTGAAAATTATATTTCCAAGTATTACTTAGTTTATAAATTCATAGGTTATCATTCTCTAATTAATTACTAAAACTTATATATATCAACTGCCATGCATTTCTTTGAGACTAATTCTTCTTAGGTATTTTGACAAATACCTTGAAGGTGTTTTTAATTCCATTTCATGTATGTGTATATATATAACACAACATATATGTACATACCAAGAAAATCAACAACATTAATTCAACATTATTCACCTTTAAGCATTTAAATTAAAGTTAAGTTAATCATTTAAAATCAATCAAAAGCTTGAATTATATAATTCAAATATCAATCCAACCAAGTTTCAAGATTCCCCTTCCCTTAACCACTTAACCAACAATTCTTTACTCTTTGTTCTTGGACTTTTTATTTAAATTCAAATAATCCTTAACCACAAAGATTTGAATATACCAAGTTTTATTCAATACATTACAACTAGTTTCTTTTAGGCCTTTCAACAACTAATTTCATTTCTTGTATATGTACATCTATATTTCTATTGATAAAACTAACCTTAAGCTATAAAATTCAACATTACATATGATCCCAACATTAGCTTTAAAGTTAAATTACCCATTTAGGAGCTACTACAAGTTTGGAATATGGAAGTTTATCAACAAACCATCACCAAATTCTTGATTAACATAATTACCAAGCTTGTGAACACCCTTAACACTACTCTTTTACTCAACCCCCACTCAAAATCTTACATCCAACCTTCCTCCATCCAAAATTTAACTTTAGCTAACTATTTTGTCAAATACCTAAAAATAAGTTATTTGTGTTTACATATATATATATATATATTACTTGTTCAACATTAGTTGTGACTAGTACATATAAATATTTAGGCTCATTATCAAAATTTCTTGATTCCTAATTTTAATTCCTTGCACATTTCACTTTAACTAGTCTAACACCCACAATCTTAATCTACTTGGATTTCTTAAATCACCTAGAAATTTTATTTTTTTCTTCCAGACCAAGCTCACGGCTTGGTCTCTCCCTTCACTGCTGTGATTTTTAATTTTTTTTCCACCAAAACCCCATCACTAATCAAGCCAACCAATTACATCTTGTAGCCACTCAAGCATACGGAAGTCAAAGAAATTAAGATTAGGATTGCTATTCACTTCAACCTTTCCTCCACCAGTGACCAAATTAGGCCCTTCCATAACGCAGTCTTTTGTTAAAATTTAGCTTTCCTCCCAACTGCCTTACTTATGGCATCACAGAGAGCAAAAGAACATAAGCGTGCAACTAGAACCAAGATAAACACTAAGCTGCCAAGCTATACCCACGACCACGCATGGAAATTCTAGCCAATTCAGTCTATATCTTCATGGCCAACCACTGAAATTTTCAATAACAAATTGCTTTCACAATACACAATTACACACACAACCACCAAAGGAAGAAAATAAACATGAAACAAACTCAAAAAGAGAGTTGAAACTCTCGGTACCACCACCTTGACAGAGCTAAATTTCAACTCTCAAAATTCCCCTTTCGTTCACATACCCCACACCTACTCGAAGAAGGATCAAGAACTCACCAAGAGTCTGAATTGGATTGCCAAGAAAGGATGTAGTCACGGCCAATCTAACAACCAACCAAGAACAGGGAGGAAGGTTCGGCAGAAAGGAAAAATAGAGGAAGCTAAGTCAGTTTTCTCCCGAAAAAAAAGACACCCAGCAGAAGAAAAAGAAAGGAAAGAATGTAAAGTAAAAAGAAAGCCAAATAAAATAATAGAAAAAAATCTACACCATTCATTATTTAGATATTATATACCAATACCATACCTTTTCCATATCACTTTATATTAATATATTTTTGTATATATATATATATATATGCATATATATATATATATGCCTATATATATAATTATATGTATATAATTCACAAAAATAAAATTATACTTAATTCCACTCCACAATTAACTCTCCCATTTAATACCAATAAATTCACAATTGGTACTATATATAAATATACAACAATTATATACAACAATTGTAAAACACAAATTAAATTATCAGATTATAACAAATAACAATTAATTTCTTTTAAATATTTTATTAAATATCTTAAAGGTATAACTTATTCTCATTTATATATATATATATATCATCAAGAAACTAATATCATTCCATCAACTTCCTTATTACTCATTCTCCTAACATTAAATTCAAATTAAACTAATTACTTAAAATTCATTAAAAGCTTGGATAAATTCTATCATCAACATATTCAAATTCCAAGACTTACCCTTCTAAAGCTACCATTTTTCATTACCTTCAAATTTCAATTCATACAACTAAACCTTCTCTAAGATTAATCCTCAACAATTACAAAAAGGAAATGTATGTAACTTAAAAAAAAGTAAATACAAGATATAGTGATACAAAGAACTTGAATTATACCACACAAAAACTGCCCAAAACAGGGGGTGACTGCACTAAGATTGGAGTTGAAAAAGAAGTTAAGTTTGGGTACAAAGGGGAGGCTGGTATGGTGCAATTCAAAGCCCTCCAAATCACCCCTGCTGGACGACCCAAAGGAAGGTTCTGCTGCAGCAAAAACAGAGATGTCAAGGCTGGTTGATGAGCAAGAACTCATGGCTAGAAGGATGCAAAGACCACTTAAAGTTGAACAAGACTCACGCACGGCAAGGAGGAAGGTAGCAAATTGCAAGATCTTTCCTGCCAAACCAGAAACTTCACGAAGCAAAGAAAAATAGGAAAGCAAAGAAAACAGGGGAGCAAGGTCGGCCAAGGAAAGAATAAGAAGGGAAAATGAAAAGTAAAAAAAAAGGAAAAAAAAAAGAAAAAAGAAAGAAGTCAAGTCAAACTCCAAAACAAATGAATTTAAAATAGGTGTGTGTATATATATATATATATATATATTCATGTATATATAGTATTTGTGCATTTTTATTTTTTTTTATGGATTTTTGTAATTTTTACTACTAAAAGTTAGTTATACAAAATTTTTTTAAGTTAATGTTACGATACCGGGTTATAAAAAACTACTCCCCAAAATGTGATAGTGTTACTATATTGATCATAAGATCTTCTATTTTAGTATTACTATCACACCTCTCATGAAAGCATGAATGGTGGGAGGATTGGATAACCAAGCTTCTGTAACCCTAACTTCAAAACAAAGTAACAAACACGACCCTTGACTCAACTAAAGAATAAAATTAACTTTTATAAAATAGAAGTTCATTGTAAAAGCTTGTTTATTGAAATAAATGACAATTTACTAAAAATTTTAGCATAAGTTCCCTGGTATATAGAACATGCCTCAAAATACAAGCATATATGTTCCTGATTTCACAACACTACACAAATACAACAAGTAGCTCCGCTCCGTCCACATCATAAACGAGACAAATAACTAAAGTATTACATTATACAAAATTAGACACCACACAGTTCTAGTGTGGTTGCGACCTTTCATCCTTGACTTCAAGTTTGAGATCCTGGAAAATACATTGTTGTACTCTATTGGCAAGTCACCAGCTCGGCAACGCCATATACTGAATTCCTGTTACTAAAAAAAATCCACAAGAGAGGGGTGAGTCTTGTAGACTCCATGAGTGAAAAATCATATCCAAAAGGTATTAGCATCACTCAAAGCACAGATGTCATCTTTTAATTTCAGGTAACAATTTTCATGTTTTAATTCAATAGTATAAGCACGTATATGTAATTTTCATAAAGCCATGTTTCATATGTTTTATCACATATATAACTCAATTCAAATATCTGAAATTTATAATCTCAAACAAAGCAATCAAAACATATAAAGCAAGCAACAGGCCAACTAAGTAACTCAGCCCTGCACACCACCTCCTATTAGGTAGTTTTGCACCTGCACACCAAATAGAATCAGAAACAGAATAACTAAATAAACAAAATCACTGAATCTCCTTCTCCAAATCCATCCACCAGGGCTGAGCGCTCAATTCTTTAAAAACACTTATCAGAATCAAAAAAACTCATATCAAAATATTAAATTAAAACATCCTAGGTGCATTTGGATTTCATTTTCAAAAATAAAATTATTTTGAAAAAATTCACTTTGTTGACCATTATCAAACACAAACAATTTTAAATATCATACACAATTCACATAACTCAATCATAGCAATACAATTCTTATTCACCTCTATATAACATATATATACATAAATATATCAAACAATTAAATACACTAATCTAACAATCAAAAGGTAACAATTAACCACTCACCTTCAACTGATTTCATTCGTCCCTTACACTTATGTTCACGTATCTCATCAATTTCACAATAAGATCTAAAACTGAAATTTATATTTCTAAATAATACTTAGTTCATAAACATTATTGTTATAATTTTTTAATTACTAAGCTTATAAATCAACTTATATAGGTTTCTTTATGAAAGTTTTCTATTAAGCCATTACATGTCAAGTGATATGAATTGTATTTTATCTAGTAAGGTTGATAATGAAGAGACATTTTAGATGTCTTGACAATCCATAAGGTAGAAAGAAACTATTAGAAAATATAGAAAACACTAGTGAATTAGAAATATCAAAACTGTCTAAACTTAGGATTTGGACCAGTGTTCACTCTAACAGTCATATATTCCTCTAGGAAATTCCAAATCTAGTTTTTTGTAAAATTTATTAAATATAGAAACATGTAAATTTATAATGGTATATCATTTGTAATTTTTAGGTTTGTATATCATTATAGTTTATTCTTTGAAGTTATATCAAATTTTGCAAAACGCAAGATTTTGGCAACTTTGATCTTACCTTAGTTAATTAAACATAACTTTCTCTAGGAAAAAAAATCCAATTTCATTTTTTGTATTTATTAATAGACAAATATATCTTTCGACACAGGTATCATATGTATTATTTGAATTTGTATAGTAGTATAGTTAATTATATAAAATTTACTCATTTTTGGCATTTTCAGAACCCCTTTGGATATATGTTTATTTTTACTTACATACTTAACCAAAATTTAAAAAAATCAAGTCTAAAAATTATTTTCAGGATGTTAACTACCTTTCTTATTTAGAAAATTCTCTTAAAGTCAGCCTTGAGCTTATTTAATTCTTCACATGAACAAAAACATGACACTGCCCAAATTTCTTGTTGCTAACATGTTATTCTGATGCTTATAGAATTCTCACACTTAGGAAATAAATTACAAAACTTTCAAGTCTAGCTTTTCAATATGTCAGGAACACTTCATATTCAGTACTCTATTCCTAATTCAACCTTTAAGACCCCTTAACATCAATTTTTCCAAAACAGGTATAGTTAGGACTCGAAAATCACAATTATGACTTCTAATACTACAAAAATACACAAAATAGAATTAAGACCTGCAGCAGTCCAGATTTACTCTTTACTATATTAAGAACAAATTTTATTTAGAGGTACTAGGCTAATTCGAATCACAACCTCCGACAAAGTTCTCCGGACTAATTGAAGCTCACTTAAAATCCTACATGGATCTAGCCTTATTCCAATAGCTCTAACTATCAATATACTTGGAACTAGGTTACAACATTTTGCAGGTATCATCTTAAGACTCTAAGATAAACTTTTTCTTCTGAACTCTTAATTTAATTCAGTCCCGAAGACACCTGAAATACAATATTTTTCAATCCTATGAAATCTGGCCCTGCATTCATTCAAAAACCTCTTAACTCTTATTTTCTAATACTTTACCCACAAATAACACTCTTTTGGTCATACCCGTTACTCACTTTCATTAACTCCTTAACCCACAACATTAACCAACCATTGTCTTCTCTTGTTTATAAACTTTTTTCAAACTCCAACAACAATTAACCATCAAGACTTAAATCTACTAAATTTTACTCATAAGGTCATAACTAGGTTCTTGTAAGCATTATACCAAACATCTTGAATGTATGATTTCCTTCCATTATTATGTGTGTGTGTGTGTGTGTGTGTATATATATACATATATGTGGTTTATTTAAAAAATTTATTCACGCTTTCCTTATTTCCCAATCCCAAATCCTAACTTGTCAATTCACTAGGAACTATAAGATAAAGGAAAGGGAAGCATGGCAGTACTTTGAGAGCTCTGTAGCAAGGCAAGAGAAAGGAAGCAGTGCGCGGTTGAGCTATACCAAAGTTGCTACAAGAAAGGAATACTCACTGTAAAATATAGTGATCCAAGGTTGAAGTGGCAAGCTTGACGAAGAAAAAATAGGAAGACTCACACGACAAATCAAAGTTGAACCCGTCAGCAAGGAAAGAGGTTGGTGGTGAAGCTGCCAAGATGATGAGTTATAACTACTCTAACGAAAAGAATGGCCATACATAAACTGAAGGGAAAGCAAAACTGTGGTCCTTGTTAGGAGAAGTCTTAGCAACATGAAGAAAGGAGAAAGAATGGAGGTTTGGTGCAGGAAGAAAAAGGAAACGGAATAAAAGAAGTGAAAATAAAGTGGCCGAGAAACTATCACACCCTCAGATAAAGGAATGACTGACCGGAGGAGTAGATAGTCAATCCCCCATAATCCTGAATAATGATCTACAATGTACCACTGACTTTTAAACAAATTACACTTAAGACTAAGAAAGCTGTACTGAAATAAAATCATAAACTTGTTATTAAATATATAGTATTTACTAAAAATTCAGCAAATGTTCCTATAAAGTGGTACATGCCACATAATATATATAGATAACCTTGTTCACAAACTAATAATAATCCACCATACCATAGTATACAGTGGAGCTCGGCTCTTAATAATACATCAAACCAACACAGTTAATTTAATAGATATACAATAATGCAAAAAACCCTAAGTGATTGCAAATGTCACCCTTTAACCCTCACGTATGCGATCCCAAGATATACCTTGCCACAGTAATGTCAGCAGGTAGCAAGTCTTGATGTAACGAACTGTGATTTCCTGATACTAAAAAAATAACAACAAAAGAAAAGGGTGAGTGACAATGACTCAATTAGAAAAATCATGTACCCTGAGGGTACTAGTATCACATAACAAAAAGTACACACATTTTATTAGTTAATCTCCTGTCTTGATTTAATTATGCATGTACATACTTGTAATTACCTTGCAGTCACAATCCACACGTTTCATAACATATACATATATCAATTCTTGCATTCAAAGTTCACAATTCCAAATGAAAAAAATCAAAGTATACAAAGTAAACAAAGGGCCAACGAGTAACTTAGCTCCGCATAATAGTATCACCCCTACCGGGCATTTACACATTCGCACTACAAATTAATCTCCGTACATAATCTATCCCACTGAGACTGAGCACTCAAAATTTTAAAATATTTATCAAAATCAAAATATCTCAGAATTTCAAATCAAAATATTCTAAGTGTACCTAGATTTTAATTTAGGAGCTAGAAATTATTTCTCAGAAAAATCTTACTTGGTTGGCCCTTATCAACCACAATCAATACCAAAGAATAAAATCATTCAACTATTCAAATTCACATAATTTATTTCACACAATTATCTAGCAACCAAAGCACATGTAATTCACTCACAAAGTTCAAGGCTGTGGTTCGTCAATTCGTCTAGTCTGTGAAGGTGTCAAAATATGCTCGACACGATTTGGAGTTGAAAAACATAGATTCATATGTCAATTTATATAATCATAGTATAACCCATTCTATGATTCCTCATTTGACCTTATATTTGTTACATTCACTATCTTGCAATTAATTCTTTTTAAACACTTCACTAAATAATTTAAGATAAAGTATGATTACTTCAATTTATTCAAGAATTCAAATTAATTCTATAACTACTTAGTAAGTAAAACTTCTATAACATTAACATTAACATTATTAGATTCCATGTTTACAATTAACTACTTAGTAAGTAAAACTTCTATAAATTAATTCCTATGAGTATATTAGATTTAATTCCTTATAACTCTTAAATCCATTTCTTAGAATACATGACTCATCCTAATTTACCTAAATATATTTTTCAACGAATTTAACCCACTCTTTTAAGCCTTTAAATTGTACCCATTTCACGTATTGGATTTTATTAAGTTCACTATCAAATTCTCATATAATTTTTATTTTAAACATTGAATTTAATTACTAATTAATTAGACTTCCATAAACTTACCGTGTACAAGTCTAAATTATCATGATGGAATTCCAAATTTTCTATTTTGTTCACTACCTTATATGCTCTTAATCACTAATCTTTAGTTAAAATTTTATAATTCCTTCAAATATCTTGTGTTTAAGTGCTTAACAACACTCTAATCAACATGTATAGTTTTAATAAATTTCTATTACTCACCTAATTAGGAAACTTCCAACACCTATAACACCACTATCCTGCGGCAAGGACCAAAACAGGACTTGGCTGCCACCTTACTCTAAGTCATTCATCAATATATACACTCTACTCGATGAAGTACAAACACAACCAAAGGGAGCTGGAACCTCTAAGTGCCAAAACAGAGCATCACAGTTAGAGATAGACCAAAACAGGGGAGCATAAACCCAGCCAAAACAAAGGAAAAACCAAACCCAAGAACATCAAATTCCCCATTTACTCAGCTGGGACAAACTGCCTTTAACACTCGTAGTGCCCACCTGCTCCCTCACGGCCAAGACCTGAATCCACCTATCGATTAAAAAACAAAGTAGGGGCTAAGGTTGGTGAATTGAAGAGCTTAAGTAGCTGAACTCAAAACAAATAGCGAGTAGGAGTTTAGTGAAATGGGTGACTACACAACCAAGTGAAACGGATTTCAGGAGGCGGAGCTAAAAGACAGAAAGAAAGGCAGTGAGCAAGACATATCAAGAAGTAGAGAACGGCCCAAAGAAGATGACTTAAACAACAAAATGAAAAGTTAGTTAGTTTAACAAGAAAAGAAGAAAATGACAATAACATTAAAATAAGATAAATTTGTGGTTCCAAACTTGGGTCACTAACCAATGGTGTATAAAATTTTAATAATATAATATGTCAATCATTAGCCTCTACTTTAAAATATATATTAATTTCACCTATAATACAATTCTGGTAAAATAAAATTTAAAACCAAGTAGAATCAATAGAATGGATTTTAAATTACCTATGTAATCCAGTTATTTTCTTAGTTTACTTTGTTTCATGAACTTTATGATTTTCGGAATCATGATAATTTACGTACACTATTTTAAAATATCCATTAGAATATCGAGTTATAACAGAAACATCCAGGAAGAAAAGTGTCACATCCCTTATTGAGGCATGACTGGCCGGAAGATTAGGTAACCAATCCACCGTAACGCTGACTTCGAAACAAAATAACAAACCTAACTCATGATCCAACTAAAGAATAAAACTAGCTATTCTAAAACCGAAGTTCCCTGTAAAAGTTTACTTCCTATAATAATTAACAAGTTACTGAAAAATTTGCCAAAGGTTTCTTACAATACAAAACTGCCTTAAAATACAAATATATAGTCTCATGATTTTACACAACAATAACATAAAAATAACAAGGAGCTTCACTCCAACCACATCATAACCAAGACAAATAACTAGACACTTATATCATTCGAAATTAGACACCTCTACAGTTCTATTGTGACTGCAAATTTTCATCCTTTAACTTCAAGTCTGAGATCCTGATATTATATTGCCGTACTCAATCAACAAGTCACAAGCTCGGCGATGCCATGTAACGAACTCCTGTTACTAAAAAAAAATTACCACAGAAGAGGGGTGAGTCCTATGGACTACGTGAGTGAAAAATCTTACCCAAAGGGTACTAGCATCATTTAACGCAAACGTATAATATGTTAGTAGTATGCCCTAAAGCCAATGACATATGATGTTGTGGCATATTATTTTATGTACAATCTTATTCATATTATTAATAAATATAAGTGGCAAACATTATCATATATAAGAGCTATTAATTAACCATCATGAGCCCAAAGAATTAAAGTAATAGAAATAAGCATCATGATGAGATCATGCTAATGAAATGTATTTCCTTTAAGCTTAATTCTTAAATGTCCCTAATCATAGGATCACTAAGTAGGGCATTAGTGAATCTGGATAGATTAGTACATATCTAGTTGGCTCAAAGAGTTGAGGGTGACTGATCTCATAGTCACTTGTGTATGAGACACTAAGACAAATATGTAGGTGCTCATTAAAGAATGAGTTCACTGAACTGACTCAACTGAGAACACCTATATGGAGTTTCTCTACATGTCAATAGGTGGTTCTTATGTTACAGTTGTGCAAATAGTCATTTGACTTGAGACATCATAGTTATCTTGTATGTACGTCATTATACTTTGATATTATTTCTGATTCTATTGATGAGTCACCTAAGAAATAGTAATTGGGTATAATCACTTGCATATGGAGGTATGTGAATGTGCAATAAAGGATCTATCACTCTTAGTAGAAAAGAGAGAATGTCCTATGTGGTCTATAAAAGATTTAACTTAAAGTCTATGGCCATAGCAGGGTGGATATTAGAATATGAGTTTCTAATTTTTCCAATGAAGTTATAATCTTAAGATTAGACACATATGATTAAATTTAAGGTTTGACATTATTTCCATACCCAAATAGATTTAATCGGGACATTGCATGATAGAAGGATTGAATTGCACGGTAACTGTTAACAAAAATGTTCAAAAGATTCACAGCCATATTCATACTATTATGGGTAGTCATCATGTGCTGCTAGGCACCAATTTTGACTTGTAGGAAACCCTAATAATTAATTAATTATCTATAGATGATTAATTAAATAATCTTAATTAAAGGGTGAATTAAAAAGAGTTTTAATTTAAATAATTAGAATGAGTTCTAATTTAATTGGACAGGGTCCAATAATAAATATGTAAAAGTTACATGCCTACTGCCATCAATAGTTTGAACCTAAGGGGTCACACACAAAATGACGATATTCAACTAAGGAGAGTTTTGGGGCAATCATGTAATTATTATAGTTTGTTAGACATTAGATATAATTATGATTAAATCATAATGTTAGCATAATTTCTAATGTGTTAGGATTTTCTAATATATAAGGAGGTGGCTAGTATTTATAAAAGAAAAGACTTAACAAACTAAATAGAAATAGAAGAAAAAAATAATTGTACGTACTGTACAGAGAGCTTAAAATCCATTAGATGGATTTTAGGCTCATAAGAGTTTCAAAACACAAGAGAGATTCGGTAACTTGTGCTAACACACAATGAATCTCTTGATAACCCCTTTTATCTTCAAGCATGAAGATTCTCAGTTGGATTCGTTCATGTGAATACACTTAGAGACGGGACACCTGTGTCATTGCTGTGCTCTTGATGAATCAACGAAGGAGTGAACGCCGATCAAGAATATGACGAAAAAATTAAAAGCCTCGAAAGGTACACAGTTCTCTACTTGTTTAATTGTTAAACTATAATTAGGATCTTTCATATAATCATAAGGTGATTTCGGGTTAAAAGAATCAAAATTTTTAAATTTCGCTACGCATATGATTGCCATATTTTACACTGATTCCTAACAGTGGTATCAGAGCCATTCTTATGATTTATGTTAGATCCAATAATTTATTGTTATGGTTTTAGGGATTTGATCTCTTTTATTATTGATTAATTAATGATAATATTATTATTATGAAATCTAAAAGGAAATTTCTTTTACTCTTATTGATTTCAAAGAGTTTGAAATAAACCAAGAAATAAAATAAAATAAATGACAAAGTTTGTACGTGTGAATCTTTGTTATTTAGTGTACATGGCATGCCATGTACACTATTAATTTATTAATTTATTTTTAAATAATATTAATAAGTAACAATATTTTATTTATTGTTATTAGATTATTAGAGTTATAGTTAAAGTAAAATAAATGTTATTTTATTTTAATAATATTTTAGTATTAGTAAAATTCTAATTTAAATAAGATAAGAGTTATTTTATTTTAATAAATTTATTATTAGTTGAGTTCTAATTAAAATAAAATAAGTGTTGTTTTATTTTAGTAACACTAGGATTAGTATAATCCTAATTGAAATAAAATAATAGTTATTGTATTTCAATGAAACTATTTGAACACTAATTTTAAAAACTAGAATTTTATTTGAATAATTATTTCTTTGAAATGTTTTAATGTGATTAAATTAAGTCTCTTAGAAGTTCAATTCAAATAAATAATGTTTCAAGGATAATAGTATATGAGTTAATCTTGTTTTTTTTAAAGGAAGGTTGAATATGATTCAATTACCCCTTTTAAAATTTAAGATTAAATTAAATTAGTTTCAGGATAAGGTAGAATTTGATTCTATATAAATTTCTTGAAACTTTGAATTTGATTCAATCTTGGTTCCTTGAAAATTTAAATTTGATTCAATATTGGTTTCTTGAAAGATTGAGTTAGACTCAATCTTGATTTACTTGAAAGAGATTGAATTTAATTCAATTAGCTCTTTTGAAAAATTAATTTTTAATTAAAAAAAATTGAATTGGATTCAATATTAATTTTTATTTATTAAAATATAATTGAGTTGGACTCATTCTTAATTTCCTTAGAATTTGAATTGGATTCAAATTAGATTTTATAAAGTTTGAATTAGATTCAAACAAGGATTTTGAAAAGTTCAAATTTGATTAGGAATCAAAGTTATCCTTAACTATTTTGATTGAAATACTATCAAATTGATCTCCGTACACAATTCATCCCATCGGGGCTAGGCACTCAATTTAAAAAATATTTATCAAAATCTCACTTTGTTGGCCCTTATCAAACATAACCAATGTCAAACACAGCAACCAGTATCAAACAAACATCATTCAAACAAATTAGTGAAATACTCTACTAGTTTAATTTTCATATATCAGGTATATTCAAATAAATGTATAATTACGTATACTAATCTAGCCCCTAAAGGCAGCAATTAACCATTCACCCGTAATTGATTCTATTCGTCATTTACAATTACGTCCACGTGTCTCATCAAGTCCGCATTAGAATCCAGAACTGAAATTCATATTCCCAGATAATACTTAGTTCATAAATGTTATTGTTATACTATTTTAATTACTAAACTTATATCTTAACTTATATAGGTTTCGTTATGTAAATTTTCCTTTAAGTTATTACATGTCAATTAATATGAATTGGACTTTAGGTAATAAGGTTAATAATAAAGAAGCATTTTAAGTGTCTTGGAAAAGCATAGGGTAGAAGGAACCATTAGAAAAAATAGAAAGAACTTAGTAAGCTAGAAATGTTGAAACTGCTCAAACTTGGGGTTTGGACAAGTGTCCACTTTAACGGTCATATATTTCTCTCGAAAATTCTGAATCCAGTTTTGTAAAATTTAAAAAATACTAGACATATGTAGCTTTATAATGGTATGTCATTTGTAATTTTTAGATTTTTATATCAATACAGTTTATTGTTTGAAGTTGCATTAAATTCTGTAACACACAGGATTTTTGACAGCTTTGACCTTACCTTAATTAATTGAACATAACTTTCTTTAGGAAAAACAAAATCTGATTCTGTTTGTTGAATTTATTAATAGACAAGTATATATATCTTTCTTATTTAGAAAATTTTCTAAAATTAGTCTTAAACCCACTCAATTCCTTACGTGAACTAAAAACAGGGCACTAAAAACTTTGCATGACCTAGCCAGAGTCTAACAATTTTAACTAACAACATACTTGGAACCAAGCTACGAAATTTTGCAGAAAACATCTCAAAATCCTAAGCTACATTTTATCTTTTAAGTCCTTAATTTAATTCAGCCTGGAAGATACTCGAAAACTGAATTTCTTTCATCAACGAAATCTGCTCGGTATCCCTTTAAAAAAAACCATTCACCTCTCCATTTCAACATTTCACCTCACCAATAACATATTATGCCCTTACTCACTACTCAATTTCATTAAATCTTTAAATTACAACATTAACCCACTATTCTTTACTCTCGTTCATAAATTTTTTTATTCAAATTCAATTAATCTCTAATAACGAAACTCTGAGAATCCCAATCTATATTAACAGTAAGTTTCTCTTAAGGATTTTATCAAACACCTAGTTAACATGTTTAACTCTTAATTCATACATATGAGTTCATAAACATAAGCATGCTCTTAATTAATTCTTCAAGCACCAAGACTTTTTATATTCATACAACCAGTAATTGACAAAATCTCTAAAAGCAAGAATCAACTATTTCAATTAAAACTATGACTAACCTCCCTTACCCTTGCTACTATATTTCAAGAAGCAGCCATTCTCCACACCATCTACACATTAGAAGGAATGCTCCCACGCAGAGCACACCAAAACTGTCCAAAACAATGGTTGTAGCTATATTCAAATTATGATTGGAAAGAAGGTTGTTGCTGCCACAAACAACAGTTGGAACTCCCTTACAATCTGCACCTTGAGATCTCCTAATCCCAACCGCAACTGGCCAGACAAAGAAGGAGCAAGACCATCCAATTACTGCCCAAAATAGGGGACTCACGGTGGCTTGTTGCTCATGAAGCTGCTTTGCTGCCATGACAATGGAAGTCTGCTAAGAATGATGCAATAAAGTTCCAGCTGGAAGAAGATGAGCAGCAAGGAAATCGAGCACAAATAGGAAAGGAAGGAGGCTGAGCTCGGGTAAAAAAAAGAGGGATAGTATAGTACAATATAAAGCCTTCCAAGCAACACCAAAATAAGGGGAAATCAAGAGGAAATAACCACTCGGTTGGAGCAAAAAATTGAAGGCACCAAGCAACTCAAAGAGCTTCAAGAAGTAGGGGATGAAACAGGGCTGAACGCAAGCTCAACCACAGCTCGAAGGAGGAGGTTCACAGCAGGGGAAGATGCTATCCATGGCCAAACTTCAACTCTTCATGGGAAGGGCAAGAATTTCGGACAAACAAGAGATGGAGATAAATCAGAAGGGTCTAGAATAGCCAAGAATGAGAGGAGAAAAAAAAAATCGTGAACGTGGAGAAGACGACGAGAAAGAGAAAAAGAAAATAGGAAAGTAGAGTCAAGGTCTTTAAATAAAGTGTATGATGGGTATATATATATATACATTATACATAGACTAAAAATTTAGCTTCTCGTTTATTTTATTTACACACTTATTACGTTTCTCAATAAAAGTTTCACAAGTAAATTTGGAAGTTAAAGTTTTCTAATAATGTGGTGGAAATTAATTCTTTTATTACACACATGTTGATATATTTACGTATATACAAGTTTGTTCAAGTAATAATATGAGTTAATTTTTCACATTGCAACCAGTTACATACAAACATTTTAAAACATATTTTAAGGTGTCAAATTATATCTTAATTAATTTCGTTTTTATTTACTTTTTTTAACTTGTTTATTTATTTATTTTTTTTACATACATTAAATTATTAGGTTATAACAAAAAGAACAAAAATCAAAGTCGGTTTGCAAGGGTAGAGAAAAGTAAGATAAAACAAAAAAAGAAAGGAATAAAATATTACAATTGATTAAGTCTAAAGTCAACTTTGTACATTGTGTGGTAAATTTACTTTTAAATACAAATATAAATATATAAATATATATATATATATATATATATATATATATATATATATGCACATGTGAATTGTATTGTTTATTTATTTAATTTGTTTGTGGTGGATATTAAATCTTAATATATATACCTATATATTAATTATTCACTCACTTGAATTTAATCAATCATAATGTTATTTATTTTATGACAACAAATACACAACATTTTTCAAATGTTCACTAAGGTTACACTAAAATATCACATTATAACATGTTTAACTATACTATTATTTAGTTAATTTATTTATTTTATAACGTAAATTTACACATTGTGTCTAAAACTCAATTTTACCTTATCGGGTTATGAGGGTTATAAAAATTACCATTGGGACTTTCTAAAACTTATAAGACTAACTTGAAGTACTAATAAGAACATTATGTCTATCTCTTTTAGATATTGCTTCATGTTCTTTTTATAATAATAAAGAGTTTATTTGATATTGGTGCTTAATTGGTTCTTATAATTTAGAACTAGATGGTAATGTCTTATGACATTGAACAACTAAACTGAGAACCTTTGAATTTGTTTAATAGGGATGGTTACCCATACTTAATTACCGTTATCAATGAATCATCTAGGTTAAGGTAATTAGTACTTATTGAAGTATCAATGTAAAATATTTGAAATGTTCAAATGATTCATATTTGAAGTTAAATATAAACCAATTAAGTATTAAATCTCTTAGATAAGATCAAAGAGGACTACTCAATGCTACAAATTCTTAGATAAACTCATAAGAGAATGTGATTTGAACACCATAAGTGGTGCATTTAAAAGAGAGATCTGTCATAACCCAATATTGAAATATGAAATTAGATTATTGGTGTAACTCTTAATCATAAAAATAAATGCAAGTATAAAAAATAAATAAATATCATACCTATATATATATATATATATACATAAAATATATACACAATTAATTTAAACCTTGGTTGACTTTGGATCTTGACCTTATCTTATGTAATTTTTATTAATAAGTGAAACAAATTTATAAACATAGACTAGCAAATATTTAATATATGTGCATATATATATATATATATATATATATATGTATGTATGTATTAAGAATAATTATACATCACAAACTTTAAAAACCATTGACTTAACTTTGTAATTTTTGTTTTTATCCCTTTTTCTTTCACTTTTCTTTGCATTTATTTTTCCCATTGCCTTTCTTCTTATTTCTTTTGTCATACCCCTCACAAAGGCACACTGGCAAGAGGAATGGTAACCAACCCTCTGTAACCCTGACTCCAAAACAAAGAAACAACTATGACCTTTTACCAACCAATGAATAAAAATAAAAAATTTGATAAAACAAAATTTAATAGTAAAAGTTTATTGACTGAAACAAATCACAACTTACTGAAAATTTTGGCAAAGGTTCTCTGCAATATGGAACATGCCTTAAAACACAAACCTATAAGCTATTGTTCTTACACAACAACAACACAAAGACAACAAGGAGCTTCGCTCCGTCCACAACATAAACAAGACAAATACTAAACAATTACATCATATAAAATTTGATACCCTACAATTTTAATGTGACTGCAAACTTTCATCCCTGACTTCAAGTATGAGATCCCAAAGAATACCTTGTCATCAAATTCTCAGCAAATCCAATATCAGTGGTTAACTTCCTTTGAGATCCTGTTACTAAAATAATATCCACAAAAGAAGGGTAAGTTCTACGGACTCCATGAGTGGAAAACATACCCAAAGGATTAGCATTACTCAAAGCACATATGTTATCATTTAATTTCAAGTAACTATATTCATATCTTAAATTAATAGCACACTCACGTAATTGTAAGTCTCATAAAAGCCACGATTCATATGTTTTGCAACATATGTATGTGTATATATATATATATATATATATATATCGAGCCATATATCCAAAGTTCACAATTCTAAGCAATGCAATCAAATCATATAAGCAAACAAAGGGTCAACAAGTAACCCAGCCCCGCATAATAGTATCACCCACCATCAGGCATTTACGCACCTGTACAACAGATTAATCTGCGTACATAATCTATCCCATTAGGGCTGAGCACTCAAATTAAAAATAAAAAATAAAAAATTTCTCAGAACCAAAATATCTCATAATTTCAAATCAGAATATCCTAGAAATACATGGATTTCAATTTCGGAGATAAAAATCATTTCTTAGAAAAGTCTCACTTTGTTGGCCCTTATCAATTATAACCAACATCAAACAAACATAATTCAAATAAATTACTGAAATACTGCACTTGCTTATTTTTCATATATCACATCTATTGAAATACACATATAATTACACATAATAATTTAGCTCCCAAAGGTAACAATTAACCACTCACTGGTTTACAAATCTTGTTTGTCACTTTTTCTTGCGCTCACATATGTCATCAGGCCTACATAAGGGTTCGGAACTGAAATTCATAATTCCAAATAATACTCAGTTTGTAAACTTTATTGTTATAATCTTTTAATTACTAAGGTTATATATATCAACTTATATAGGTTTCTTTATGAAAGTTATCTATTAAGTCATTACATGTCAAGTAGTATGAATTTTATTTTATGTAGTAAGGTTGATAATGAAGAGATATTTTAGATATCTTCACAATGCATAAGTTAGAAGGAAGCAATTAAAAATATAGAAAAACACCAGTGAGTTAGACATGTTGAAACTGTCCAAACTTGAGGTTTGGACTAGTGTTTACTCTAACAGTCATATCTTACTCTAGGAAATTCCAAATCCAGTTTCATAAAATTTATTAAATGCTAGACACATGTAACTTCATAATGGTCTATCATTTGTAATTTTTGGATTTATATATCAATATAGTTTATTCTTTAGAAGTTGCATCAAATTTTACAAAATGCAAGATTTTGGCAACACTGACCTTACGTAGTTAATTGAACATAACTTTCTCTAGGAAAAAGGAAATCCAATTCCATTTTTAAGAATTATTAATAGAAGGGATATATTTCTAGATAGATATCATATGTATTATTTGGATATGTATATTAGTACAGTTAATTATTTAAAATTTACTCCTTTTGGGCATTTCACAACCTCCTTGGATATATGTTTATTTTTACATACATACTTAATCAAATTTAATAAAACCAAGTCAAAATACTATTTTTAAGAAGTTATCTATCTTTCTTATTTAGAAACTTTTCCTAAATTAAACTTACTCGATTCTTCACATAAACAAAAACAAAGCACTTGTAAAATTCCTGGTTGCCAACTTTTGATTCCTATCTTTATAGAATTCTCATACTTGGGAATTAAATTACAAAACTCTCTAGTATAGTGTTTTAAGATGTTAGGAACAAATTTCATTCAGAGGTCCTAGTCTAATTCCATCCACAACCCTCGACAAAGTCTTCCAGATTGACTGAGGTTGACTAAAAATCCTATATGACCTAGCTGTAGTTCAACAACTCTACCAATATATATACTTGGAACCAAGTTACAAAATTTTACAGACAATATCTCAAGAGCCTAAGCTACATTTTCTCTTTTGAACTCTTGACTTAATTCAATACTGAAGATACTAGAAATACTGAATTTCTCTAATCCACAAAATCTGGCTCTGCACCCCTTCAAAATCACTCAACTCTCGTTTTCCAACACTTTACCTATACTAAACATCCTTTGTTTATACTCACTACATACCTTCATCAAATCCTTAATTCACTACGTTAATTAACCATTCTTTGTTCATGTTTAGGAACTTTTTATTTACATAAATCATTTATTTCATATTCCTAATTATGGTTAAAAGGATTGCAATTAACTTATTTATTTTAGTCTTTAACTTTTATCTAAACAGGAATTATAGACTTCTAATCTCCTTCAACATATCTTTTTTTTTTTATAATCTCCTTCTCATTCATGTATTTATAACAACTTCAAGATATAAATATATCATTCCATTTCCTACCCACAAGGAATTCCCAACAAATCACCTAAATTAAGAGATTACAACACCTAATTTAACATGAGTACTTAATTAAACTAAGGTTCTAAGACAATAAAATTTATGCACCTATTCCCTTATTGCTAACACCTCCTAACATCTAGATTAACTCTCAAGAAAATCCTTCCAATACTTGAATTTGGGAGTAGTTAAAATTGTCCCAAGGCCCATGGGATGTAGGGCAGCTCTTGGCTACTAAAGCTCACGTAACCCATGAATCAACATAGGTCCCTTCCACCAAGAATTCTTTAACCCTCGACTGCTACATGCTTCCATCTTTCTCATGGTAGCACCTAAGCTGAAAATAAGGCATGTAATAGCCCTTGCTGCACCTACTCACCTACTTGTTTCCACACCTCACCTACTTGCTTCCACACCTCACCTACCCACACACACAACACTTACCCACAAGGAGCTCTTAAGCTCACAACTATAGAACACCCTATACCATTGTTACATAAAATATGCCTACACAATATAATAGCCCTAACTAAACTAAGAAGGCAGCAAGCCCAACAAGAAAGAAAAGTAACCATACACGGCTAAGGGAAAGGAAGAGGAAGGAGCTATTACCTTAAACCTAACTTGAACAAAGAGGAGCTAAAATTTCCCTAAGCTAGCTTGGGTAATGGTCAATGGCAGAAGCAGGGGAAGCAAGTTCAAGGCCAAACAAATATGAAATTGCAAGGTTTATGGAGACCAAGTAAACAGAAAAGGAAGGAATATGAGCTAGGCTGCTATGGAAGGAATTAAACTTTGTTGCCAAAGTGGACTCACAATGCAAAACAAAAAAACGAAACAAGGGAAGAAGAAATTCAAAGTTGATGAAGGAAGGTAAGAGAAAGGTTCAGCCAAGGATAAAAACAAAGGAAGGATGAATACTTTTCTAAAGGGAAAATCAGTCAAAGATAGAAAGCAAAGGGAAAAGTAAAAATAAAGAAAAACAAAAGAATATGAGAAAAATCAAAGTCAATAAATAAAGTGTGTAGTAGATATTTACTTCTTGATTATTTATATATATTTACTTTTTGACTTATAAAACATGTGGTGCAAATTTATCCTTAGTTTTTAATTATATATGCACATGTTGAATTATATTGTTTACTTATTTGATTTTCTTGTGATGGAAATTGAATCTTGATATATTTATACATATACATTAATTATTAACTCACTTGAATTTACTTAATCACAATGTTATTGTTATAACCTTCATAACCCGATAACACAAAATCGAGTTTTAGAAGCAATAGGTAAATTTACGTTATAAAATAAATAACTTAGTTAAATAAAAGTATAATTAAACATGCTATTATTTGATATTTTAGCATAACTTTAGTATACATTTTGAAAATGTTGTGTATTTGTTTATGTAAAGTAAATAGTAATGTGACTAAGTAAATCCCAGTGAGTGAATAATTAATATATATGTATAAATATATCAAGATTTAATATCAACCACAAGCAAATCAAATAAGGATACAATTATACTTCACCATACAATTCTCTTCCCTTGAACTTTTATATATAAATGACAGAATTTGTTATTAATCAGTTTTATCTGTCTGTTTGGTTCCTGAGAAATTGTTGATTAGAATATCTACGCTTTTAAACTTAGCTCCTTCTTTTATAATGGGCGTGAATTTAGATAATCTCATAAGTATAGATTTTTTTTTGTTCAGTTCCCATGTTTAGATTTTGTTTGTGTTTATCTTGCTTTTTATTATACTTTCTTTCTACGCCTGGGTATAAATTTTGTCTCTATTCATTTACACTACTTTATACTCTATTTCTTCTTCTTTTTCCTTATTTAAATTATCTTCCCTTTCTTGTTGTTGTTAGTTTTATTTATGGAAGATTAATTATATATCAAACTCTCAAAATATGTTGTGCATTTTGAGTTTAGTATTGGTTCTATTTTACAAGTAACCACACCTTGTTGATATGTTCATCCATACCCTTATCGTTATGAACAACTGACAAAAACATGTGATACACAAAGCAACACGGCATTGTGCAATGCATGCCATGGTGTGATGGCTCTTCATGGGCATAGGAAGACAGAAACCCCCTAAATTTAGGAGCCAGGAGGTCTTATGATTTTTGTAAGTGTTGGTATATAATTAGGCATTTAAAGGAGTTTTTCATACCCAATAAAGGCATTATGACTTATACTTGTGTTTTAGTTGTAATTAAGTTTGACATTTAGCAGTCTTAAGGAACTGGCACAGTAATTTTCAATAATTTTTGATTCGTGGTTAGATGATTCATGTATATGAGTATCTCCCTTCAAGGAACACATCTCAATTATCCCTTCTTGCTGGATATTTGAAAGGTTAACCAATTACAAGGTTATCTCTTTTAAGAACCCATCTTCTTTAGTAGTCTCTAGTTTACCAAAAGGACCTCAGGAATATTGAAACATGTGCTTCACCGTTAGGAATTTCTTCCCTAAGATTAATAAGTTAGAGAAATCTTGTGTTTTAGGAAAAGTTTCTAAATAAGAAAGCTAGCTAACTTCCTAAAGTTAATATTTTAACTTGGTTTTATTAATTTTGATTATGTAAGTGAAAATAAACATATAACCAAGTAGTTTGTGAAATGCCTAAAAGAAGTAAACTTTAAATAATTAACTGTACTAATATACACATCCAAATAATACATATGATACCTATCTAGAAATATATACTTGTCTGTTAGTAAATTAAACAAATGGAATTAGATTTCTTTTTTCCTAGAGAATGTTATGTTCAAATAACTAAGGTAAGGTTAGAGTTGCCAAAATTCTGTTTTTTGTATAATTTAATGCAACTTCAAATAATAAACTGTATTGATTTAAAAATCGAAAATTTTCAAATGATATACCATTATAAAGCTACTTATGACTAGTATTTAATAAATTTTATGAAACTAAATTTGGAATTTCTAAGATGAAGATATAACTATTAGAGTGAACACTGGTCCAAACCCCAAGTTTGGACAATTTCAACATCTCTATCTCATGAGTATTTTCTATCTTTTCTAATTGTTTCCTTCTATCTTATGCATTATCAAGACATCTAAAATGTTTTTTCGTTATCAACCTTACCACTTAAAGTACAATTCATACTACTTGACATGTAATGGCTTAATATAGAACTTTCATAAAGAAACCTTTATAAGTTGATATATTAGCTTAGTAATTAAAATATTATAACAATAACATTTATAAATCAAGTATTATTTAAAACTATGAATTTCAATTTCGGACACTTCTGTGGGCTTGATGACACATGTAAGCACAAGAGGAAGTGACGAACAAGATTTGTAAATCGGTGAATGGTTAATTATTACCCCTTGGTTGCTAGATTAGCTTATTTGATTGTTTGATATATTTTTGTATGTATATATATATATGTCAATATATATGTTATATAAAGGTGAATAAGAATTATAATGCTATGATTGAATTAAGTGGATTATGTTAATGTTTGGAATTGTTTATGGTTGATAAAGGCCAACAAAGTGATTTTTCTAAAATGATTTTATTTTTGAAAATGAAATCAAAGTGCACCTAAGATGTTTTATTTTAATATTCTGATATAAGATTTTTTTGATAAGTTTTTTAAAAGATTTGAGTGGTCAGGCCTAGTAGGTGGATTCGAAGAAGGGTTTCAATGATTCTGTTTTTTATTTTATTTAGTGTATGGGTACAAAACTGCCCGATGGAAGGTGGTGTGTGGGGCTGAGTTACTCAGTTAGCCCTTTACTTGTTTTGAATGATTTGTATGATTTGAGTGCTCTGATTTTTCTGTGATTGGATTACAGTAGTTGGATATGTGTAAGTTTATTAATTATTTAGAATATATGATATATTGATATTAATTGATTTTTGTCCTATACTTGTGTTGAGTGATGCTAGTACGTTTTGGGTATGCTTTTCCACTTACGGAGTCTGTAGGACTCACTCCTTTCTTTATTGAATTTTTTGTTTTAGTAACAGGATCTCACTGGATAACAATTATTGATACTGGACTTGCCGAGTGTTAGGCAGTAAGTTAACTTTTCGGAATCTCAATCTTGAAGTCAAAGGGTGAACATTTATAGTCGCACTAGAACTGTGGAGAGTCTAGCCTTAATGTAATGCAATAATCTAGTTATTTGTTATTGTGATGAGAATCAGAGCAGAGCTCTTCATTGTCTTTGTTGTTATGGTTGTTATTATATACAGGAATGTGTGTTTATATTTTATGGGCATGTTCCACTTTATAGGGAATTTTTGCCGAAATTTTTAATAAAGTGTTATAAGTTTTAGTAAACAAATTTTTTTTTAGTTAACTCATTTTTTTATAAAATTTACTTTTAATTTTAGTTTAGTCAAGAGTCGTATTTATTTCTTATTTTTGAAGTCAAGGTTACGGAGGCTTGATTATCTATTCCTCTGGCCAGTCATACCTCTTAGAAGGGTGTGACAGTTATGTACCTTACAATAACAATTACCCAACATTTTGAATACTTATACTAGGTTTACTCTAAGATATCAAATTATAACATGTTTGACTATATTGTTATTTAATTAATTTATTTATTTTACAATATAAATTTACATATTGTATCTTAAAACTCAATTTTTACATCATAAGGTTATGAAGGTTATAACATCTTTATAGTTGCTTACCAAGCCTTCCCATTTTTCTTCCTTGTTTTCATTCTCCTTGTCATGCCATTGCATCCTTCTTATAACCAAGCTTTTGCAGCCCATACTTCCTCGTTTCTCTTTGTTCTTACCTTGCTTTGGCTGGTCCATGATTCCAGCTAGTCTAGGATTGCCAGGATCACTATAAAATATGAGGCAATAGCCCTATTTTAAGCCTTTTAGCAGTCGAGTTTGGTGCCATGCCTTCTAGCCATGTGCTTAACCCTTCATTGTGTGTTGTTGTGAGTGTGTAGGAGCCAAGAACTGGATGTGAGCAGTAGTAGCAATAGGTTGCTAACCGTGCCCCTGTTTTTAGCCCTTGTGGCTAATGTTAAAGACATTTGCTATATTCCTTTGTCCAGCCATGAGAAGGGATTAAAGAGCAGTTAACAGCAACAACAAGCTGCCTGGTGAGCTGTAGGGTTTGGTAGTCTAAACTATCTCTAAAATTCCAAGTATTATCTTGTTTTTTGGAACTCTAACTTTAATCCTTCCTTGTTTGTTAAGAATTAATAGTAGGATTTAGTTAGGTTATGAATAGAAGTTTAGAAAACAAGTGACATATATGGTAGTTATATGAATTGGAAGATGGAAGATTGGAATTTAGTTATATTGATATTGAAAGTGTGTAGTTTAAGCTTTTGATGAATTTTAAATAATTAGTCTAACTTGAATTCAATGTTAGAATATGAATAAGAAGGGAATTCATGGATTTATGTTGATTTCTTGGTGTATGTATATATATATGTTGTAATAACCTGACGCCGACATGCATATTAAAATGTGTACATAATGTGTGTCATTAGGCAAATACAAAATAATTTGACATTTAAATATTTAAATGAATGAGCACTAAAGTAGATATAGAAAAAAAAAATTAATACTAATAATATAAATATATAAATAATTATAAAAATGTCTAATAAAAACTTGTGGTACATGATTTTTCCACTAATTATTTTATTAAGCCTTCTTTTCACCTTTTTTCCTTTTGGCTTGTCGTTTTTCTTAGTGGTAAAACCGACTTGTGTTTCTTCCTTCTGCCATCTCTTTGGATTTTTAGAATTTTGGGCCTTACTCAAGATCAGTATACTTTTTTAGAGGAGTCAGACAGATTGTGTGTGACTTTAGGGTATGATCCAGTTTGGATAGTATAGCTAGTCAGTTATCAATTGCACTATGTGGTGTACGAGTAGTATAAGGTGTTAGTGTAGTGGCGAACCGAGTCTACCACACTTGCATGGCCAGAGTTTAGCAGGACTTTCATAGATCGTTTTCTACATGAAAGTCTGAGAGATAAATATGCTCAAGATTTTGAGCAGTTAGTTTAAACTAAGGATATATTAATAGTGGACTATGAGACTTGGTTTACCAGGCTATCTCGTTTTGCTTCGCATATGGCAGCTACCAAGTTGAGGGATTTTTTGTTTCGATCAGCATTCGTGACAGACATTACCATTTAATGTTGCTTATCAGTTAAGAATAGGTATTTGGAAAGACAATCAGAGCGGAAAATTCATAAGAAGGCAAGACCTGAGGGTTCTTTCACTTCTAGGTCTAGTGGTTCTCAAAAGCCTGAAGGTGAATCTATTACAGGATGTGGCTTTTCATAAGGATTTCTAGTCGGACAGAAGTTAGACTAGTCAGGGCTTTGAAAGTCTGTCACAAATGGTATCATCTAATGGTCCCCAAGCCTTCGAAGTTCCTATATGCCCTACTTGTGGTAATAGTCATCTAGAGCAATGCCAAAGGGAGTCGGGCTCATGCTTCAAGTATGGTGGACCATCGTATTTAGGATTGTCTGATAATAGTTAGATAGTCTTCTTCGGCCCAGACATTTTATTCAGTGCAAGGTGAATCTCTTTTGCCTGGTACCCCAGCATTTCAGGGGGTCGTGTTACTTTTGCTAGAGGTTTGCCTTTTTTCAGGCATAAGGCAGGCCTGTATGTATGCTTTGACTTCGCATGATGCTCAAGCTTCAAATGCAGTGGTGTCAGGTAGATGGCTTGCTTATTCAGTTAGTGTTAAAATATTATTTGATCTTGGAGTTTCGAATTTTTTTATATTTTTATATTTTACGGGTTGGCATCATTGACCTCCAAAGCTGCAGCATTAAACAAAGCTATAAACTCCCTCAAAGACTTATCTTCATCCTCCTTAATAGTCAGCAAATATATGGTGTCCTTTTTTATCCTTTTATTGGTCATGAAATGTTGTTTGAAGTAAAAGACTAACTAGCCAAATGAATGAATTGACTGTGATTTAAGCTGTGTGAACCACCTTCGAGCATTTCCCTAAAGAGTGGACCCAAAAGTGCGGCACATCACCTAGTGAGGGACCCCATGCAACAACATCAATGACTCAAATCCTACCACAAAATCATCTGGGTCAGTAGTTCCATTATATTGCACCAACAATGGAATTTTTACTCCTAACGGTATGGGGCAAACTGTTACATGCCGAGTGAAAGGGTATCAAGGCATAGAATGTTTAAGTTGAACATTCACTTCAGGTTTCCAAGGTGGACTTTGAGCCCATCCACACTCTGATATATCTTCCAGGTTCTCTACCTCGAAGGGAATTCTCTGTCAAGCCAAAGGGGCGTCCTGTCAACCCTGGACACCATTATATCTTTCATAGAATCCATTAATGTTACATATTGTGCCTGATTAACTGGTGTATCTTATGGTACGAGTGGTGGCATAGACCTACCCTCCACACCCTTCCCTATTCTCTCCTTGTGTTGCTCTCGGGTTTCCTCCTCATGGTTTATCTTGGAGTATAAATGCAAGTTAGCTAAATTAGACTTACTATGGACAACACCAGTGTTGATATTTGATTCTAACTTTCCCATCTACTAACTTGAGTCCAGGATTCTTGGCTTATTGGCATTCTTCTCCCTTATCTTGGTTCTTGCGATACAAGAACGGGAGTAGGTTTGATAGGTGAGCTCCCATAACCTTCAAAGTACAAGCCATAGTGGAAAAGAGTTATAGATATAAAGAGCTTTCAAGGTTTTAGTTGCTTAAAGTCATCAATCATCTCTCAATGGTTAAGTTTCCATTTGTAGGACCCATATGAGAAGGGTTACTTGTACTGTGCATATTACCAGGTGACTCACATACCATTTGGCTGATCGCCATTGGCCAGTGTAAAGCTATACTAAAAAACTCCATAAGTTGAAAGATCTTAAGTATTTGATATGATACGATATGAAGAAGTTATAGTAATCTCCCAATTACTTTCTACATTCATAATTGGTTTACTTATATAGTTTCATTCAAGTTTATGCATAAGACTCTATATTCGATATAACATAGGAGAAAAACCTAATCTTAGTCATTAAGATTTAAGGATTTGTATACCTATGTAAAGAGACTTAGCATTGAAGACTTTGAGATGAAGTTTGACATATTGTTTTGTGAATTATCCTAAAAAGGTTTAGAATATTAATTTTATCTCACACTAAAACAAAATTGTTTGTTTTGAAACATACTATTTTTCTTTAAAAATGAAAATTTCTCCAAAATTAGTAGTGTGAGTAAAATTCATGAAAGAGGTTCAAGAGTCATAATCTATAGATCAAACTAAAAGATATATAAGCAAAATAGCCTTAAAATACACAAACTTTAAGTAGTTTTGAAAGATACTGAAGGTGAATTTTAGAAAATGAGTTTTCTTTTAGTTAACAATCTTAAGGTAAATCTGATAAATGATAAGAATCTTTCAAATTAAAGAGAGTTAATATTTGATATTATTTAGAAATTGGTTATATGTTATAAATTTTAATGAATTGTTTTACTAAAACTAAAGGTATTGTACCTTGGCTGACCTTAATAAAAGTGTTGTACTAAAAGGTTGCAAAAAAAGAAAGGGTCTATAAAGTAAAGACTAAAAGGTGGAGACCTATTTCGTAATGTTAGTAGCGAACAATTATAAACAAAGACAATCATTGACTTTGATATATTGTTTTGTTAATAGACTATAAGGATTTTACTTGTAAGGGTTACACATTAAAGCTTTGAGACATGAGATGCCTCTAAGGGAAATTATAACCAATTATTTCATTTAAAATAGAGAATATTATAGCAGCCAAAAGTTTTACATCTAGTGGTAATGACAAAGTAGTGTATAAACTTCAAATTTTCATTTTATGAATCAAAATAAGTTCTAAAACTGGTTCATCCAATTCATTATAGACATCAAAGAGTTTGATATGCATAAGAATGCAGACAAATCAAGATTGTCAATAAGACTAGTAGGAATGTTATAAGTATTTCAGCTAAAATACAAAAATAACATACTATACATTAAGAAAGTTGTAGGAACATAAAACCAATTAACAATCTAGTAACATGTATTATGATGATAATGGGGCGATAGCTCAAGCCTTAGAACTTCGATCTCATTAGAAGTTCAAACATTTGGAATTGCGATTCTAAATATGATTTAAGAAATCATAGATGAAAAGAATTTTTATGATTTTGAAAAGATTAGGTCAACAGAGAGATTTTAGAAAATTCACTAACTAAAGTAAAGCTGGTAGTTTAATTGAAATCTTAATTTGATGAGTATTAGATACATGATTGATTGTATGTAGTTCAAGTGGGAGATAATTAGTAGTATGCCCAAAAGCCAATGACATGTGTGTTAGTATTAGTGTCCAAGAGTCTATCAATGATTGGTTGTAATAACACTTTATTTGTATTTAATGTATGTAATAATATTTATTAGGCATTCTTTATTATATTGTTTAAATGAGATTTAGTATAACAATATATAAAGTCCCTATAATAAATATTGTATATACATAATTATGATGTTGATCATAATTGTGAGATATGACATATATAAAATATTGTTCTAAAAGTATTCCTAGTCAATGAATCATCAAGAGTAGGGATATTGATGATTCTTCGAGACTAGCATATGTTGTGTCATTCTCTTATAAAGAGAGTAGTGATCTCATAAACTATAAGTATGGAGATGCTGAGACAAACATATACGTGCTTGTTAGTTGAACAAGTACACTGAATTAACTTAACACGAGAAACCATATGGAGTCTTTACTCACGTGTCAAAGGAAATTCTCAAAGTATTAGTGGTGTAAATGATCATTTAACTTGAGATCATCTTATTACCTTACATGTAAATCTATGTGTTTTGATGTCATTTCCCTTTTTCCTATAATAAAGATAATACATGGGTGATTATTGGACATGTAGTGAAGCCTATAAAGGTAGATGAATGTGATAGACAAATAATTTATAATCCTTAGTAAAGAGGACGAATATCCCATGGCCTCTTGAGACAAGTATGTCTTGTTCAGGGAATCTATGCAAAGTGAAAGAGATTAAAAACATTGTTTTCATGAATCTCTTTAAGAAACAAAACATAAACTTGGTTTCAAGTACAAATGGATTTAGACAAAGAGATGGCTGACACTAAAATCCATGCCCTATGTCTATCTCAGGATATGTTTAATGAAAGAATTAAATTATATGGTAACCAAGCACTGAAATATTTGATCAATGATCTTATCTTTGCTTGTACTTGGGTGGTCATGAAACATTTTTAGATATCAATCTTAATCTATAAATGTAAGTTGGTTGGTTTAGCAAACCAAAGTCAAATTAAAAGTGTTTTAATTTAACTGTACTTCTTAAGAAGTATCTACATTTATTGCCAACGTACAAAAGAACCTAATGGGTTACACACTATAATTAACTTAGGTTAAGAACCTAGGAAGATTAATGGAGTCTTGGAATTAATAGTTAACTTCTAAGCACATAAGGGTAAAAAAGTAATTGTTACCTTACATATATGGCAAGACTTGTTTTCTTGAAAGTCAAGAAAAACATTAGTGGGAATCCTAGTTGGATTTGGAATCCTAAATGAATTTAGGTCACTAGGAGTCTCAAGGCCCATTAGTAATCATAGTATGATTATGGATTGCTAAAGGAGCTTTGGGCCTTAGGCCTTGGGCTTTAAGTTTAATGAAATCCTAAGCAAAGAAGGAATATAGCTCCTTAAGCCCTAGTTGCCCCTGTTTATGTAGAAGTTAAGAGAGAAATTGGAAATAAGGTGATTACAAGTAGAATACGGCCTTGTGAGAGATTGTAAGCAAGAATAATTCTTGAAAATCTCATCTCTTGGCCATGACCTAGCACATATCCTAAAGGTGAATTGATTCCTTTGAATCCTTTTTGATAAAAGTAAAGGTCTTTAACCATCAATTATGTGAACTATTTCATTAGAAGCTTATTCATTTGAATAGCTTACTAATTATTGGTCATACTTTATATTTGATTAGGAGAATCATTTTGACTATTTGTGGAGACTCCAATCATCCCAGGTAAACAATCAAACTAACTGCATGAGAAAAGCTTCAAGAGGTTAGTTTTAATATTTTG
This sequence comes from Quillaja saponaria, assembly GCA_029379385.1. Taxonomy (NCBI): domain Eukaryota; kingdom Viridiplantae; phylum Streptophyta; class Magnoliopsida; order Fabales; family Quillajaceae; genus Quillaja; species Quillaja saponaria. Next base: position 9,866,986 of record CM055611.1, on the reverse strand, counting down.
CTTTCATAATATATATATGTAATAGAATACATGGGTTCTTGGTTAGGGAAAATTTTAATTCTGTTGTGTATGCATGTGATGCATGAACCTAAATTTTCCAATAATGTGATGTTATGGCATAGTATTTTATGTACAATCTTATTCATATTATTATTAATAAATATTAATATTCATTTAATTGAATAAGTAACAAGCAATATCATATATAAGAATTCTTAATTAACTATCATGAGCCTAATTAATTAAAGCAATGAAAATAAGTATCATGATGAGAAGATATATTTCCTTTATGTTAAATTCTTAAATGTTCTTAATTAGAAGATCACTAATTAGAGCATTAGTGAATCTGGATTGATTAGTATATATCTAATTAGCTCACAGAGTTAAGTGTGACTAATCTCATAGTCACTTGTATATGAGATAATAAGACAGATATGTAGGTGCTCATTAGAGAATGAGTATATTGAACTAACTTGAACACTTACATGATGTTTCTTTGCATGTCAGTAAGTGGTTCTCATGTTACAGCTATGCAAATAGTTCTTTGACTTAAGGTATCATAGTTATATTGTATGTACGTCATTACACATTGATGCTATTTCTTATTCTATTAATGAGTTACCTAAGGAGTAGTAATTGGGTATAATCACTTGCATATAGAGGTATATGAGTGGGCAATAAATGATTTATCACTCTTAGTAGAAAGGAGAGAATGTCTTATGTAATCTATAAAAGATTTAACTTAAAGTCTATAGCCATAATATAGTGAATTTTAGAAAATAAATTTCTAATTTCTCCAATCTTAAGATCTAGACACATATGATTAAATTTAGGGTTCGACATTATTTCCATACCAAAATAGATTTAATTAGAACATTGCATGGTAGAATGATTGAATTGAATGGTAATTGTTAACGGAAAAATTCAAAAAGTTTATAGCCATATTCATACTATTATGGGTAGTCATCATGGGCTGCTAGTCACTAATCTTGACTTGTAGGAAACACTGATAATTAATTAATTATCTACAGATAATTAATTAATCAATCTTAATTGAATGGTGAATTAAAAATAGTGTTAATTTACATAATTAGAATGAGTTCTAATTTAATTAGATAAGGTCCAATAATAAATATGTGAAAGCTACATGTCAACTATCATCGATAATTTGAGCATAATAAGACAATATTAAACTAAGGAGAGTTTTTGGAGCAGTCACGTAATTATTATAGTTTGTTAGACATTAGGTTTAATTATAATTAAATCCTAATATTAGCAAAATCACTAATTTGTTAGGATTGTCCATTACATAGAAAGGTGGATAGTTTTTACAAATAAGACTTAACAAGCTAGAAAATAATTGTATATATTGTACTAAATGGTTAAAACCTTTAGAAGGATTTTAGGCCAAGTACAGTTCCTAAATTATAAAAGGGATTTTGTAACTTATGCTAGCAAATAGGAATCTCTTGGTAGCCCCTCTCATCTTTAAGTAAGAAGATCTTTAGTTGGATTCGTTTGTGTAGATACATTTAGAGACTGGACATTGTGTCATTGTTGTGCTTTTGATGAATCAACAAATGAGTGAAGGCCAAATCAAAAATATGATAAAATAATTGAAAGCATCAGAAGTACACAGTTCTCTAACTTCTTGTTTAATTGTTAAACTAGAGTTAGGATCTTTCATAATCATAAGGTGATTTCATGTTAAAGGAATAAAAAAAATTTAATTCCACTGCACATTTTATTGTCATTTTTTATACTGATTCTTAATCAGATTTTTCTTTCTTGCTTGTTGTTTTGATCTTCACCATATAATAAGTATTTTTTTAGTGCAAAATCTTTTTTATTGATTGCAAAAAGTGGGAGAAATTTCATACAAGAAGAATATAATTGAACAAATTACTGGGTAAATTTTATTGAGCTCATTAAGAGATAAATCCCTAAAATTCAATAAATTTATAAAGTTAGGGAGAGTTTCAATATCATTTTACCTAGCTACATTCTTTTGAATTAATAAAATAAAGGAGACTGTTATACAATACCTGTTTATGTTCTAAATTTGGCTTTAATGATTAAGAAAACCAATCTCCATGTCTCGTGCTTAATTAAATTGAAAAAAATGAACTAATATTTAAACGAAGGAAAAAGTTATCAGCAAGGCAAACAAAGCAATTGAATGTCTTGTTAATGATCGTGAATTTTGGCAGGTGAACACCTGAATTGAATCTATTGATTTGAAATGAGAAATTAAAAGGGGATGTATAGTTTGCAACGATTTAAAATAATTTCTCACAATTAGATAACACAGTTACAAAATTAAAATACAAGAGTAATAAAGTAAGTAAAGGGATAGATAATTTATAGTAGTTCTTCTTCTCATAAGCTAGACTACATCCACTTCCTCAAGAAGACCACATGAGGTTTCACTAGAAAACTCAACACCTTTTACAAACACTAGCTTTGTAGGCTCAAATAGAAGTCAACTATAGTCAGGACTTACAAACTTTACCTCTAGCTTGCTATCTTCTCCAAATTCGGATACAGAGAAAAGTTTATCAAAAAGCATAATGCTTCTAAGTTACAGAGTTTTACAAAATATGACAATTTAAGCTCAATATAAAGATTGGCTTCAATTCAGATTGAAAGAGATAAGAAGAGATAAGAAATAATAAGTTCAATCATAATTAGAAGGAGATAAAGGATTCTCTTAAAGGTTTAAGCTTGGGAATTAGAGAATTTGAATGTGAAAAGGATTTTGCTACTTGAAAGCTTCATTAATGTTGGCATCTGAGGCACTGAAGGCTTTTTATATATGCTTATTCATATATGCTCGTTGCCACTGTAGGTAGTCCAAAGGCACACATGTTGGCATCTACCAATTTATAGCCTGAGAGTGAGGTGCATTCTTCATTCTATGCAAAGGATGTATGCAGTTTGATTATTGACATGCCAAATAAGTATGAAAGAATTGTCTTTATGTGCACAAAAGAGTAGAAAGAATAACGGCTCTGAAACATTAGTTTTGAAGAATATCAGATGACTGCTAGAACAGTAAAGAAGGATTAGCTTGTTTGATTTTAACACTCGAATATTCAGCTCTTAAGACTTTTAACTCTCGATTCTTTAACTCTTTGGTCTTTAGCTCTTGAAACTTTAACTCTTGGATATCAGTTCTCATAACTCAACACTTAAATTAAATGGAACATTGTGTTTTTGTAAAATCAATACAGCTTTTAAAGGTTAACTTTTGTCTTAAGAATTAGCTATTTGTTTAATGAAACGGTGCATTTGATGTAAACAACTCTTGAAATCTTCAACTTTTCAGACATAACAACTCTTGATAAAAGGAGCATCTATTCGTTTAATGAAACAGGACGTTCGACATAAACAACTCTTGAAATCTTCAGCTTTTCAGATTTAACATCTTTTCTAACTTCAGCAGTTAACAGTTGCTAATTAATTGTTAATGAAACATTGCAATTTTGTCCTTTAACTGGAATGATGTTCATCTTTTCAGAGTCCAACTAAAAATGATATTTACTCTAAATACTGGCGTTTAGCTCTGAATAAATAGCTGGTTGAAAGATCATATGTTTAAACAACTCCAGAAAGCCATTTATCAAGTGTCCATGCAATGCAAACATAATATAAAACCCAGTTTATAATTATCAAAACTTGGGAAAATTTTAGATTAAATAAACATTACATACTAGGTGTTGATTTAATTCACTAGAATCTATAGGCACTGAAAAGCTCAAACCATCGTTTCATTAAAGTGCCAGTCAACGAAAAGACTCAACTATAATAAAGTGGCTTCAACACTTCAAGAAATATATACTGAACAGCTAAACACGCTCTCTAAATGCAGTCGTTTTACCTTTTGTTCAAACGACACCATATTTTTTATTCAATCAATTGAAGGTTGAGCTTACATCTTCTCAATGCTCAAAGAAATATCTTTCTGAATATAAGTTAGAATTTTAGGATCACACATCTAAACTAGATAGCTCAAAAAATAGACTCAGTAGTTGAACATACTCAATAAATGTAGTCGTTTTAGCATTTGTAGAGTTACATACTTTATGGAAAGCACTAATTCCTGCAATTAAGGATTCTAACTATGTAACAAGAAATCGTATGGAATAACAACTAGCTTTTCGGCTAATGAAGTATAAAAAACAGAGTATTGAAGAATTAGAAGGTATGAAGAAGCAAAATGAAAAAAAAAATTTGATCTTTCACTGAGGTAAATGAGAAAGAGAGAGAAATTTATCGTAGTAACAATCCACTCCGACAGAGCTCTAAATTGTTAAATTCTTCTCTTAAGCCTCGTTAAAAATATATACACTCTTCAGATCATCAAACTACCATATTAGATCAAGAGTTTTGTAATCCTTTTCCATAAAAATTTTATTCTATTCAAAAGACCCTAGAGCCTGGGTATTTAGCTTAGTAAAGCTCTGGTTGCTTGGTGGACCGCCCTGCAATTCAGTTGTTGAAGGTTTGGTTAGATTCTATAATTTTGCTAGGTTCGATAAGCCTTGTAAATTAGCCAGGATTGAGTAAGTCTTGTAAGATTAGTCAGGTTGCATTTCAGAAGTGGAGGTATTGTGTGATCATGTAAATTCTTCATAGTGAAATCTTAAGTGGAGCTTGGAGTGGATATAGCTGGTTTTGGTGAACTACTATAAATATGTATGTTTTTTTTGCTTCATCTTTCTTGTTGCTGCCTTTCTGATTTAACTCTGTTTTGCTTTATGCTATGTTTTCTCTTGAATTATTTGACTGAGTATTTTAGAGCTTAAAATCTTTCAAAAAGCTATTCACCCCATTCTAGCTTTGTCAATTTTAGGACAATAAACTCTTCTACCCCGTTCTCAAAACTTTCCATTACAAAACCTTGAGAATTCCCCCAGCTAAACATCTAATATGATCCAATAACATTTTCCTTCTAAAACAAACAAATTAAAGATAAATACCCAAACCTTTATATATGTGTGAGTTGTGCATGATATATCTAACACATTCAACTGTGTCCTAAGGGTAAGATCATTTCTCATTCAAGAAAGCGACATATCCATTCTAGTGAGATGCTAAATCTCTTCATTTTATTTTGTCAAAATTTTACAGTATTTATCTATGGTCTCCTAAGTGTATAACGTAGACATGATAACACGTGAATATTTATGTGTGCACCAAAGAACAAAAGAGAAATGATAACTGTTGAAATTTTGAACAAATGAATACAAAGTTCAGGTTATAATGTGAAATGATGTTTCGCTTTCCAAAATTGTCAAATTTGGACAATTCAAGGATCAATAACAAATAAATTCATTGTTAATCACAATTATATGAACATTGACATATGAATTCATTTTTAATTATCATTCAAAAGAAAGGGATTCTAAGGTTTACATGATTATGCCTCCCACTCGCATTTGTTTTCAAATCAAGTTATGAGATTCATATACTTTATGCATAGTTAATGGAGCCTCTTTTCTTTTACAAATTTTGGATGAAGTCATGCATTTATATCATTCATCTTGAATTTCAAGATACAACGATAACTCATTTTCAGAGAAATAGTGCTTAGGTGAATTTTCTAAGTACTATTATGCATGGTTATGATATTCCATATAGGCTTGAGGTCTATATAGAAAACTAGAAATAATGAAAGAATTTCTTAACCAACTTGCAATTGATTCTTGTAGCTAGTGCTGGAAAACTAAGATAAAATCCTTAAAAAAAAACCATACACACTCAGAGTTTTTAGACTACAACCTTCCTAACACAACCAAATTCTAATCCTATACTAGCCTTAGGTATAACAATCAAAATTTATCCTATGTTTCTAATGAGCTTAACTTTTCTAACTACCAATACTCAATGTTACAATTCTTGCAATCTAATTTCATTACTAAGCCTACATAATTTCATCTTTAGCCTAAACATCCTACCCGTGAGCACCAACCTTAAAATCCTCATTTTTTTTAATTATCAAACAACTTAGTTTCAATTAAAGTTCTAAAATCCTAACCAAGCCGAGAACTTCTATTGGTTAAAGTAAACCACAAACTGGTCAATTAGGCTTAAGACATAGGACATGTACGATTGTTTGAGGATTTAGGGAATGTAGGGATCAAAAGGGAACAATTATATTCTATAACTACTCTTAAGGGAAACTAATAATCTTTCAATATTTAATTCATCAAAAGATAAATAACAAAGAACATAATAAACCTTTATATAGCCAAACCCTAAAACCCTAAGAATTCTAATATAATTAGAATTCCACTCTTCAACTAAAATCTTAATTATTATCAAAATCCTATTTATTCAAATCCTAAATAAAATTAAAATACTTCTAATTTAGCCCTAATTATATATCCAACAAAATTATAATTAAATCCCATAATATATATTATTTTTTCAATAAACTCTATTTCATTTATATACATGTTCTTCATCATTCTTCTCTGGTTAAAAAAAACTCGTCCTCAAGTATGGAAGTGAGGGAGAATGTAGATCTCAAGAAACAAAATCTTACAGCAAAGTTTTTAGAACTGGTGGAATAAATATAACTCTATCGAGAATCTAAAAAACATGATAAAATTGACATGCTCAACATGTGGATGAGGTGCAATATTAATTGTTTGCTCTAGAATTAAAGCCTCGGCTTCAACTGAAATGTCAGTAGCAACTTGAACTTTTGCTAGCACTAGAGCTAAAACTTTTGTAATTTTTTCAACTTCTTCAACATATACCACATCGATTGATAGAATAGTCTCTTGAATAAGTGTAACATCACAACTCTCAACTAGAGATGCCTTAATGTCAACACAATTATCAAATTCAAGAATAGTGTTCTCAAAGGGAAAAACCACATTTAGACAAATAGAAGTGTGAACTGAATGATAATGATTAAGAGAAGTACCCAGTAAACTTAATGCTTGAAGAATAGATGATGCAAGTTTTTGACTTGCTCGTTCAAAAACTTGAACCCCCAAATTTCTGCTGTTAGGCTCATTAGTGAGTCTGACACTGAATAAAATAGGAAATAATAATTTTGGAGGAACAACTTCATAGGCTTTCAAAATGGAAGTGATGTTTGCTTTAATTGTTGGTCCAAGTTTAGAAGTAGTATGTGTGTGTCTTGCTGAAAGGAAGTACTAAAACATCTCAAGAACTAAGCCATCTGAATTAGCATTTATCATATGTTTTCCCTGATTAATTCTGATAATGGAATGGTAGTTCTCTTAGTGTATGTATCATAATCATTACAATTATTAACGTTTAATAGAATATCCATTAACGATACGATAACCGAGAAAATATCAGCTAAGCTATCATCATCAAACAGATTAGCATTAATGGCAAAAATCTCAATGAAACAACATGCAAGTCTAATAGTTATATCCTTATCTGGATGCTCCAAAAGCTCTTTATAATTCAATGCTTGCAAAATAATAGATATAGCATCACAAATAAATTCAGGAGGACAAGATTCAACTTTTAGCAAGCTAAGGCATAATTGATCAAGAATTTACACAATTTCACCATCACATTCAGGTAAGTCAACAAGAGAGTTTCTGATCTTAATAATATCTCTTTCAAGCTCACGAAACTTAAGCCAAGGAGAAACAGTAACACAACTATATTAAGGTTGAAAAGATGCCATGAAATAATGAATTAAATGTAAAAGAGAGCATACTAGATGTATTGACAATGGACCTCGGAATTTAGAATTTTTCTGCTCACTTTCTCTCTTTCCTTTTTTTTTTTACTTAATCTTGTTTTGTTTCCTCTATCTTTCTTTTTCTCACTTTGTTTATTTATTTATTTTTTTTCTATCTCTCTCCTTTTGATCTTACCTTTTTGTTAAAAAAAAAAATTAAATTTTCTTTAACTATAATACAAATGTAGTAACTTAACAAACAAAATAAAATTTGAAAAGTAACCTAAAATAAGAAAATAAAATATTATAGTAAGAAAATTGTACCAAATCAAGCATTTTGGAGTTGAATCTAAAAAATAGAGATTTGGATGAAAATGGGTAGTGGTGATCACTATGCACGGCAAAGCGTGAGGCCCGTAAATAGTGCATAGGACCTCCGTTCGCATTGCTTCGTGGCTAGATGCATAGATCAGATTTTTTTGATCTTAGTGGTATGTTGTCAGAAAGGTGGTTGGTGATGATTTCTAGTAGCAGAGCACGCTAGTTGAACGGTAATTTTCAGCTAGTTTATGAACAAAACTCAAGAATTTTGCTATGATACCACTTAACGTAAGACATTTATGATTGATAGAGAATTTAGGGATCGAAAGGGAAAGACTCTATTTTATAACTACTCCTAAAGGGAAACTAACAATATTTTAATATTCAATTCCTCAAAATAACAAAGTACTTAATAAACTTTTGTATAGGCAAATCATAAAACCCTAAGAATTCTAATATAACTAGAATTCCACTTTACAACTAAAATACTAATCATTATCAAAATGCTATTTATTCAAATCCTAGATAAAACTAAATTACTTCCAATTTATCCCTAATTATATATCTAGCATAATTATAATTAAATCCCATAATGCTTATTATTTTTCCAATAAACCCTATTTCATGTATATACTTGTTCTCGATCAACTTGTTTCTCAATTCACCCAATTACACCTCAAACTTGTACACAACCCAAGGAATCCTAGCCTTTCCAAGATTTCAAATCATCCAATTAAATCTAACTTCTTAGTTCCACTTCCTACAATTCTATCTACCAAATTCATCACCAATTAGGCAAATAACATTTGAAATTAAATTGGGTAGTTCTGTGGTTTACCCAAAACCTCCAACAAAACCACTTTAGGCAATCCAAATTTCTCACAATTCAATTACAATCCAAATTTCTACTCGTTCACAATTCAGTTTAGGCAATCCAAACACACTATAGTGGAATTAAGTTTAACCATACCAAACACTAAAAATTTCACAAACCCTAACCTACCAAAAATCATAAAAATCACAAATCATTTTAGGCCAAACAAAATTCACATACTTTAATGGCGACTGTTAATGGCAAAACCAACGAGGATAGCAACCAGTGGTGGTGGTGAGAGCATATAGCAATGACAGTTTGTAAACGTTCAGGCATAAAGATAATTTCAAGTAGAGATGAGAGAAAGAGAAGTGAACTAGATCTAGGCTCGATCTGGTTTTCTTCGAAAATTGGCTAGGGAAAATGTAACTTGCCTTTTCCACTTTCTAAAATTTGAACTAATCAAATGCAACACTGAAGCTACATTCAAAAGGATGAAGCCCTTCCCTTACCATAACTTTAATAAGAATGGCGAGGAAAAACCCTTCACTAAAAGCCCTTAATTTTGCATGCATAATATGGTTGTCCTGCTTCCATGTATGCATATAAACTATCACCCTTACTATCTACTATCAACCATGGTTGGAGTATTAATATATGATGGTACTTTTGGACCAACATGGCTACTCCTTATGCCATATGTTAGGAGGTATGTACACATCATAGTAGTTTAGGAGCATTGAAACCTACCTTCTACCTCACATAATAACCATTAGATCCTTCCTTATGGTTCAACTTGTTAAAATCTATGTATTAATTAAAAGTTTTTTTACATTAAGGTGATTACAATCCCATTCATACATTGCATTGAGTCTATTCAATCCATCCTAGGCATGATTAGGGCAAGGCCATTTAATCTTCCAAAGCCATGTTCATTTTTTTCAAAATTAAAACTTTGGGCGAGGGTTTATCCTAACCATGGTCTTTAGTGAGTCAAAAAAATAGGGGATCTATTTTCTTTAAACCTAAAGAGGAAACATCTTGGAAACAAGAAGGAAGATTGTCTAGGGTATTACCTAAGAGCCCGAAAGTGCAAGAAAGACTATTTGTAAGCCCAATTCAAGAAGCTTACGTAGTTAGGGAAAAAGGTTCAACATTCTCACCCCTATTAAGGCCAAATAAAAATAGTCAAAGTAGATACATCATGAGACAAAACACTCACCAAGATACTCATCCCCTTAGCCTGACTTACTTAAATAACTCTCAAATCCCTCCTATTATGACTAACTATGAAGCCAGACTCAATGAGATTACCGAGATGGTAATGGGTGTACAAGACAAAATTGACCAAATAATTATGGTTAAAAAGGAGAGGCTCTTGCAAGCACAATGGACAATTGAGATATTAGAAGAAATACAAGACTACATAACCCTTGAAAAAGGAAGCATACTATTTGATCACCCTCTTATACTCCATACTCCTTGGCTCAAGCTCCACTTCTCCTCTGAAGTTTGGGATAAGAATTTTGTTGAACACCAAGATAATGAAATAAAGAGGTTTAGAGGTGTCCCAATAATGGATGATCAACACAAGGTCGCTGATCTTCTTAATTCCCCACTAAAAGGAGGTTCACAAAATTGCACTAGCCTCTAAGTTAAATTTTTCACTCCCTTAGGACTAAGCGCCTTATTAATCCCCGAAGCCCAATACTAATTCCTAAGAACTCCCGAATTTATGAGTATTGAGAATTTCACCAAGGGGAGGGAAAATGCTATTGACCAATGCATAACACTTCGACATGCTATCCAAATCTTAATTGATAAAGACATGTTTGTGACTTCTATAAATGCCACATCTAAACCGAGCTAAGCCTACAACATTCTACACTAAGAAAGCACGAGATTACAAAATCGCCTTTAGTAACTTAAGGGAGAGAAAGTAACTTGGTACAAAACAAGAAACATAAAAATGAATTTGTCTTAAGTGAGAGAAGGGAGATGGAAGATGAAAATCTTGATATAGATCACCCTTTTAAAGAAAAAAAATTTTTGAGAAGGATTAGTTAAGCTTCTTTTGCTTTCCTGTTGCTGATTTTGCATAGAATTAGGTCATTGCTTAGGATTTGTTTCAAGTCGCTTTTCAATCAAATTATACTTCTAATTTTTCTATTAATAGACAATATCATTTCTTCCAAATTGTCTTTAATTCTTATTAGATTCCAATGATAAGAATTGATGCAAAATAAGAACCTATGTTTTCCACCTTTAGAAAAAGAACATAAAGAAGGAAAACTTGAAAAGGTAGGTTAGGGAAAAAGAAAAGAAAAAAAGCTTGCTATGTTAAAAATCTGAAAAAGACAACTTAGGTAGAAATTAGGGCAAAAGGAAGAAAAAAAAAACATTAAGTCCAAAACTTGAATAGGCGCAATAGGAAAAAATTTGGACAAAAGAAAAGAAAAATAGGCCGCTAGGTAAAAAAAACCTAAAAGGCAGCTTAGTCAAAAATTAGGACAAAAGACAAAAAAAAAGAGTCTACTAAGTTGAAAACCTACAAAGGATAGGCAAAAATTAAGTCAATGTTACAAAAAAAAAAAAAAAAAACAAATTGGTACGTTATTTTCTACCCCAAATAAAAGATAAGTAAGGTTACTAAAAAAATGCATCTATGAGAAATCTAGAAAGTAAAATTATTTTTGAGTCTTCATTTTCTTCACTAATTCTAAAAGTATATGTATGTAAATTCTTGCATCATTCCCTTTCTTTGGCAATGTCTTGCGGTAAAACCATTCGAACCTTGATTTAGAATTCTTGTAAACCTCCCTTTTCTCAGGCTACATGAAAGTTAATCCATTTTTATCCTATTACACGTCCAATTTCCTGAAGATAGTAAGAGAAATTGTCACACTCTCATACGAAGGCATGACTGGCCAGATAAATGAATAACCAAACTCCCATAACCCTGACTTCACATCCACTGAACATAAATGACTCTTGAACGCTTGTAGTTAAAACAAAGACTTTGATACATTAGATTAAAGACATAAATTTATTTAGCAAACATATATATGACATTTTTAACTGAAAATTTTGACAAAGGTTCTCCGTAACTTGGAACATGCCCAATAGTACATGCATATATATAATTTGGTTACAAACAACTAGTGGACAACAGTAACCATTTACATAGAGGAGCTCAACCCCAAACATTATATCAATAACCACTATTAAACTACTATACATAACAATACCAAAAGCCTAAAGTGACTGCAAGTGTCATCCCTAAAGTTTCAAGTGTGTGATTCGAAGTATACCTTGCCACAATATCATTTACAAGCCCTGACCCTCTATGTGACAAGCGTTATTCTCTTGATACTAAAACAAACAATAACAATTGAAAAGTGAGTCACAAAGACTTAGTGAGCGAAAGCTTACCCTAAGAGTACCAGCATCAATCAAGGCATAAGAACACATATAAATTAATTAATCCCATGTAACCCTATTCATGTCTTAATTCAACGGTACACTTATGTACATGTAATTATTATAAAATCATAATTCACATAACTAATTCTTTAACTTTATCCAAACATGAATTATACACTATTAACATCAACATACATATTTACTTTCAAATCTCCTCCTCAATCAACTATTTCTACCACCTACAAGCTATAATTTATATCATTCTAACCATCAATTTCACTTGTCTAGCTAAACTCAAAGGTGCAGAATTTTATTCCTATAAAACAATTTATTTATCACTCCTCCAACCCTCTAAGAAGCTCACGGCAATGGAGAGTTTACTACCTCTTCATTCTAGGCTGCCACAGCCTCTAATTAGTTAAGAAAACAACCTCATTTTAACCTCTAAAAACTAGTCCAAGCTAGGAACAAAATAGCTAAAGCTACTGCTCCCACCTACACGGCTGTAAATTCAGCCAAAACAGGGCATGTACCAGGAACAAAACAGTTAAGGTTGCTACCCTTCATGCATTACTACAAGTTTAGCCAAAATAGGGCATGTTGCAGCCTTACTTTGGCCACTTACACACCCCACACAGCTTCACACATCCACATAAAAATTTAAGACCCACGGTTACACTTGGCTGGAGTTTTACCTAGCTTAAAAATTAGAACACACACACGCACTCAACACCTAGAGCTCACGATTTGGGGAAATACCTCTACTCAACTAGAGCTTTGAATTTTATTTTATTTTAAAAACAAAACTGACCACCCTTACACTTAAAGGGAAGCCAAATATACTAGCCACAAGAGAAGTTCACTCATGGCCTAGAGGAAAAACAAAGGAAAGGAAAAGACTCGCCAAGAGATTGAATATGGCAGCCAAAGAACAAGAAAACTATAAGCAAAAAGAAGTAAAACAAAGGACATATAGAACAAGGCACGACTGAAGAAATTAGAACATGTAGAAGTGGCAAGTTAGTTTAGGATGAGGGGAAAAAGAAAGTAAAAGCCAACATATATAAAAATATAAACTTATTGTCCATAACATAACTTTCAAATTTGTGATGAACATTAATACTAGAAATATATATGTATATACATCTATATCATAATTATTATTTTTTCTAGTTTATATATATATATATTACTTTTATTTTAATTACATACTAAATGTACACATCAATAAAATTTGCATAAATAAATTTCATGTTCCAAGTCAACTGAGAAAGTAGTGAAAATCAATTTACATATATATTCAAATACTATCAAGTGATAATAGTCTCCTCCCTAAAAAAATTTCGTCTTGAATTTCAAACGGAAAGCTATAAGGTATATCGTTACTTGAATCATTCGAATAAATACGGGTATCCTTGCCTCAACACATTCTCAAATTCCCTAAGTGGCTTCTTAATCACCAAGATACTGCCTTACAACTTTTATAGAAAGAATAACCCTCAATTGGACTTGCCTATCAATGATTGCCACTGGTTGTTCCTTGTACATGAGATTTTTATCTACCTATACCTCCTGATTTTTATCTACTTGTATTGCTTGTTAGATGTACTCTACCAAAATCTAAGAGCAAAGCTAACCTGTATGACACCTCTCTAATCTTATCTAGGATCTGAAAAGGTCCAATAAATCTTGGATTTAACTTGCCTTTCTTGCCGAATCTCATGGTCCCCTTAAAAGGTAAAACCTTTAGGAACATGTGATCACCTAGTTCAAATTCCAACTGTATCTAATGGTTATCAGCATATAACTTCTGTCTGCTCTAAGCTATTCGTAACTTGTCAGAGATTACTTGCACTTTTTCTACTCATCCTAAACTAACTCTGGTCCCAATAACTGCTGCTCACCTGTTTCAAACCATCCAACTGGAGATCAACATTTTCTCCTGTATAATGCTTCAAATGGTACCATCTGAATGCTACTGTGATAACTATTGTTATAAGCAAATTCTATCGATGAAAGATGCTAATCCCAACTACAGTCAAAGTCCATGACACAGGCTCGCAACATATCCTCCAAAGTCTCTATATTCCTCTTATATTGACCATCAGTTTAAGGATGGAAAGCTTGGAAAGCTATACTGAACAGTAATTAAATACCAAAAGCCTCCTGAAAAGACTTCCAGAATGCCGTAGTAAACTGAACATCCCAATCAGAGATAATAGAATCTAGTACTCTATGTGATGAAATAATCTTGTCTAGATACAATTTTGCATATTGATGTACTGAATAAGTAGTCTTCACTAGAAGAAAATGTGCAGATTTCGTCAAACGATCCACAATCACCCAAATAGATTCAAAACCCCTAAAAGTTTTAGAAAGTCCCTAATACGAAGTCCATAGTAATTTTTCTCACTTCCACTCTGGAATATCTAACCTTTGCAACATTCCAGCAAGCCTTTTGATGTTCAGCTTTTACTTGTTGACACACCAGACATATAGAAACAAAATCAGCTACATCTTTCTTCATACCATCCCACCAATAAAACTTCTTCAAATCCTGATACATTTTAGAAGAACCAGGATGCATAGCATAAGATGAATAGTAAGTGCTTCAAAATTTTTATTTTCAACTCAAGGTCACAATGCCTCAACACACCTTCACTATCCACCCTGAAATCACCTAAAATACCCTGATTACACTTAACTTTTCTAGCACTCACCTCAGGATCAATTGATTGTGCTGCTTTCATTGCTTCAGTTAAAGTGGATTCACTTGAATGTGGGCTAACAACATTCCTTTAGAAGACATCTCAAATCTAACTCCCTCAGTTATACACCTCTGTAAAACCTTCACAACCCGAATGCGAACAGTTGTCAAATGGGATAAACTACCTATTACCTGGATGACAAAAAATTGAACAGTCATAATCTTCAAACAACTCAATCCATCTACACTACCTCAAATTTAACTCCTTCTGATCAAATATATATTTAAGGCTTTTATGATCTGTAAAAATCTCAAAAGTCTCACCATACAAGTAATGCATCCATATTTTCAATGCAAAAGTCACTGCTACCATTTCCAAATCATGGGTGCGGTAATTCATCTCATGCTTCTTCAACTGTCTCGAAACATATGCCACAATTTTACCATCTTACACTAAAACACATCCAAGCCTAATAAGGGATGTATCATAAAACACTGTATATATACGCGTACCTAAAGAAAGTGTAAGAACAGGAGCTAAAGTCAAACAAGTCTTTAACTTTTAAAAACTTTCCTTTTAAGCCTCAAATCATACAAATTTAACTCCCTTCCAAATTAACCAAGTCAAAGGAGTAGCAATACGAGAAATATTCTCAATGAACCTCCTATAATAACTGGCTAAACCCATAAACATTTGCTGGACGAGGCCAATTTTGAACTGCTTCCACCTTCTTAAGATCAACTCGTATTCCCTCCTTAGAAATCACATGCTAGAGAAAGTCACCTGATTTAACCAAAATTCACACTTAGAGAGTTTAGCATAAAACTTGTTTTCCCTGAATGTTTGCAATATAATACGAAGATGCTACTTATGCTCTTTCTTACTTCAAGAATATACTAGAATGTCATCAATGAAAAACAATGACAAACTAGTCCAAGAAAGGCTTAAACACCTTTCATCAAGTCTATGAATGCTGCAAGAGCATTAGTAAGCCCCAAAGACATAACAAAAAACTCGTAATGTCCATACCAAGTATGAAAACCAGTCTTCAAGAATGTCTTCCTTCTTAATTCAGAGCTAATGATACCTCAAACAAATATCAATCTTGAAAAAATACTGAGCTCCATGCAATTGATTAAACAAATCATCGATCCTGGAGAAAGGATACTTATTCTTAATTGTGACTTTATTTAACTGTCAATAGTCAATGCATAATCTAAACGAGCTATCATTCTTCTTAACAAACAAGACCAGAGCACCCTAAGAAGATGAATTGGGACAAATGAATCCCTTATCTAATAAATCTTGCAAATGTACCTTTAGCTCCCTCAATTCACTAGGAGTCATCTGATATAGGGGAATAAAAATTGGTTAAGTGCTAGGTGACAACTTAATACCAAACTCTATCTCCTGATCAAGAGAAAGTCCAAGAAGCTCTTTAGAAAATACATTGAAGAACTCTTTCACCACCAGAATATGCTCTAAAGAATGACACTCTAATTGAGTATCCCTAACAAAAGCTAAATAAGCTTGATACTTCTTATTGATAAGTCGTTTAGCTTGAATAGCTAAAATCAAGTTACGAGGAACTTCGCTCCAATTACCTTGAAATTCAACTCAGGAATACTGAACTTAACATTGTTGTGACGGCAGTCTACCATAGCATAATGGTTAGACAGCCAATCCATAACTAAAATCACATCATACTCCAGCATGTCCAGAATGATTAAGTTCGCTAAACAGGTATCATCACCCACAAAAACCTTACAAGAAGGAATATACCTGTCAGCTAAAGTAATTTCCCCCAACATAGTCAAAACTACTAAAGAAACCCCAAGAGGTTCAGATGCCTTCTTCACATAATAAGCAAAATACGGAGATATGAAGAAATGAGTAGCTCCAGGATCAAACAATATTTTAGCACCAACTGAACAACAAATAAACTACCTTATACCATGGCATTAGAAGTCTGCGCTGTAACAATCCCAAAATTAATACCTAGATTAATTATAGGATAAGTAATTATCTTATAAGTTAAATAGGATAAAAATTTAATTACATATTATTCCATATATATGAATAGTACAAAATACGTATAACAATATGTATAGGATACTATTAGTATAGGAATAGTATTAAAAATATGTATAGGATATGTATTAGTATAAAAGTAATGTGTACGTATAAATACATGTACATATATACATATATAAAAATATGGACATGTGTCTGCACTGGAACAAAGATATAAAAATGCTTCATGGTGGTATTGAAAAGAAAATAATAAAATATAGGTTTCTTATTAGAAAAGGAAATGTGATGGGTTAGGTGTAAGAACCATGTTGAAAGAAGAAGAGAAAATAATAAAATATAGGTTTCTTGCTAGAAAAGAAAATGTGATGGATTAGGTGTAAGAACCATGTTGAAAGAAGAAGATAAAATGATAAAATATACGTTACTTGCTAGGAAATGAAATGTCATGAATTAGGTATAAGAAGGAGATTAAGTGTGGCAATTTGTAATTAATGAGGGGTCTATGTGTAAGAAGGAGAATAAGTGTGATAACTTGCAATTAATGAAGGGACTTAGCTGTAAGAAGGAGGAAAAAAGTGGAAAAGTTGTAATAATTAGGGGGGCATATGGAAGAAAGTTAGGATATAAGGTGACAAGTAAAAATTAACATAGAAAGGTGACTAGATAAGAGGAAGACAAGTGTTAGGAAGAAAAAACACATGTTAATTTAAAGAATGACAAGTAGGTGGTTGTAATTTTAGAGAACTAAAAGGGTAAAATAAGAAATAAAACTTTCTCCCAAATCCTAAACCTTAGCCATGCACTATAAATATGAGGGGAGAGATAGTGATCGAAAAAGGCATAGGAAAGGAAAAGTAAAGTGAGAGAAAGTAAGAGAAAAAGAAAGTAAGAGAAATAGTAAGAAATAAAATAAAAAGGCAAACCGTGAGCTAGGAAGGAGAAGGAGAAAATCGAGAAGAAATAGGAATAAGGAGGTGTAGGAGAAAAAGAAAGAAAGAAAGAAAGCAAGAAAATAAGACTAAGGGTATTAGGCAAGTATTCATGCATTCATTTGTTTTATCTTTGCTTTGAAAGCTACTTCCTTATTACTCTCATATTCTTCAAGCTACTCTTGTATCCTTCATGCATATAAAATGGAAGTGAGGAAAATGAATCCCTTTTTGGAAACTTAGAGGAAATAAGAAAAAAAACTAATTTGCATTGCATATACCTATATTTCTAAAACTGCCATCAAGAATCTTCGTTATCATGTATAAATGCTTGTTGAGATTCGACTCGCTTTCCTTCATCTTGATGTGCAAATTAATTAGTACCATGGATGTGTATTGTTTTCCTTGGAGCAAGGCATGGTCATATAATGAGAAAAGATGGCAAGTAGATCTTGTTTAGAAAAACATATAAGTATTTGTGTTAAAATGCAAATATGTAGTATAGGGTTTCTTTTGTTAATAGAGCTCAAAGAAAAGAACGCACCTAGCTCCATAACTTTAAGTTGGAAATTTTCATTTGGGATGATTGATTTGAGCCAAGAGCAAAGCGAAAAGAGATTAGTTATTATTTCTAGCTCTAACGTTGTAGGAAAGTATGTTAAAGTTTGACAATGCAAAAGGCTTTATAAAGGAAAATTTTGAATCTTTTAAGGGTGAATCCTAGTAGAAGACATTCCACTAGGACTTGAAAAAGTCATAGGAACGGTTTTCCCAGAAGTGCCGTGCGGCACACTATGCTTCCCTGTGACACTCCCAACCCAAAATCCCTTCATTTTGGCATTTTACTTTCTTGAAATGCATTTCAATCAAAAAATTAACTCCAAGGAGGATCGAATGAATTCAAAACAAACTCAACGCATGCATAATCATTCATATCCATACAATAATCCCTACATCAATGAGAAAAATCATTCATTACAATTAAGGGAGTTTAACACTTGAAACATTATTTCCTTGAATGCTTAGATGCATCTTTTGCTTTCAAGTGTAATCGCTTAGAGCGCCATAATGGTGGATGAGCATTTTCATGAACTGAGATCCGGGGACGTGATAATCCTTTTCACATATACTCCACCAAATCTTGGGGCACGACCACTTGATAGAGTTATAGAACTCTTTACGTGATAATCCTTTTGTTTAATGACCAAAATTTTGGGTATTAGAAAAAATCTGCACTGTTGTTTTCGTCCAGGACATTGATTTTGACATTTAGGATGCAATCAATAATGTTGATTACTTAACCCAAAGTGTTGTAGATGGAAAATCTATCCCAAAAAGAAGTAACTGGGATGATGATGATAAGAAAAAGACACAACTATATATTAAGGTTATGAACTTGCTTTTCTGTGCATTAAATGTAAATGAATTTAATTGGTGCATTGGTTGTGACTCTATAAATGAAATTTGGCATAAACTCAATGTCACACACGAATGCACTTTTCAAGTCAAGAAATCAAATGTAAATATGCTTGTACATGACTGAGAATCATTTAGAATGAATTCTGATGAAACAATTTCATATATATTTTTCAGGTTCACCAACATTATAAATGGACAGAAAAGTCTCATGAAAATGTATACTCAAATAAGGATATGGTCATAATGATCTTAGGCTACCTACCCAAGAGTTGGAAAGTTGAGAAGATAATACTAGAAAAAATAAAGAATCTTGAGATCCTTACTCTTGATGAGCTGCTTGATTCACTGGTTACTCATGAAATGTAAGAAAAGCATGAGGAGACATATGAAGGAAAGCATAAGAAGGCTAAAGGAGTTTACTTTCAAATTAGCAGCCAAAAAACTCGTTGATTCAAGTGATGAATCAGAAGCCGATGAAAAGGATTTGACAATAATCACCATAAATTTTAGAAAGTTTATGAAAGAAAGATCATCCAGAAAGCCTTTCAAGAGTGACTTCATGAAAAAGGAGCACATAAATGAAAAGAAAGAACCACGCATATGGTTTGAGTGTAAAAAGTATGGAGACATGAAATATGATTTTCCAAAGAAGAAGAAATTTCATTCAAGAACGAAAAGATCTATGATTGTCACCTAGAGTGACTCTGATCAGATAGCTCCAATAAGCGATGCTGCAAGGAAACAGCCAATCTTTACTTGATGGAAACAACTAAGATCACAACTAAACCTTCAACTGATTAGTCAAATGATAAGGTAATTTCTCCATACACGTTTAAACAATTACAAGACGCTTTATGTGAAATACATGAAATGTATGCTATGAAATTGAATGAGTTAAGAGAAGGTAAAAAGAAAGTGGTTACATAACAAGTGAAAATGAGAAGCTAAAATCCAACTTGTTTATTCACTACAAAAATTGCTATTTACTGACCAATTTGGTTGGTCGGTATAAGTAAAAAGTTGGTTGCTAAAGACTTACCAACCAAAAGGATGGTAGGTAAATTTGTGGTAGCTAATACCGACCAACCAAAGGGTTGGTTGGTAATTACCGAACAAAGTTGCACGTAGAGGCTGGTTGGAAAAAAAAAAATTGGCATGAAAATGAGATTGGTCGATAATTACCAACCAACTATATGGTTGGTAGGTAATAACTGATCAACCATTACCTACAAACCTTCCTGGTTGGTCAATAATTACATGTTCATTTTTTAAAAAAGTACTGACCAACCATGATTAATTGGTAATGCTTCAGTTTTTTCAAAGAAAAAATATCGATAAAATAGAAGCAACCTTATGGACTACATAAGAGTTCTATGGTCGTAATATGCACTTCACAGCACATGTTTGCATGACTAAACTTAGTCAATTAACAAGAAGTCAATCGGCAGATCCCATCATTTAACAGAAACTACAACACCAGTAATAAAGTACCATAAATTGCAATTATTATCATGAATCTACACTTGTAATAGATGTAAACAGCCAAGAGAAAGAAAATAATAAGACAAAATATCACTGGATGACATGTTTAGAAGATTCTTTACAGATAAAGGGTTGCTTCTATCCTTTCATTGTTCTTCCCTTCTGGAATGAGCCAACCTCGAGAAAGAAAGAAATGTTATTACAAAAAATGATTTTGACTTAGATAAGAAAAAGTGACACAACAAAGTACAAATGAAAATTTGAATATATAGATGGTATACTTATGGAAAAAGAAAAAAGATAGATGATTAACTGTAGGGGATGGAACTAAGACATATGCATTAGAGCCAGAAGCTTCCAGTGCTGCTAACTTTGATGACTTCTATGGGAAAGTTTAAAAATGGACTACTTTTTTCTAGAGATGACTTTAGAGGTAAAGTTGGTAGGCCATCTAAAGTTGACTTAACCATGGGTTTAGTTGGAATAAGTGGTGGGGGTTGTTGGTGAATGCAAGACATAGGAGCTATTGTCAGAGAAAGTTACTCAACTTATTTAGGTGCATACTGAGCATAAACCTCAGAAAACTTTTATGGTTCGTTAGAAAAGCAAACTAGCCTTGCTTGAGTTCTATACCATCTCAGTTTTAATCAGTAAATTTCTAATCAACCACACTTTAATTCTGAAAATATAAGAATACCTTCAACTGCTGAATTTGGCGTTTAGTACAGTTACATCACCTGAAGCATCTTTGTTTTGGCCTTTTAATTGGAGAAAGGTGATTAATTGAGAAAATTGAGTCCTAATAGTTGACTAGAACATATTCATACATATACGGTATAAGTGAGTACGTGTCTTGCAAGAAAGCATGTATTATAATATATACGCAATAGAAAGCATGTCTTGATGTGTATGTATTATAAAAAAAAAAAAGTGTAGGTGAAAAAGATATTGTTCTGCATGAGTTTGGCTCATTGCATGGGCAAACTTCAAAGTGCTTAGTGTTTCATGTGCAAAGCTACATGGAAATCAAAAGCTATATTAGAAAACTAGTGCTAACCAACCATGCATATACCTATATGTCAATAATTGATATTATATAGCAATGCTCAATTAAATATTTAAAAGAAACATGACATTTGACTCTTGAAAAGTAAGCAAAAGTAGATTAACTGAAAAATAGGCTCTTGATTTAATTACCTAAGACTTGATAAGGATTTGTTTATATTTGTTGCCTCTTTTAATTGATCACCCTCTGCACCAGAATTTTTTTGCCTAAAAAATTCAACAGTTACCTCTTCATCAAAAAGAGAAATGGAAGTAATAATATATGTAATAAAGGCAAAGGTTACCGCTCTAAACCATCTTTCTACTTGTAGCACCCCGAGGAGGAAAATAGCACAACAGTATTGATCAAATCCTAATAACTAAAAGTTGTATTTAGTACGTGAGTTCACAACATGGCTCCACCTGTAGAAGCTTGAAAACATCATCTATAGCTTTCACAATGTGTTGGGTAAGATGAAGAAGAAACATACAACTCAAAACAAATACTTCGTATAATATCAAAAGTAGAACCATAGACCTTGCCTGCTCAGAAAGAAAATGTGCTAAGATAGAGTTCAATAGAAAAAAATTAGTTTATAATCATGTTGCATCACATGCAATGGACAAAGACAATTGTAGAACTTATTCATCACTCAAGAAAGAACTTATAACATTTAAATATGATATACCAACAAGAGAGTAGGGTTTAATTCTAAATTAGAATAATAAATGGTACCCAAACATCAAAGTTTCACTGATAAAGTGAAAGGATCCTAAATCTAGTAGATGTCGATAAACAAAATAGATATAGTGAAGAGTAATGACATGCAGTACAAACAACAGCAATAGATTGATTGATTCTTAAGAGAGAAGGTTAGATAAAGGCTTTGCTCATAGGCATGTTACTTCAATAAGTACTGAGAAATGCACTCAGTTGGTTATTACACATCAATGCCAGTGAAATAAAAAGGAAAATAAATACATATATAAAGTTATAGCTGATAAGATAGAGTATCCTAGATAAAGTTGAATTTTGTAGCTTTCATATCTTTTTTTCTCAGATAAACCATGACAGTGATCCATCATTCCAAACTTGTCTATTTGAATTGATAGCTAATCAAAAGTTAACCTTGATACATATCACATTCCCCCTAGTTAGATCTTATCTACTACTATAATTCAAGAAAGCATAATATAATAGAAAATTCTCCAGCAATGATATTATGAAACCTCTTCCAAGAGAGAAATAATAATCGGATGCACAATGATAGGCATTATAGAATGACAATTATGCCACACAAGTGCTCACATATAAAATTGTATGTGTATGTGTGTGTTAGTTTGTGTCTGTGTACATTTTTACCATTTATAAGATGAAGTTAGAAAAAGTATAGACATATATGTCAAGTGAGTTTACTTGTTTGTTGACTAAAGAGGTAACCCCATTGTTGGTATCTTATGAACTAGTTAACTGAACCTTTTAGCAAGCTCTCACTTCCTTAGTCCTAAAGGAGAATATAATGCTAAAAAACTAGAATTTAACAACAGATAAAGAAAATTGGTATAAGGATAGAGCCAGGGTGAAAATGATCATAGCCATGCTATCCCATAAGTTTTGAGTAGCTCATAGGACTAAATCATAATATCTAAAAATGTAGAACCAATGAATAAATACTGTGTTTTATGAGTAACACCAAGTCCATGATATAATGTTTAATGATACAAATCCATGTAGGCACATTATCTTATCAAAATGAGGCGCTCTTTCTTAGCTCCATGCACCAGCATAAGCAAAATGCAAGGACTAGAACAATTCAACTATCATATAATTCAAACTAATCCAATTTCCAACTTAAAAGAAAAAGTACCAAAAAAAAAAAATCCAAAACCATTAAAGACTAGATCATATAACAATAGTCTTATCATATGAATCGAATTTATTTCAAAAACCAAATTGCTATTCTTAACATCATCCAAAAAAAAATTGCTATTCTTCACAAGCCCCTTGAATTCATTATAAAAATATAAATCAAAGGATCTAGATAACCTTTATAGCAATACAAACCAACATGAATCATGCCATATTAATAATCTTTATCTCCACATACACTTATTAATCTTCAATCAAGTTAAACCACAAATCAACAATGGCTGACTTATAACATCAGAAATCATGTCATACCATAAGTAGAACTTTGAAGAAAAGAATATACTTTGTTGTGATTGATAACCAAGTAACGTTAATCATTAAAATTATAGTCTAGAATAAAAGTTATCAAATCTTTCTGCAAAAGCTCACAAAACCTGTGAATTTTCAGATGAATTGGTCATGAATTTCTAGCTTACCTTTCGATGATCTACAATTCTATTTGCACTAGAGAAAACAGAGAAATGAGTCCAAACTGAGAGGACGAGGGAGACCACGAGGTTATTCTTCTCATTTTCTCTCCAACTAAATCAAAATCATTTCCTCCTTAGTCGTGAAGTGTCTCGTCACAGTTAGCATATGTTACTCTCAATACGTCACCCAGAAGCCTTAAATCCATAAGGCAAGAGTAGGCAACAGCAAATCACCTGCAGATCACCCAGAAACCCTAACTCATATCTCATCCACGACAGGCTTTGAATCATAATTCACCCTAGACAACCTAGACCTTGCTTAGCAGAGCCATCAACTTCCTTTCTTATTATTTGACGAAAATGGAAATGGGACGACTGGAATCACGAAGCTAAGAGTTCCATTTATCAGTGAGAAAGAAAGAAACGCAAACATAAAGGGAAAAAAAGGGCTAGAAATTTAGAAACACTGATCAACAACGAAGGTTGGTGGGTAAAAATAAAAACAAACGATGCATTTTAACTACCGATTGAATAAAGCTGGTATGTGAGAGTAAATTTTTTTTACAAACCAACCAAAGTTGCCCAATGTTATTAAAAAACTTATTACCAACCAACTATGGTTAGTCGATAAACCACCCACCAAACAAAAATCCATTCCTACCAATAAACTAACCAATGTCCCGACCAACAGTTGGTCGGTAATGTAAAATAAATACATTTTGGTCGGTTAGTCATTAAGTTGGTTGATATATCTACCTTTTACCAACTAACATAAGTTGGTCGGTAAAAGTTAGTCGTTAGTAAACAATTTTCTTGTAATGGTTGAAAAGGAAAAGCAAAAGTTAAAAATGCCTTAAATGCAAACAAAACTATTTTTGCGTCTGTTGTATCTCTAGATATATATGCTTTAACTTTTGACTCTAATTTTGAATGCAACATGCTAAAAGCTAATGTTGTTGATTTAACTATTACTTTTGCTAAATTTTTTAATCGCAAAAAGAATCTAGATATGTTGCTTAGAAGTAAAAAAAGGTGCATTTGAAAGAGATGGAATTGGATATCGTCCTAAGACTGCATATAAAGCATATAACATGTTCTTTGTAAAGACTGCATCCTATGTTTGCCACCATTATAACCAATATGGTCATATAGCTTGTTCTAGCAAACTTAAAAGAAAAATTGCAAGTGGAAAGGGAAAACTGGTTTGGATGATTAAGAACTCAAAACCCCATTTAGCATCTATGACCAACATTACAGTACCCAAAAAAATTTGGATACTAAAGGCAAAGTGATCCCTCTATTTGCAAATGTGTGTCAGAAGCAAAGAAATGAGTATTTCTAGGTGCTGGAAAGTGGATATTCAAGACACGTGACATGTGAGAAAGACAAATTCAGCTCCTTGTAGGCAAATGACAGTGCATTTGTCATATTTGGAGATAACAACCAAGGGAAAATCCAAGAGATATGAAACATCAATAACAATAATTATTCTATTGAACATGTTCTTTTTGTCTCTGGTCTTCAACATATTTTGTTAAGTGTCAGTCAACTGTGTGATAAAGGGCATGGAGTCATTTTTGAATCCTTATATTGTCTGGTTATGAATGTGAGTGATAACAAGCTAAAACTTGTTGGACATAGAAATAACAACTTTTATTTAGTGAATCTTGACGAGCTTTCTAAATTTTTTTGTTTCACTACTATGCATAACATAGCTGATCTCTGGCATTGAAGACTTGATCATGCTAGCATGCATACCATATACAAGTTGTCTAGAAAAGACCTTGTGGATGTCTTGCCTAAGAACAAGTTTGATCTTGATAAGCTGTGTGAAGCATGTTAGCTTGGAAAACTAACTAGAACCTCTTTTAAAAGTAAAAATGTTGTTTCAACTTCAAGGTTACTGGAATTATAGCATAAGGACTTTTGTGGTCCTATCTAAATAGTTAGTTATGGTAGGAGTCACTATTGTTTTGATATCATTGATGATTAATCCAGATACACATGGGTGCTCTTTTTTTCCCATAAGAGTGATACTTTCTCTATTTTCAAATTGTTTTGTAAAAGAGCTCAAATTGTATTTCAATTTCAAAAATAAGAAGTGATCATGGAAAAGAATTTGAGAACTCATCTTTTGATATAGCAATGCAGTGTCTAACGCTGAATGAACAATGAAAAAAGTATTGTCGTCAGCCGTTCACTTAAACCCTTAAAAATAGCTGATATCATGAATTGAGCTGTAAGTTTTCCTTTAATATTACCTTTATTATCATTCATTGCATCATTTCATTTAAACCCCCTAAACATCTGGAAGTTCAAATGTTATGGCAAGCTTTTACGAACTTTTCAAAAAATCGTCTGATTTTGCTCAAACCACAAATTCTCAAGTAATCAAATTCGAAAATGGCACAAAAAAGGTTTGCATTCTTTAGGTCTTTATCTTCTTCTAAGAAAATAAAAACTTATGTTGGGTCCAGTTTGAACACATCAAGAATTTGACTGTAATCTACATGTGACTATGAGCAATGTTAGGAGTATTTTGAAGTACTTCAGAAACTAAAGACACTCACAGGTATTGTTGTCGACATAAATTCATACAATTGCTTCAACGACAAACCTTTTCAAGTATTTCAATTTCAATCTCTCACTAATTTTGTCAAACACTAAGAGATGGTTTACCCAGAATTGGTCTTTTAGTCAAACTGGTAACAAAGTGCAAATGGACTTAGAAGTTGGATAATGGGAAAAAGATAATGATTTATGAGAATCTACCATGTAATTTACTTGAATTAACTATTATTGGATTGGAATCCATATCAACCACATTTGACTAATCAATTAGATAAAATATGATCTAGGGTACATTGTATGTTTGTATCTATAACTGCTCCAAACCAGTTCAAAATTGAACATAGGGTTTTCCATTTTTTTGCAGTAACTACTTTGTTTCCAAGATCTAGAAGCCCTATTACTATTTCTCATTTTGAAATCTTTACCATTTAGGCTCTGCTAATGAATTAGAAACTAAACATGCCCAAAATAACCATTATGTATTGCAAATATGAAATTTTATTGAAATATGTTAATTTGTTCTAAACAGAGGCATTTATGACAAACTATCATGCTTCTTGGAAAAAAGTTTCTTCTAAAATAAATAGTCAAATTGGAAACTATTTTTATTTCCTAAATAATTTATAATATAATCAAACATGGACAAAATTTTTATCTAAAATATATTTGCCTAAAATAAATTACCTAGAAAACATATTTCACATGGCATCCGAAACAAAAATCTCCTTAGGTAAAGTCAGGTTCAATAAATTATTCAACAAATTAGAACCAAATTTATTATTTTCCGTCGTATTAAATTAGGGGATTAAGACTATAATCCAAGACATTCTCTGATGCATTCTATTATCAGAGTGGTTTGCCATATGAATCGGTAGAGATTCTCTTCTTTCAATAAATTAATATCCCCAGAAACTTTTCGATCATGTGCTTTGAATAAAAAAAACGCACATATGCGCACCTTTGAACGATTTCCGTAATCTTGTCTGCACTTTACACCACATTTAGCATATCTAACGATTCTTTTCTAACGGAATCTCCTAAAGAAAGGAGAAGAATAAATGAAATTAAATACTCACATGCGTAATTGAAAGCCTCATCAGGCCTATCTAAATGCCGGCGCATTCTCCTTTGTCGGACTGACTAGAACCTTGTCGCTCTCCTTTTGTCACGGTCACTCTTAGTCTTTTGAAATTTCTACTTGGGGAAGATAACTTCAAACCGATTTCTACTTTTTGAGAAGTTCAGTCAGGAGTCAAGACCCACAACAAGTCACAGGTCAGTTAATTTCTTTCCCTGTCTCTTCTATTCGAATCTTTCTTTTGTGACATTTTCCTTTAAATGCTAGAATGCTTTTGAATAGTGCTATTTTTTATTTCAATACCCATTTTCAGTGTAAAGTTCATTTAGGAACCTGGATTTTCGTTTCAAAATTATCAATTTAGCTATGGAATGCTTTTGAATAGTGCTATTTTTTATTTCAATACCCATTTTCAGTGTAAAGTTCATTTAGGAACCTGGATTTTCGTTTCAAAATTATCAATTTAGCTATGGAATTTTTTTTTTTTTTTTTTTTTTTTTTTTTTTAAGCATGTTCAAACTTGAACTTTGGAGGCATGATATTTTTATATGTTTGGTCTTTGTTATGCTTGGAGTCATTTATATTTCTCTATCTTTTACATTGAGTTTTCTTGTCCAAATTTATCAGGTTCTGTGGGGGCTTAATTGGTTCTTGAAGGAAATCCCATAGTTTCATTTTACAGAATGGGTTATATTGGCGCACATGGTGTGGCTACCCTGCACAAACATAAGTATAGTGGCGTAGACCACTCATATGTAGCCAAATATGTACTACAACCCTTTTGGAGCCGCTTTGTTAATTTCTTTCCCCTTTGGATGCCGTAAGTACTCGTCAATTGAACTATCATTTTTAAGCCTCATTGGGATTTGAAGTTCTGCATGTGTATGATTTATAAAGTTAAACTTATCTGTACATTTATATACCAGTATTTTATCTAATTTATTATCTGTTTGTCTTCTGATCATTATTTGAATAGTAAGCTGGCTTGCTGCATATTTCACATGATTTTGATGCTTGGATGAATTTCTATATA
The DNA here is from genome assembly GCA_029379385.1 of Quillaja saponaria. Lineage (NCBI taxonomy): Eukaryota > Viridiplantae > Streptophyta > Magnoliopsida > Fabales > Quillajaceae > Quillaja > Quillaja saponaria. Next base: position 9,838,112 of record CM055611.1, on the reverse strand, counting down.
TTATATCATTATACTCTGTAAATGGTTACTTTTTGTATTTTATTTCTCTTAACAGGAGATGTAGCACATTTCAGTTTAAATCTTTGGAAAGTTTTAAGGTTTGGTTTGGCATCACGTGGCAGTGCATTGGTTTTTTGGATAATGGTTTTGAGCTTTGTAGTAGCTTTACTGGGCATTCGCTTTCAAAAGCATTTCTAAAGATACTGTTTTGTTTGGCATGCTTCAGTTATCTTTGACCGGTGGCATATTTCATGAGACTGATATATCTCTTGTAATTTCTGATTATTTTTGAGGCAATATTGTTGTAAGTAGTCTACCCCTTGTAAGTTTAACGCTAACAAGAAAAGCGTTTATATATCTGCCGAACCGGACATATTTTTTGACATATAGCTATCAGCTCAGAAGATGTATTGGGTTACTATGTTGCAATATGCTATTTGTGGCAGTGCATTGGTTTTTTTGTTAATGGTTTTGAGCTTTGTAGTAGCTTTACCTAGCATTCACTTTCAAAAGCATTTCCAAAGATGCTGTTTTGTTTGGCATGTTTCAGTTATCTTTGACAGGTGGCATATTTCATGAGACTGATATATCTCTTGTAATTTCTGATTCTTTTTGAGGCAATATTGTTGTAAGTAGTCTACCTCTTGTAAGTTTAACACTAACAAGAAAAGCCTTAATATATCTGCTGAACCAGACATATTTTTTGACATATAGCTATCAGCTCTGAAGATGTATTGGGTTACTATGTTGCAATATGTTATTTATTATGAATTTTCCGTCTGCAACTTTACTACTTGAGCATTGGGTTGCGCTAACTTGACGTTTTTTTTTCTTTATTTTATATGGTATGATGGAAACATGGACATTCTATGATTCTTCTGCAGTCCAAATGCGGTAAACTAATCTTTGCTTTATTTCCACTTATATTGTAACATAGCTTATGTCCATTAATTTGTTATTTTAAGGTATTTTCTGTTGATATTCTGTGCATTTTTGGCTGCAGATAACTCTTATGGGCTTCACTTTCTTGGTCACTTCTGCAATGCTTGGCTTTGTGAGTGTGACCAATGGTCTTTAAAATGTACCAGAATGTTCCACTTCATACTGCTAAAGTCTTGTCTGATACTTGATATCTAATAACATGATAAGTTGTTCTTTCTTTCTTTAGTTTTTAAATTTGCAATTAATATGATGGAACTTATGATTATTGAAGCATGAATACTGAGTATAAATTGTCTTGTTCAAGAATGCTGGTCAACTTCTTTACCAACTGATGACTTCTTATATCAGAAACAGATCATACATACATCTTTAAATTATCAAATCATTCTGGTAGTGTCCATAACATAGATATAGTAGAACATTTGGTCTCAGTGTAAATGGCTATGAGGTTCTTTATACACACATCTATGTTGCAGATATACTCACCTCAATTGAATTCTGCTCCACCCAGATGGGTTAATTTTGCACATGGATTACTCCTTTTCTTATATCCAGGTCTGGTTACTTTAAAGCAGTCTAATCTTGTGAATCCTTGGCCTGTGCATATTATATCAATGTTGATTTCACGGGTCCTCTATTCCTGCCCTTGTGGCTAAAGTAGCCTGATAAATAAGACTTACTTACATGGAGTTTCCTTGATTGCATTTTGTATGCAGTAATATCTTATTGCTGTTATATAATAGTGTTAATATCTTGCTTGTAACACATCTCATTGAAGCTAAAAGAACTAGATTACAGTTTGTTGAAGATTTTGAAACTTCCCTAATATTTTTTTATTAGTGGCACGTACCTTCATGGCATATTCATATAAGTCTGTTGGCTTGCAATACAGAGTTTGATGTATGGATGCTGGTTAAAAGTTAAAACAACGTAGAACATGTGGAGACTTTTAACCTGCTGCTTCTTATTACTGAATTAGAAATGAAAAAGAAAAAAAGAAAAAAAAAAAAAAACAAACCTATTCTGTTTTTACTTTTTACCTATTTTAAGAAGTTTCTGTAATCATTCACCTCAACCTAGTTTTATTCACTTTCTTATTTCATTTCCTGACAACTAAATGAACGTTATAATTTTTTTGAAAGCAAGTGGATATAATAAATATTGCTATTGTGTTTCAACAAATAAAGTTATTACTCTTTGTTTTCAAATCTGTTGAAATTGGATGAACTTTTGACATTGGCATTATCTGCTGTTGGTTATTAAAATTTTACTGAAATGCTAGACCTTTGATGCTGTTGATGGGAAGCAAGCTAGACGGACAAATTCTACTAGCCCACTGGGGGAGATGTTTGATCATGGTGATTTGCCTCTGCCATTTGTTTCCTCTTCTTCCAATTTTTGTGGAATACTGTTTGACCCTGACAAGTATGTTCCTCTGTATGCAGGATGTGATGCACTTGGTTGTGCTGTATGTATCTTCAGATTTGGTTTCATTTTCTAAATCCAAAAATTTATGTATTCTTAATCATTTCTTAGAGATACATTTCAGTTTGAATCTTTGGCTTTTGGGAGCACTGCCATGTGTGGAAGAAGTACTTTTTGGTTCTGGTTGATATCAGGCTATCCCATTTTACAGTGCAACATGGGAGCAGTAAGTTTTTAAATTTTCTTGTTTTGTTGTGCATGATATGGATTTCTACATCAATTGGTATTGGATTTCTCATCAGGAAAGCTGTATATTCTGCACCTAGCAGAGAAATAGTTTTCTTTTGGAACTACCATTTCTCTTGGAATAGTATCTGGAAGTTGTTAGCTTGTGTATTGGGGTAATGGTTATATGTTCTCAGTTCTGTTTACACTTTATACTCTTGTACATAACAAGTGAACTTTATGCTAGAAATGCATCTTTTCTCTGTGAAGCCATATTATTTGGATCCTTTTTTTCATGTAATATTTTTTTGGCACAAATCCTGTCATATATGTCTTGACAGTTGACTTTTTTTCGTATCTATTGACAGTATGAATATTATATTAGTGATGTTGATAAACAATTGTTTTAATGCAGCTATTTCACCAACACGCTCATTCTGCCTGTTATAAATGGACCAACAGAGGGTCTTATGCTAATATATATGTTTCACTTTTTCACTGCCGTTGTGGGTATGCTCTGTTTCCCTATGAGCCTTGGTGCAATTGCAAATGAATTTTAGCAGAATTTATTGCGTCATATGTTTTACTTTTACTTTAATTTCGTTTATGTTTGTTTTCAGTTGAATGTTTTGGATTTATTTATTTATGCAGGAGCTGAGTGGTGGGTTCAACAATTTGGAAAGTCTCTGCCTTTTTTAAGTTGGGTGCCGTCCCTTAATGGTATGCTTATCCTTCATTATAAAGTAGCCTGTCATTATCTAATATAGTCAGCCCCCATTTTACTTGTTGAATTTTTTAGATGCTTTATGATGGATTGTTGAATCAATATGTTCTATTTTAAATTCAAAACATGTAAATCCTAGGATATATACTATACAAGAGTTATTACCCAAACACCCTTATTACTCCTTAACATATACACATAGACAACACTCTCCCTCAAGATGGTGCATAAATATCTCTCATGCCCATCTTGCAAACAATAGGATGAAAAACTACTACTACTAAGCCCTTTTGTAAAGATATCGGACAGCTTGGCTTTCAGATCTTACAAAAGATATACAAATGAGACGAGAGTCTAGTTTCTCTTTAATGAAATGTCTATCAATTTCAATATGCTTTGTACGATCATGCTAAACCGGGTTGTGTGCTATATTGATTGCAACTATGTTGTCACGATATAGCAAAAAGAGATTTTTCCCAAGATAATTTGAGTTCTTCTATCAGCTTCTTAAGTCATAACAACTCACAAGTCCCGTGAGCCATCGCTCTGTATTCTGCTTCAGCACTAGACTTAGCAACCATGGTCTGCTTCTTACTTCTCTATGACACCTACCAACAAATGTGCAATATCCTGAAGTAGACCTCCTATTATCAAGTGATCCAGCCTAATCTGCATTTGTATAGGCTTCTAATTTCATGATTCTATTGTTTTCAAAGAGTAGTCCCTTCCCAGGTGCAGATTTCAAGTATCGGAGTATACGATGAACTGCATCTAAATGGTCGGAACGAGGGTCATGCATAAACTGACTAACACACTAACAACATAAGCTATGTTTAGACGAGTATGAGATAGATAAATTAGCCTTCCAACCAGTCGTTGGTCTCTCTCTATCAACATATTCTCCATCATCACTTTGTAACTTGTGATTTGCCTCAATAGGTGTAGCAGTAGGCTTACATCTAAGCATGCTTGTCTCCTCTAACAAATCAATGACATATTGCCTTTAAGATAGAAAGATTCCCTTGTCTGAATGAGCAACTTCAATCCCAAGAAAGTAGCAAAGCTTCCCTAAATCCTTGATTTCAAATTCCTTAGCAAGATGACTTTTCAACTTGGATATCTTTACAGGGTTATCTCTTGTCACTATTATATCATCAACATAGACAATAAGAATAGTAATCTTCTCATGACAATGTTTTACAAACATGTTGTGATCCGCATTGCTTTGTGGCACCCAAAAGAAAGCATTGCTTTTCGAAATCTATCAAACCAGGCTCGAGGTGATTGCTTGAGGCCATACAAGGACTTCTTCAACCTACATACCTTCCCTTCAGTCTTTTGACATGAGAAGCCTTGGGAGAATCTCCATATAAACTTCTTCAGCAAGATCTCCATGTAAGAAAGCATTTTTTACATCCATTTGGTGCAAGTCCTAACCAAGATTTACTGCACAAGAGATAAGAACTCTAATAGAATTCATCTTTGCAATAGGAGCAAAGGTTTCTTGATAGTCAACCCCATAAGTTTGAGTGAATCCTCTTGCAACAAGTCTCGCTTTGTATCTCTCAATTGTCCCATGAGCTTTCCTTTTAATGGTAAAGACCCATTTACAACCAAAAACTCATTTTCCATGAGGGAGGCTAGCAAGTTCCCAAGTATTATTTTTGGATAAAGCTCATATTTCTTCAACCATGACATCCTTCCATTTAGGATCAGCAAAAGCTTTTTTCCAACCTTGTAGGATAGTCACAGATGGCAGAGTGGACACAAATGCTCTATATGATGGAAACAATGATTTATATGAGACATAATTAGAGATAGAATGATGAGTACAAGTCATAACTACTTTTCTAATTGCAATAGGAAGATTAGTATCATCAATGACAGGATGATCATAAGGTAAGTTTGAAGAAGGAGTAGCATCAAGAGACTTACAAGGTTGTACTGGTGTGGAAGCTGGGTCTGGAGAGAACTCTTGGCTAGGTAAAGCAGGCTCGATGACTGTATTTCTATGTTGTCTGTGGCTATACTTAAGCAAATCTGACTTTCTAACCTTAGATGAGTCTCAGTATCCCTCTTTATTTTTGGTACACTCTCCTTGTTTATACTCTCATCCTGTTTTGCTTCATCTTCCTTCTCCTTTATTATGTCCTGCATTAATAACTCAGGTAGCCACTCCCCCTTACTTACATGAGATAACTCTTCCTCATTGTGACTTTTCCCCTAAAGAGGTGTCGAGGAGAAATAAGCATTGGATTCATGAAAAGTGACATCCATGCTAACATAAGTCTTCCTGGTAGGAGGGTGGTAGTATTTGTATCCTTTCTGAGTGGCAGAGTACCCAATAAATATACATTTCAAAGCTCGATGATCAAGCTTACTGATGTTTTTCTTATGCTCATGGACAAAGCAAACACAACCAAACACTTTAGGAGGGACCTCATAGGAACAATTACCTTGAAGAACATTTAGAGGGGGTTTAAAATCAAGAGTCTGAAGAGGCATATGGTTAATGAGATAAGCTGCAAAGAGAACTGTATCTCCCCAATAAGCCTTAGGGACATTCATAGTAAACATTAGGGACCTTGCCATTTCTAAAACATGTTTGTTTTTGTGCTCAGCTGTACCATTTTGAACAGAGGTATCAACACAACTGGTTTGATGCATTATGCCATGATCCCGAAGATAATTTTGAAATTACCTTCTGTATACTCTGTACTATTATTACTTCTTAAAATCTTAACTTTAGCATCAAATTGTGTACAAATCAGCTTATAAAACATCTTAAAACAAGTGAACACTTCATTCTTAGCACGCAATAAGTACACCCAGGTAGCGTGACTAAAGTAATTGATGAATGTAACAAACCACTTGTAACCAGATAAAGAAACAACACGACTGGGACCCCAAACATTAGAATGAATAAGAGCAAAAGGAGCAGTACTTTTATTATTTATTGAAGGATAAGAGGCACACTTATATTTAACAAATTCACAGGCATCACATAGCAAATTGTTCATAGTACAATGCTTATATAAGTTTAGAAACATGTTTCCTAGAACTAAAAAAGATGGATGTCCCAAATGGCGATGCCACTGAACTAATTGCTGCTGAGAAGTAATAGAAGCACTACTCTAAATGGACTGATTAGAAGCCACTGTGTTTGCCAAAATAATAGAACCATATTCCAATAAGTATAGCCCATCTTGCTCTTTACCATAGCCAATCGTTCTTCCTGTTCCCAGTTTCTGAAATTTACACCAAGAAGAATCAAATATAGCTTGACAATTTAAGTCTTTAGTAATTGAGATAATTGATAAGAGATTCATGGAAAATTTAGCGACATGAAGAACAGAAGACAATGTTAAGGTAGGAGTACGTTGAACAAAACCTTTTCCAGAAATAGAGGACAATGAGCCATCGGCTACCCTTCACCTTGTCTTTACCAGAACAAGGAAAATAAGTAGAAAAATTTCTAGAAGTATCAGTCATATGGTCAAAGACTCTGAATCTGTGGTGGAATGAGTGCCAGGGGCATGATGAGAAGATGCAGCTACAGTTGAGGGACAACAATCAAGTTTTGCCATAAGACACCTAAGATGTTGCATTTCTTCAGGATTAAGTGCACTTGATTCTGTAGAAGGTGATGGCTCAGTAGTTTCTGAGAAATGAGCTCATGATCTAGATGGTCCAGCACCCCTGCCACCTCTGCCTCTAGTTGGGCAACCATGTAGCTTCCAACATGTATTTCTGGTATGGCGGGTCTTATCACAACAATCACACAGCAAGTCATCCTTATCATTACCCCTTGTAATCTCACTCCTTCTGGTATGCACTCCTTTAGATTCTTTTAGGATAGGAGTTGTGAACATTGTAGATCTCTCATGGGTTCCTACATGAAGCATAGTTGTTCTCTTGCTTTCTTCCTACTGCACATAAGCATATGTCTGTCTCAAGTTTGGAAATGGATGTCTTCCCAAAACCTGGACCCTAATTTGATCATACTCAAGATTAAGTCCAGCCAGAAAATCATATACTCTATCTTTATCCACAGCCTTTTGCTAAGAAGCTACATCCTCAGGGCATACTGGTTGAAATTCCTGATAATAATCCAATTCTTGCCAAAGACCACTCAATTCAGCAAAATATTGAGCAATAGTCATCTCTCATTGCTTAGTCTCACGAAGCTTCTTCTTAAGCTCAAAAACTTGAAGATTATTTCCAGGCTTAGAATAAGTTTGGGACACAGCTGTCCACATCTTGTATATGGAATCAAGGAGCAAATAACCACAAGAGATTTGTGACTGCATAGAGTTAATCAACCATGATATTACCAAAGAGTTTTCAGAAATCCATGACTCCAACAATGGGTCTTCTCCAGCTGGTTTTGTTTTCTTACCGGTACTATAACCAGACAACCCATGTGCTTGAATAAATAATGGGCAAAAAAGAGACCAAGCCAAGAAATTGTTGCCATCAAACTTTACCGGACTAATCTGGAGGGAGGGATTATTGTTAGGGATTCCAACCCTACGCCCACTCCCACTACTTCCATTCCCGGAGCTGACAACTTCCTCTGACATTCTTAAATAAAGCAAGCAGCAGCAAAGAACAAAAAACACAAAGTTATCAACAACAACAACAGGCTCCTGCACCTTACCACCCACACAATAAAAAAACACCTAACCCTCTCAGCAATCCACTGAAGCCACAACCCTGCAGCCTAACACTTGTGAGTTTCAGCCAGAAAATTTCAAGGGACCCACCAGCCCTTCAGGATTTCGACCAGAGGATTCAACCAGTTTTCAAAAACACACAGCAGCCTTCGAATTTCAACCAGCCTTCAAAAACACACGGCAGCCTTCGAAACAAAACAGACCCGTAGCCAAAAAATTTCGCACCCGTGAGCTACTTCTCCAAAAACACTTCCTCCCTTCAAATCAGCCCTAGAGATCCCCTCCACTACCCTAATCGAAGCCAATAGAGGCCTGCAGTGAGAGAAATCTGCTGAAAAACACTTGGAATTGAAGGATTTCTGAATTAGGTCATGAACAGAAAAAGGCCAAATTGACTTCTGAAACAGTGGCAAATGGAAACAAAATTTTGGGGGTTTTGTTCTCCTCTTCGAGGCAAATCGGATGGTGGTTTCAGATCTAGAAAATGTTGCCGGAAACTGCCATACACGGCGGCGGCAGCGGCAGTCAACAGCTGAGGGTAGGTTTTCTGCACTTTGGGAGCTCTGATACCATGATGAATTCTTGAATCAATATGTTCTATTTTAAATTCAAAACATGTACATCCTAGGATATATACTATACAAGGTTTATTACCCAAATGTCCTTATTACTCCTTAACATATACACACAGACAACACTTTAAATTTCAATTGATTGATGTCTTGCATTGTTTCTAGTTTTTGTTTCTTAAGTTTGTTAGGTGGCAAACCTTGTATACGAGGAGAACCCCCCTCTGGCAGTGTTTCAATGAATTTTTACCAATAAAAAAAACATAGCCTGACTATAATCTAACCTTTAATTTCTGCATGTGTTACTTTTTGTGTTTAATAATACTTATATATAAGAAAATTCTCCCTTGGTTGATGTGATTAGCTGGTAATCGGCAACTATGATATAGACATTTAAAACTTACTCTCAATCTCAGGATACTTTATCTGCATGTTAATATTTGTTTTGAGGAAAGCACCTTTCTTTTAAAATTCCTTGTCCGTTTCTTCAATTTTTCATTCGAATGAAGTATTTGAAATGTATAATATTTTACTTTTTGGAAAAGTCCTAGGATGTTATAGTAAGCCAGTGATTCTGTAGCACTGGAATATGTACTTTATGCCTATATTCTGAAAATGTGTTCTACACCTTCCTGTGCATATTGCTTTGTTGACTTGTTTTGTTTCCTACGTCTTGAAGTTATCATACTTTACTCTGAACTGTTTACAACCTTAGCTTTTTTCCATACTCCAATCTTTTTGTACTTCTTAAAATACTGGTTTGGAGATGTTTTCCGTTATCAGAGTCATATTATCATTATGTTACCAGATCTTACCTATGTTGTTACATGAGGTCCCAAATATGAATTTTGGGTGAAATAATAACATTAAAGAAAACAATGATACACAAAGAACACAAGTGATTTACGAGAAAAGACAGTGACAAAATTGCACAAAAAAAAACAGAAGGAGAATGCAAAGTGGCTTAACCTCATATCCCAAAAAAAGTTCTCAGACACTCACCATTGACAGACACTCAAGAAGGAACTGTGCAAACAGCTTCCTTTATTTCTCTATATATTTACTGCATTTTGAGTCAACCAATAAACTTGCAACCACACAAAGTTACTTGGCAGCTACTCTATCCAAAAAACCATGTGGCTTTATATGATCCAAGCACCAAATCTTAGGGAGCAAATTTACTTAAGCAAGGGCCAACAAACTTGGGTGGCAAGTCCTTAGTTGCATGAAGCGGGAAGCAGGGATAGGAGTGGGAGAAGAGGCAGGGAATCGAAGAAACTTAGAAGATCTTAACTTTAGGAGCACAGCAGGGAAATTACAGTTTTCTCTCCCCAAAAGCTGATAACATTGGAACTTTAGAGAGAAAAGAGAGAAACCCAAGTGTTGTGGGAAAATTGAGTGAGTATATCTCTCACATTGATGCTGTATTTATATTATAGGATTGTGTATTGTACAAGTTAAGATACATGAAAATTAACTATGATACAACCTAATCAAGGCTTGTAATAAGGAAGCTAAAAATAGAGAAACTGACTACTGAGACTTTTTACTACTCTGACAGAAGCCTAAGTTTCTTCCGGTGAGTGAGATTATGCCACTTTGTGTTATCCTTTTGCATCCTTAGTGCAATACATCACTCTTTGCCCAGTAGAGTAGGCCAAAGGCCGAATTATGTAAGTTACTTGTGTGCATTATGTGATTGTTGTTTTCTTTACTTTTATCACACCCAATCCATATTCGGTGTCTCGCCTTACTAGATATTTCATACTACTTTTATTGGATAGTTTGGCATCTTTTATTCTTTATATAATGTTAAGAAAGATAAGGTATTGTTAGACTTATATTTTTTTGCTGTTCTGATTTTCAGGAATGCTAACATACCAAGCTGCTTTGTTATTGATGATAGCTTTTGGTGTTATACCAACTGTCAGATTAAAGTATGTAACTGAAATTGTCAAAGTTCAAGTATCTTTTTCATGTCAATAGTTTGCACTTACATACAATTTTCTGACTTTGATTTTTGTATTCTATTTGATATAATGTAATTTCTTTTAAATTTACGTAGGATTGTCTGCAGGCTTTGAATCCAACATATTTGTATCACTAAAGACATCCAAACAATACTTTCTTTGAGAAAGGAAAGTCCCCAACTTGTGATCTCGCAACCTTGATGCCTGAAAATATTTTAACTGTCCTAAGTTTTTGGTTTAAAACTTGGAATGTAAAAATGATTTCAATTGTTGAATTCTGTAGTTATCATTATATATTTCCTATTTTGGTTGTGAGAATTGATGGAGTGAAGTTGGAGAACAGGTAGTAGATGATAGGAAATAGGCATCAAAGAACCCATTTGGTAAAGTGTTATCAGAAGTGTGTTTCTGGAAACAGTTTTTCAAAAATTCTAACTCAAAAATAAAAAAAACATATAGAAAAAAACACCATCCTCTTCCATTAAGAGCTGAGTAGCAGGCAGCCAATGCCACTATGCTACTCTGCAGACTCCACTCAAAATTCATTGTTATACCGTTGCCCAATTCTGGATATAGCTTGCACTATATAATATATATAAATATTGTGTATCAGAAGATCTTTCTGATTCTTCTCTGGAGGTTTGGTTGGCAACAATCAGAGGTTCCCTTTGAAGATCCAAGATCCGCTTGTGGTTGGTTTTGGCTCATTGCTGTGAGAACTAAGGGGACAAACTTTTTTCTCTTGTAATTATTCAATTTAACAAGCCAGGGTCACCTGCAACTGATTTAAGAGGGCCTCAACAATTGTCCAAGAGATCTGTCTATTTCCCGAGTTATTTAAACCAGTAGAAATTAGAAATACGTAGTAAGTTATATACATGATTATTTACATTAAAGTAAAACTGTTCAATTTTGGTGAGAAAATAGTTTCCAAAGAATATATGAGACCAAATAGGTTTCTGTTTCTTTTTTCTTTGTTAATGTTTTCAGACAAACTTTACAGACAAGTTTATGTTTAATACTCTCTGAACAGTTTCCATAACAGCTGGCAGAACATGTCATTTGATTGTGTTTTAAAAAACTGTTCCTGAATACGGTTAGTTCCTGAGAAAAAAAGGAGAATAAAACCAGGTAAGCCCATAGTTCTTGATGTTATTGTGATATTCCTATGGATTTGTCAATACAACTGTTAGTCCAACTGTTAGCATTAAAGGATAAGTAGATATAAAGCAAGCAAATATTCAACTATATAAATTCAAAATGGGACATATGTTTTTGTACGATTTTTAATTCTTTGGTAAAGTTCGGTGCTGATGTCTTTTATACTGTCTCATGCTTTTGAACAGTGTCTGCACAGTTTATAAAGTAGTTCAGGCAAGAAATGGAAGCATGGTACCTGCTTTGGCAATGGTATGAGCATAACTTTTTGTTACTGGATTCTTATCTCCAAATTCAATTGTTTAATTGGTGTTTGATTTATTTAGTTTTCTTTTTGCAGTTTTATCCTTTTATTGTACTCGTAGGAGGGGTTCTTGTTTGGTATGATTCAGATTCTGCTATTTTGTTTTAAGCTACCAGCTTTTTCTTTTATTTTCAATTATTATTGTTATTATCATTATATTGTTTTCGTATCAGTCTACGTAATAGTTTTAAATTTTTATGTAGGGATTATTTGTCTCCGTCTGATATTATGGGGAATTACCCACATTTAGTTATAATAGGAACAGGACTTGCTTTTGGGTTTCTTGTGGTAAGATATCTATTTACTTATGTGGCTACCTAATCACTTGAAATTTTCACTTCTGTTCTTCTTAGTGGATTTACTGGTTCTATTATATTATATACATTCTAAATATTTTCTTAGGTTATTCAGTATTGCTGCTGTATGTTTATTTTCATGTATAGTTATACGTGCTGCTGTAGGATGGCAGATTGGAGTGTAGCTGAAGGCAGTCAAATTAAAGTATTTACCAATGTTTTCTTACTTAGGGGCAGTTTTCAAGTTTAGTAGGCATTCATGCGTTTTGCACATATGGAAAAAATCAGAAATTATTGGGTGGTTGCTTTAAGATATAATTAGAAAAATGCCTTGATGAGCTGCTGGATCCTTTTCTTCTTTTGTCCCTGTCACTAGTTGTGATTAACATGCAATAGTTATCAATTATGTAAACCACAATCACTAAATGATGAGACATTAACAAACATAATGTATAACAGAATAAGTCTCACATGATCACTACTTATAGATAATCTATGACAAGATCATATCTAGCTATTCATCCTGGATGAGCATTTTAATGAAAATACGCATCTGATACGAAGGTGCCATCACACATTTGGCTATTCATGTTAACACATGTGTCATTACCAAAGCTTATCATTGCATGTGTGTTCATTTGGTATTCTGAATTGAGGGCTTTCCCTCGGTGAGAAGCTGCATTTAGTTTCCTTTCTCATTATTTGTATTGTTTTAAGAGTCATCATGTAATATTATTATATCTTGAATTTGGGAATCTGTAAAATTTCATGTGCTTCCCTTTTTTCTGGAATGTGCTTTTTTGACAGTTATAGAGAATGGCTATGATTTAAAGTTGTTTTGCACATAATTTTTGTTATGCTTTTGAGGGCTCAAAAAATAAATCCTTTCTGTTTGATATTTTAGTGAATTTTTTATTTCTTGTTTCTTTGTTTTCCATTTGGGGGATATAACATAATTTTGAGCTTGTGACTCTCAACATTTTTCTCCCACTCCCTGCCATTTTAAACCTTAGACCTGTTGCATGGCTAAAACATACCAAACCAGCAATGTGTTGTAAGCATGGTAGGCTCACACATGCATGTATATATATAGATGGAGGAAGATAATATGGGAAGAGAGGACTTTAACTCATTGCATTGTCATATTAACTACAAGTTGTGGTACCACTGGGCGTAGAATCTAGATTACTAATAACCTATTTATACTGGTAAGAAGTACTAATTTTAAACTCCATATAGCCCCTAACTCAGCTGTCATATTAACTCATAACTCACCACTGACACATAATATCTCTAGGATATTTATTATTTTTTTGCTGGAAAAGGAGGAGTATCAAAAATAGTAATTTAAAATTGGTTGTTTAGTATTCCTAACTGCTAGCTTATTTATTCACTTAACAATTAGGAATAGTAAAAGACAAATTTCATTTTACTATTCCTTGCATTCCACTTTAATTTGAATATGTTTATATATATATATATATATATATATATATAAAACATGAGTATTGTTTTGTTCACAAGTACCAGTACATTCATCAAACCATTTGAGCCGTCAAACCCTAAAACCTAAAACAAAAGAAGCTTCAAAAGAAAAGGGGTTGAGAATAGATAACTAAGGATAGAGAAAAGTGGGAATAATTAGGCTTGAAAAGAGGAAATAATTAGGCTTAATGATGGCTGGATGCAAAGCCCTCTTTTGTCTTTTTTTTTCCTTCATATGGCGGCTAGAGAAAAGAAAGAGATGATTAGGGTTTTGAAAATCAGGCCAAGATCGGGCTTGGGTTTTAAACCCACTCTAATACCATGTTAAATAAAATAGAATAAGGAAAAGGATTGTGGGCGTGATTAATATCTCAAAGCCTACACCCATAAGCTTTATTTATAATAAATAATAAAACATAGACTTCCACATCTAAACAATGTGGACTACAGAATGCAATAATATTATATTCCTAACAATATACATACATGTATTCAGAATGATGGATTGCCTCATATCATCTTCATCATTCTAGTTGTCTTCAACTTTCATTTTACATCAACAATTTTTTTTATTTTTCAATTTATTCCTTTATTTCGGCTTCTGTTTGGTTCCAAAAGGTTGCAGATTTCCTTCCTTGGACAGCTATGCCCTTCATCAATTCCTTTCTTCATCTTTATCTAACCAACTTTACAATAGCAACATCAAAATCAAACCTCACGTCTTTGAACATTTCCACTTTTTTTTTCGTTCAAAAATATCAACAATTTCGCCAAAGCTTTGTAGACACAATTTTCACTCACTTAAGCTAGGCCCTCATCATGATCACTTCTTTTTTTGCACATCGCAATCAAGGAACTAAAATTCGTTTCGAAGTATCGTTTCGATAAGCTCAGAAACGGAAACGATTTGAGAAACAGTATGGAAACGGCATAGAAATGCTAATTTTTGTGGAAACCCATAAAAATATATAATAAAATACATATTAAAATAATTATAAGGATCTAACATTATTAATTTAGTACATAAAATATTATTAAATACATAACAAAGTAAAATTTTAGACATAAACATATAAATTGGAGAAAATATCAAATTAAAATCACATGCAACCAACAATGGGGTAGCTAGCAGGTGCTTAACCCATATTTAAGGAATTTTTTTTTAATTTGAACCAACATATATATGTCTTAAATTTAATATTATTCATCACTAAGTTAAACTAAATTAATACAAAGTATTTGTATAAAAATAAATAAAAGACCAAGAAACCAAACATGGGTGAAATCCTAAAAAGAATTATCCTTGCTAAATTATACTATCTGAATATACATCAAAAGAATTATCCTTGCTAAATTATACTATCTGAATATACATCAAATAAGATTAATAAAAAAACAATTAAGATCCTAAAATGTGAAAAGAACTACAACCAACATTTTAGATTTTTAAATTCTGAAAATGCCATGTTTTTGTTGACTTGTTTCGTGTGAAAATGATGGAAATGACCCCGTTTGGTGTGGAAACACTCCTTATTCGTGTGGAAACGCACTCGTTTCATATGGAAACAGTGGTTGCGTTTCTGTAAGTGAGTTTCGTTTCGGGTAGGGTGGAAACAGAAACGTTTCGCACGTTTCGACCGTGTCGACACGAATTTTTAAACCTTGATCGCAATAGTACTATTCAACCTTAATACATGAATCTCAGTAATCGTTCCTTTCATGTTTGACTACACAAATCACCGTTGCCCATTTCACTCTGAATTACTTCACATCACCATGGATTGCGCATAAATGTCTTATTTGCAAATAATAACCCTTTCTCCATGGATAATCTCATTGCTTTGAAAGTTATCTGGCTTCTACTAGTCTTGCACCCATGGATAACACACCAAGCCATTGGCTTTAATACTACTTACTGGAAGTGCAGTAGACCCTTAAACACACATATTGAGAGAGCAATATTATATTGGAAGAGAGAACTTTGTACTGCCATATTAACTACATGTGGTGCTACCACTTAAGGTAGAATGAAGATTACATGACTCACAAATAACTTATTTATACTAATAACAAATAACAACTTTAAACTCCAATTACCCACAAATTCATATCTCACCACTAACATAGAATACCACTAAGTTATTCACTTAACAGTTAGGGATACTAAAAGACCATTTTCCAATTACTATTTCTAACACAAGATAGAAGAGTTGGCCCCTCAATCCTTGGTCTTAAGGGAATCGGGTGGCATTGGAACAAAATACTTTTGTAGGATTGATGTATTCTTCAAACTACTAAATTCAATGCCAAAACCCATCTCATATCTCTGTGGTGAATTATTTCTAATGAAATTCTGATGCATAGAGGTCAGGTTTTTAATTTTGATGGAAATTGGTGCTGGCCGATGCATGTTACTTTTGGTGTGCACCTCATCTTTAAAGTTTCTTTGTGTATCAATTGATGGCATCTTTTGACATGAAAATAATTGAAGAACTCTGAAGGAAAAGAAATTGAAAACATTGAACATATGGGACTTTGAAATTAGCCCATTACATAGTT
Source organism: Quillaja saponaria (assembly GCA_029379385.1). Classification (NCBI taxonomy): domain Eukaryota; kingdom Viridiplantae; phylum Streptophyta; class Magnoliopsida; order Fabales; family Quillajaceae; genus Quillaja; species Quillaja saponaria. The sequence goes on along the minus strand of CM055611.1, from coordinate 9,821,779 downwards.
TAGTAGTCTTCCTAGGCTGGAAAATTTCATTGTTGCAAATTCATTTAAGGCCATTTGGATGTAGTGAATTGGAATTAGAATGAGGAATTGGACCATTCAATTCAAATTTTTCTGTTTGGCTCATATTTTAGAATTGGAATTGAAAGTTTTAATTCAATTCCCAAGAATTGAGAAACAATTACAAAACATCAACTCCAATTCTTAATACTGACCCTAAAATTTATAATTTTTCTGCACCTGCTGTTCTTGACTACCACTTATGCATATCATGCTATAACATCGGTGACTATCACCGACAACCTCCGCCACTCACTGCCGGCACTTACCCACCGGCAACTTCACCACCTGCTATTAGCCGCCACATATGTTAGGATCTGTCGGAATAACAACAATTATTGTCAGAAGCTGTCAACCACCTCCAGAAGCCACTTGAGACAAAGACAACCATTGTTGGAAGTCGCTAGAGACGACAACAACCACAACTAAGTACTTGAAGCACATTTCTGGTTTTTATTTTTTATGTGATACAAGTATATTGTAATTCTAACCAATTTCAATTTTAGTACTACGTAGTCTTAAGATTTTCTATAATTGCATTTTTTTCTAGTATTTCAATAAGGTTCATTGCATTACAAGTAATATATCTCTTAAAGGCACAACATAAATCATAAGTGACGTAACAAGGAAAAGACAGAAAGTGGATATTCCAAATTATTCTTAGATTTGTAAATTTAGGATTTTGGCAGAGATTTGGTGCATCAAAATTGTAAAAACAGAGGTTGGAATTTTGTAAAGCTATTTCTAGTAACATTGTATTCTCTAAATATAGAAATCATCTCTGCACATCATTCTATTAACAAAATCATCATAATTAATGAATATTTCATAATGGTTCCAATTTGATCACACTTAGATCCTTCATAATCAAATCGGTGTTAAAGGAAACTTGTCTTTTGCAGGGCAGGATGATTTTGGCTCACTTGTGCGATGAACCCAAGGGCTTAAAAACTGGAATGTGCATGGTATGCAGCTTTGTCAAAAATAAAGTCTCTTAGTATATTGGTATTTTGAATTCTAGCAATTACATTCCTCCCCTGTCCCCTTTAGGTCCGTTGCTTGAGAGCCTATTCACTCTTAAAATGCCTGGGTACCTTTAATGTTGAAATCACTTGGGATGATTTAATTTCTGAAGTTCCCTTGTACCAAAAAGAAATACCACAAGTTCCGTAATCCATAAACATATCAGATTTTCCCACCTATATTTTATGGATGTATCCCCTACCTCATCAACTGAATGATTGCAACATGGCAGTTACATTACATTGACTGGAACTCTTGATATTTTCCTGAAAATATTCTGACACGTGTGAGATTTTCAGAGAAGTGTTGGAATTTGTTTATATTTTTAATTAATATTACATCCAATGCATCCTCAACTTAGTGGCTGGGTTTTGGATCGTTAAATTTAACTAGGTTTTCATTTGATCTTAACAGAGTACACTTTAGAGTTGTTGAATTACATCTGTTTTTACTCCACTAAGTAGCTTGGATCTCCTAATAGAGTTTCATTTCTTGATAGCTTAAGTTAGGTAAAGTTATATTTGCATGCTTTAGTTTTATGGGTACCAAGTTTTGATGCTAATATTGGCTAGTTATTTACTACTTTTCATATATCCCTTGATTTGTTCCAGACATTACTTTTCCAAAAGCCAGAGATGCTCTGGGTTAGTCCCCCACACCTCTGGCCTCTCTTGGTTTGAAATCATGAAAGACTTATTTTTTAAGTTCAATAGGTGACAGGAAATCTGCAATTTGAATGATACAGAAACCATGTTTGCTCAATTTTACTGTTGAAAATACTTGATAGAATTGCAAAGGTTGAATGTAGTTTCTTGAAATCTTTATTAAACTATGGGTCACTAATTTTGAGATTCCTATACTGTACAGTCGCTTTTGTATCTTCCATTTGCTATTGTGAATGCACTCAAAGCAAGGATGAATGATGGGTATGCCCTATGTTGTATCTTGGTTTACATTTTAGTCTGATCTTATCAGCTTCATATTTGTTTCTTTTCTTTGTCATTGCTGAAAACATTGTCATCTCTTGATTACCCCCATTCATTTATTTGCAGGGTTCCTTTTGTCGATGAGAGCTTGGTTCTTCTAGGTTATTGTGCATTTACAGGTATTACATCCATTTGTTCTTATTCCTATTGTCAGTATGTGTTGTAAGTTATAACTTTTTCATTGGTTCCACATACATGAAAAAGGACGTGTTTGAATATAGGTTGTGGGCATTTGTTGCTCCTATAGATTCTTGGAGTTAAAATTTATATTAGACTAGTTTAGTTTGAATTTGGCATGCTACAATTGTTATTAAATTTACTGTTATTTACTTTTCTTCTTTTGCCTGACATATTCTGTTTTCTCTTTCTGTACTCAGTGGCACTTTATTTGCATTTTGCTACATCAATCATTGATGAAATAACAAGTGCCTTGGGAATATATTGTTTCAGGTAAGAATTTATATCAGGTTGTTTTACTTCGTTACAATTTAGTCTTAATTTTCCCTTGATTTATCATTAGTTCATATATAAATCTTATCTGGAATCCGGAATTGGTAATGGTTTGTTTGTATTTGACAATAGCCTCTTTATATAGAAATATTTAGCCATTTATGATTTATGTATTGTTAGACCTGAAATTGTTTGGTTAGAAGTTGTTCCACGCCTATGTTTAGCGGCTTGGGCATGTTGAAATTTCTGAAAAATCTATTATATTTTCCTTGTCGTGACTACATACAGAGCGTGTTTCAATTTTCCAGACTGGATTTTGACACTGATTATTTCACCTTTTCTCATTGGCAGGATAATTAGGAGAGAAGCTTGAAATATTGAAATGGTTTTTCAGGTATTCATTAGCTCATTCAATGACACCTATGTACCTGCTAGATTTGTCATTTCTTAATGGACTTAGTCATTGTATTCCCATTCATATGGGAATTACTCATTAGTGTATATCTAATAGCCCATTTCTTTGTTATGTTAAATTTATGCACTATTTAAGTTATTACTTATTTGTGTTTTCAGCTGAGAAGTCGGATTTTACCGCAAGATTTTGGTTAAAGCTGCTTTGATGAGTTGCTACCCATTCGGGTGTCACGCAGTAACCCTTTGTATTTGTAATTGATTATTTGTTCCTTAAAAACTAAACGCTTTGGTAGTTTTCAAAAGTCTTCAATTAAAGATCCAGACTATCAAACATAAAATTGGGTGACATAATTTCTGGCTTTGTTGCCATATGGATGAATAAAGTGTCACATAGTATCTTTTACCACGTAACAATTTAAATATTGTAATATATTTAATTCCAATGTTAATAAAAGAAATATTTCACAATATTTATGGAAGAATTAGATATAATTCATATAATTTATTATTTTTATTATTTAATGCTTTAAGTTTTGTATGTACTCATTTTATTTATTTATTATGCATCTTCATATTCCATGTATCTTATACATGAGTTTTTTCTTATGGTTTGACTGTTTGTAATGTGCTTAAAAGATTACTCTAAACATTCTCATAGTTTGAAAAATATTAAAAAGTTAATTTTTTTTCATTCAAATTAACGGAAAAATAGTCACTTTTCATGCTTTTTTTTTTCTTAACATGTAACATTTTATATTTTATCTCTTGTAATATAGATTTTATATATATATATATAAAGGAAATATATTTCATGATAATCTCATAATTTGCAAAAAAAGAAACACTTAATTATTCTGTGTTTCTTCTATATAAACTTCATTCTTTATTTATTTATTTTAAATTTTTTTTTTCAGTTTACTTTCTTCATTAAAATTTGAAACAACATTTCAAAGTAAAAGAGAAAATGAGTATGTAGAGAGAAAAATAGCATGTAGAAAAAAAATACGAGGAAAATATGAAGAGTAATTTTCTAAAAAATTATCAATGAAGAAAAAAAAATAAAAGTTTAAGAATGGTTTCTATGGGCAAAATGAAATAGTTAGAAAAAAAATAATTCTACAAATCTTGAGATTATTCATATTAAATTAACTTATTTATATAAAAAAATAATAATAAAGTATCAAATTACTAAATTTATATATTAAAAAAAAATTATTTGGACAATAGAAATTGTAAGGGGTTAAAGGGAAAAAAATTACAAATTATGTATGAAAGACATGAATATAACACAACTGTGTCTACGAGACACAAATCTATTAGTTTGCATAGAAAAATTACTTTTTCAATTTTTTTCGAAGATCTAGTGTTACATTACAAACCACGTGTATGAAAAATTACAGATATGGAGCTAAAGTGTAAAAAATTGAATCAAATGAATACTTTAATTCAATATATAATATATTACTTTGATTTTGAAGATAATCAAATAATTTTATATAATTAATAAATTAACTTTCAAATATTATTTTTATTATGTGTACGGTCAATTGAGATACAAAAGTCAACGGATAAAATCAAAGTCAATGATTGAAGCAATAAAATCAGCCAGCCGAATAACATTTATCAGTTAGACGATGTATGCAACAGCATTTTATCTGTCAACCGAGAGTTTATACCAATCAGCTGAATTCCCTCAGTGAATAGTTGCGAACCTCATTCAAATGCAGTGATTTACTTTTTGACAAGTTAGATGAAGTTACTCAATATATATCACCACACATCAACTAAAAATGCAACATAATGTTTCACTCAAAGACAGACAGTTGAAGATTAAAATTGTTTGCCTGCTGAAAATTCAAACAATAAAGTTTTTTTTGTTTTTTTTGTTTTTTTTGTTTTTTTTTTTTTTTTTTTTTTTCAAGACAGTCAGTTGAAAATTTACAGTAAGTTGGATTTCGATAAGCTATATATTTACCTTAGTCAGTTGAACTGACAGACAACAGACCAAACAACATCGTTCCATTAATCGAGTCAACTGAAACTTCTTAGCTGTGATTTATTCTGTAGATTAACTATTATTCAAACGATGACGTTTTTGACAAATAGTCAACTAAACCTTCATATTTAGATCAATTGATTTCATCAGCTATGTGGTACTCAGTCATTGTTCATCTTCTTCCTCAACTTTTATGTTCAAATTTGCTTTTCGTGCCAAATTCAGATTTAGACAAAATCGACAACTAAGAGGCAAATATAAGTGTCAATGTCCTACCTAGATTATAGGAAGAACATCACACACTACCTCACGAGAATTTCGATGCACTGCCAAGAGTTTCAGAGAAATGACATTACTTGATAGCCACTTATTCCAAGTTTGTTATTCGCATGACAACAATCTGCAAATCTCTAAGGAAATGAAAGATTGCATATGAAGAATTCTACACGCTGCTCTGTTAATTTCAATTTTCAACTTTCAAATTCGATTTCCTTGAAAGATAGAAAAATCTGAATGTGCATTCCCTTTTTTCTCTGTCAGCTTAATCATCAAATGTCTAAACTTTAATTGTTTTTCTAAACCTTTGTATGTGAAATCACACTATTACTTTTTATGAGAAAGAGTGAGTGAGAAATTAGATCTTAGGATTAAGCTTGAAACATTTTTACTTGGGTTAAATTCTGAGAAACTTGTATAGGTTGCTGAGCCATGCAATTTAGAGGACATAAAGGTTTTTCTAAGCCCTATGAATTCAACTGTTAGTAGATTGAACTCTCAAGTGAAACTTGAGCAATGGACATAGCCAAAAAATTTGGTGAACAACTATAAATTATTGTGCAATCTCTCTAACCCTTCTCTTTTTAATTATATGTAAGATTTGTTTGTTTGCTGCTTTTATCGTGTGTGTTTTAAACAAAAAAGCAAATTTTTATTTAGAAAAACTATTCACTCCCTCTAGTATTTCTTTTTGGGCCAATAATTAGTATAATAGCAAGTCACATAGAGATAATGTCAAATGGAAAACCCATGTGTTATATTTGGTAGGTCAATCTTCTTCAAGGACTCCATTATTTAATAGCAAAAATTTGGGTTATCGGAAAATTTGTGCGAGTACATTTATACAATCCATTGATTTTGACATAAGGGATGTGATTATATCTGATGTTTATCTTCCTATGAAAGTAGAAAAATGTATTAATGTAGTCAAAGAAAGAAGAAAGGCTCAATTAAAAATACAATTTATAAATATATTTTTAGGTGCTTTAGATATAAATGGACTTAATAATGTTTAGAATATGACCTGCTAACAAAATTTGGCACAAATTAAATGTCACACACGAGGACATACCTCAAGTCAGAAAGTCAAATAGTAATCATGCTTGTGCATGATTATGAGTCATTCAAAATAAAATATAATGAATCTATCTCAAAAATGTTTTTCAGATTTACAAATATCATAAATTGACTAAAATTTTTTGGAAAAATCTATTCCAATTAAAATATGTTAGTAAAGATCCCTAACTGCTTACCAAAAAACTAGAGATGAAGAAAACAGCCATATAAGAGCAAAAAATCTAGAGATTCCTACTCTAGATGAGATGTTTGGGTTCTTTTGTCACTTATGAAATGCAAGAGAGACATGAGTGCCTTCAAGGCCGCATTAAAGAATCTCATTGATTCTAGTGAAGAATCTGAAAGTGATTAAGATAATCTTGCAGTTATCACTAGAAGATTCAAAAGATTTTTGAAAAAAAAAAAAAAAAAAAATCATTCAAAAAGGAATCAACCAAGAAGGAGTTCAAAGGAGAAAAGAAAGAACATATCATTTGATTTAAATATAAGAAGCCATGACACATGAATAATGAGCATCCCAAAAAGAAAAAAAAGCCATGATTTCTACTAGGAGCGATAGTGATGATAGTTTAGATGATAACAACGATAGAGAAGAAACAAATCTCTATCTGATCGCAACAATTGAAGCCACAGGTAGTCA